>VBSM01003176.1:71461670-71478313 GCA_008086735.1 Cheirogaleus medius | reverse complement strand
GGGATGCCTCCAGCTTTGTTCTTTTTGTTCCGGATTGCTTTTGCTATTCGGGCTCTTTTTTGATTCGATATAAATTTTAAGATTGTTTTTTCTAATTCTGTGAAGAATGACATCGGTATTTTGATAGGGATTGAATTGAATACATAGATTGCTTTGGGAAATATGGTTATTTTAATGATACTAATTCTCCTGACCCATGAGCATGGGATGCTTTTGCTTTTGTTTGTGTCACCTTCAATTTCTTTCATCAGTATTTTGTAGTTTTCCTTGTAGAGATCTTTCAGCTCCTTGGTTAAATTTATTCATAGGTATTTTATTTTATTTTATTTTTTGTAGCTATTGTAAATGTGATTTCTTTCTTGGCTAGATCATTATTGGCATTATTGGCATATAGAAATGCTACTGATTTTTTTACATTGATTTTGTATCCTGCAACGTTATTGAATTCATTTGTCAAATGTAACAGTTTTTTGGTAGAGTCTTTTAGTTTTTCTAGGCATAAGATCACATCAGCAGCAAAGAGGGACAGTTGACTTCTTTTTTTCTAAACTGGATGCTTTTCAATTCTTTCTCTTGCCTGGTTGCTTTAGCTAGGACTTCCAGTACTATGTTGAATAGGAGTATGAGAGTGGGCATCCTTGTCTTGTTCCAGTTCTTAGAAGAAAGGCTTTCAACTTTTCCTCAATCAGTATGATATTGGCCATGAGTTTGTCATATATGACCTTTATTATTTTGGGGTATATTCCTTCTATGCTTAGTTTGTTGAGAGTTTTTAATATGAAGGGATGCTTAATTATAATTATAATAGACAATGCTTTGTAATAGACAAATGCTTTTTGTCTATTAAGATGATCATATGGCTTTTGTCCTTCATTCTGTTGATGTGATGTAACACCATTTATTTGCGTGTGTTGAACCATTCTTGCATCCCTGGTATAAATCCCACTTGTTAATGGTATATTCTCTTTTTGATGTGTTGTTGGATTCAGTTTGCTAGCATTTTGTTGAGAATTTTTGCATCTATGTTCATCTCCTGCAGTTTTATTTTTTGTTGTGTCCTTGTCTGGTTTTGGTATCAGGGTGAAGCTCGGTTCATAGAATGAGTTGGGGAAAATTCCTTCCTCTTCAGTTTTTTTGGAATAGTCTCAGGAGGATTGGTAGTAGCTCTTCTTGGTATGTTTGATAGAATTCAGCTGTGAATCCATCCAGGCCTGGGCTTTTCTTTGTTGGGAGACTTTATTACTGATTCAATCTTGCAACTTGTTATTGGTATATTCAGGTTTTTTGTTTCAGTCTAATTCAATCTTCGTAGGTTGTATGTTTCCAGGAAATTCCAGGAATTTCCTCTAGGTTTTCCAGTTTGTCAGCATATAGTTGTTCATGATGATCTTTTGTATTTTTGTAGTATCAGTTGTGATGTCTTTTTTTACATTTCTGATTTCATTTATTTGGGTCTTTTCTCTTCCTAGCGAGTCTAGCTAGTGGTTCACTGATTTTGTTTATCTGTTCGAAGAACCAACTTTTTCTTTCATTGATCTTTTTTATTGCTTTTTTATTTTTTTAGTTTTTATTTCATTTAGTTCTGCTCTGATCTTTACTAAGTCTTTTTTTTCTGCTAATTTTGGGTTTGGATTGTTCCTGCTTTTCTAGTTCTTTGAGGTACCTAATTGGATTATTAAATTTTTAATCTTTCTACTTTTTTGATGTAGGTATTTATTACTATAAAAATTCCTCTTAGCACTGCTTTTTCTGTATCCCATGGGTTTTGGTATGTTGTGTTTCCACTTTAATTTGCTTCAAGAAATGTTTTGATTTCCATCTTAATTTCTTTCTTGACCCAATGGTCATTCAGTAGCATGTTGTTTAATTTCCATGTATTTGTATAATTTTCAGAGTTCCTCTTGATATTGATTTCTGGTTTTATTTTGCTGTTGTCTGAGAAGATACTTGATATGATTTCTATTTTTAAAAATTTGTTGAGACTTATTTTGTGGCTTAACATATGTTCTATCCTGGAGAATGTTTCATGTGCTGATGAAAAGAATGTATATTTTGCAGCTGTTGGATAGAATGTTCTATGTCTGTTTGGTCCATTTGGTCTAAAGTCTAGTTTAAATTTACTGTTTCTTTGTTGCTTTTCTGTCTAGATGACCTAATGTTGAGCATGGAGTATTGAAGTCCTCCACTATTATTGTATTGCAGTCTATCTCTCTCTTTAGATCTAGTGATATGTGCTTTATGAATCTAGGTGCTCCAGTGTTGGGTGCATATACATTTCGAATTGTTATAGCCTCTTGCTGGATTGACCCCTTTATCATTATATGATGACCTCCTTTGTCTTTCTTTTTACCATTTTTCACTTAAAATCTGTTTTATTAATATCTGATATAAATATAGTTATTCCTGCTTACTTTTGGTTTCCATTTGCATGGAAAATATTTTTTCAACCCTTTACTTTCAGTGTGTGTGTGTCTTTACTGGTAAGGTGAGTTCCTTGTAAGCATATCATTGGATCATGGTTTTTTCTTTCCTTTTTTTTTTTACATTCAGCTATTCTATATCTGGTAAGTAGAGTGTTTAATTTGTTTATGTTCAAGGTTATTATTGATATGTGAGCCTTTGTTCCTATCATATTAATTGTTTTCTGGTTGTTATATATATTCTTTGCTCATTTTGTTTTCTCTTATTGTTTGTAGTTGTGGTTTGGTGGATTTCTGTAGTGGTGCCATTTGAGTTCTTTCTCTTCCTCCTTTGTGTGATTGCTTTACCAGTGAGTTTTATACTTTCATGTATTTTCATGGTGGTAAATGTCATCTTTGTGCTTCGAGGTGTAGGATTCCCTTGAGCATTTCTTATAGGGCCAATCTGGTAGTAAGGAATTCCCTTAGCATTTTCTTGTCTGGGAAAGACTTTATTTCTCCTTAATTTATAAAGGATAATTTTGCTGTATATAGTGTTTTTGGGTGGTGGTTTTTATTATTTTTCTTTTAGCACTTTGAATATATCATCCCATTCTCTTCTGGCTTGTAAGGTTTCTGCTGAGAAATATGCTGTTAATCTGATGGGGCTTGCTTTATAGATGACTAGACACTTTTCTCTTGCTGTTTTTAGGATTTGTTCTTTCACTTTGATGTTAGACATTCTGACATAATGTGCCATGGAGAAGAATTTTTGGCATTGTATCTGCCTGGGACTGCTAAGCCTCCTGTATCTGAATGTCTAAATCTCCTGCTAGGCTTGGGAAGTTTTCATCTATTATTTAATTACATAGGTTTTCTAACTCTTTCTTTTTCTCTTTGTCCATGGGGATACTGAAAATTCGAGTATTTGGTCACTGTATGCTGTTCCAAATGTCACAAAGACTTTGCTCATTCTTTTTTATTCATTTTTCTTTACTTTTGTCTGAATTATTTCAAAAGACTTGACTTCTAAGATTCTTTCTTCTGCCTGATTTAGTCTATTGTTGAAGTTTTCAAATGTATTTTCTATTTCTTTCAATGAATTGTTCAGTTCCAGAATTTCTATTTGGTTCTTCAAATATCTATCTCTTTGGTAAATTTCTTATTCATATCCTGGATTGTTTTTCTTATTTCTTTGTATTATTTTTCAGAATTCTATTGTATCTCACTGAACTTCATTAAAATCAGTATTTTGAATTCTTTACCTGGCATTTCAAAATTTTCTTTTTGATTAAGATTTACTGCTAGAGAATTATTGTGTTCCTTTGGAGATGTCATATCATATTGCTTTTTTATATTGTCTGGGTCCTTGGGTTGATATCTGTGCCTCTGGTGTAACAGTTATTTCTTCCTATATTTGAATTTACTTTTGTAGGAAAAGATTTTTTCCTTAAGATGTATATGTGGTGTTGGTTGGGTAGAGAACTTTGGCTTTGAGTTCAGGTGCATGAAGTAGTGTAGTCTTTGTATGACTTCTTTAGCTATAAACATCATTAGTGGTATCTGTGATTTCTTCAGTGGGTTAGGCTGTAGTTATTAGTGGAGGCTGTGGTGAGGTTGTGCTGGGGATTGGGATGCCAGGTGGGCAAGTCTTCAGGCCTCGGTGGTGGCAGTAGTACACTGAGTGTGACTATATTTGTGCCCCAGGGTAGTGTACACTAGTACCTGTGTTGGTGGTTACTGTCAAGCTGATCATTGTGCCTTCAGGTGGCTTGCTCAGATGCTGGTAGTGGCAGCAGTGGACCAGTCAGGTGAATGAGTTCTTGGCCTCCTGGGCAGCCAGTGTGGCATGGGCGATGGCAATAGCAGTGGCAGGACAATTTTTGGGTCCCAAGCAGCATGCATTGATGTTGGCAGTGGCTACAATGGACTGGGCAACCCAGTCTCCAGGCCTTCAGGTGCCACTTACAGGGACATGCCAGCTGGGATGGTAGTGAGTTTAGGCCCAACCCCAGATCCCCAGGAGGAGTGCTCAGATGCCCAGGGTGGTGGATTGGGTTGCTCAATCCCAAAGACCCCAGGCTAGGTGATAGGGGTGAAGCCAGGCTGAGCATGCTTGTGCTCAGGACCCCCAATCATGACAGCAGGCACCAGCCATGGTGGTTGGAGGCAGGTGATCCTCAATTCCCAGGTGGTGTGGTCAGAGGGGCGGTAGCAACTGCACTGAGGCCCCACCACTGGAGAGGGTGGGGCCTACCTTCGTGGCCACAGTCTAGGCTGGTGGGTGGGAAACACACATGCCCCAGTCCTGACAGCAGTAGCTTGTGCCTAGTTGGCACCCCATCCCAGGCTGCAGGAGCCCCTGTCCAGCTCATGACCAAGTCCCAGTGGCAAATCTCCCCCTGCCCACTGCCCTGCTCATGTCCCAGTCTCAGTCTGGCAGCACTTGTTTCCCAGCACAGGCAGCTGCAGCCCACCCCTCACTCACTTCTCAGCCCCAGCTGCAGGAGCACTCCCAGTTCATGCCCAGTCCCAGCAGCGATAGCCAAAGTTTCCTTAACACCTCCGTCCTGGCCCTGCTGAGCCCCAGGACAGTGTGTTGTCTGCCAAAGGCTAGGTTTGAAAATGGCACTTTGCTGCAGCCACTTAGGTCTCAGAAAAAATATGGGACCCAGCACGAGCTCCTTTCCTGGAGCAGTTCTGTGCCAGTCTCCCAGCAGCTCCCTATGTTAGTTGCAGGGGTTGGGAGGGTCCAGGAGCTCTCTGTGGCCAGGATTACATGATTCCACAGTGGGCATGTAGGCTGCTGGAATTCTCTCACTCACCCTTTCCGTGGCTGCATTCTTGATAGGTGGTTTTGTTTAGATGGGAGATATTAAAGCATGATTATTGTGTTGTGGAATCGGTCCTGTATAAAGGCCCTGCCCAGTGTTCAAAAGGGACGGAATGTCCTTGAGTAGTCAAGAGGGGACAAAAACTCAAGCTGGGAGTGTAGGGTGAGCCTAGAAAGGAGCAGGGCATAAAGGATTTTGCTGTTGATAATTGAATTCCAGAGAAGTGTCTGGGTTCAGGGCAGGTGGGAGATTGGGTCCTAAATAGATGTCCACCAATGGAATGGTGGGAGAGCCATTAAAAGCATTGACTCCTGGTGGTGAGAGAATTAGACAGGCATGGACAGAGTGATGGGGCTAGTCCCCATGGCCCTTTAGGGGAAGGTGGGCAACCATTTCTAACTATATCCTCTTTGGGGATTGGTTTCAGCTTACAGTGGTGGAGCAGACTGTGTTGGGACAGGCGAGGAAAAATCAATGGTTTTCTTTGTGACTTTCATTTACCTCTCAAGGAGGAGGAGGTTCTGAACTCATAATGAATTCTTAGATATGGAATCAAGGAATTAAGAGTATGTACATTTAAAATCTTGATGGATGTTGCCAAATAATTGATGCAAATTTAAATTCCTGTCCATATGTATGGCAGTTTTCCCTTGCTCCCTTACCAACACTGTGTCACAGCACATAATCTTTGTCAAATCTAGTAGGTGAAAAATAGCTCATTGTTTTATTAATTATTGTAAGAATCCTTTCATGTATTTATTTTCCTTGTGTTTCTTCTTTACCAAATGCTGTTCATGACCTTCGCCTGTGCTCTCTGATTGCTTGTCGTTTCCTTACAGATTTGAAGAGCTCCTTGCATACTTGGGAAACAAGCCATTTGCCAGTCATATTAATTGAAAATATAGGGGGGCGTTTAATTCCATGGGTCTGGGTTTCATTGTCATTCTTTAAAAGAAGTTACCGTGTCAGATTTATAACACTATACATCTGTTTTCTTTGACGATTTTACAGTATTTTGTTGGGTGAGGTAGGAATGCAGCTTTACTTGTTTTTTTCTTATAACTTGCTTGCTGTTTCTGGAATAATCTGCTTTCCCCTAACATACTTGAAGTGCTAACTTTATCCTCCCTAGTTTAAAAAGTACTTACAATTCAACTCAAGAAGAGGGCTCATCTGGATCCTGTCACACTCCATCAGTCTGAAGACTTTCCCTTTTTCCTTCTCAGCACATTAAGTACTTCACACTCACTCCACAGTTCTGGACTCTGTGTCTGGGGTTATGCTGATCTGAGTCTCTCAGTGTGTTTCTGTGTCTTTAATACATTAAGGTCCTACTTGTGCTATTGACTGGAAAAAGACAAGTGACTGGCAAATAATTAGGGTCCCCTTCCCACCTCTGTCATAAAAATAGAAATTTATTACATTCTGAAGACTTTGGAACTCTCTGGAAATGGCTGATCTTTGAAAATACTGACCGATGTTATAACTCTTCCTTAAAGTGCTCACACATTCTCTCAATCTCTTGTGCTTTTTCTTTCTCTGTGCATGTATTTATTCTATTCAAGTAAAATCTCCTTCAGTAATATGATTGAAACTTGGGGTAAACTGTCCATCAGTAAGAATTCTATCAAAATCATTAAAGTACATGCTTCAAGTATCTGTATGTTGGAATGTTATTATGGATGGGATTCTCAACTGCTGAGAGTGCTGGACAGATGTGCCTTGCTGTGGTTATGGGTTTTTGTGTTCTCCGCATAACCTTGTATGACCACACTTCCCTTTTCCACAAAGGAGAAAGAACACTCCGCTCCCATGGTCACACCGGTAACAGTACCCCCTCCACGCCCACCAGTATGAGCACTCTACTCTCTCACTACCGCATCGTCTGTGACCCCCATCTCATCCTCACATCTCATCCTTCTACCTACTTTGACACCAACAATTTTTCAACCACAGGGACTGAGCCCTCCATCCACTGATCCACTTTATAGGGCCCATCACCCCTCCTCACCTTAAAGCCAAGAGTCCCTGGGTCTTCCTGAGTGTGACTCTCTTGCACATTCCTTTCACTCCCTAGATCCTGTCTCCCCTGTCAAAGGTGTGCTTAGTGAAGCCCCAGTTAAATTTCTGCCTACACAACAGCAGCAGCCAGGTAGCCGAATCTGCCTGGAGAAAACCCCTACTGTTTGGGTCCCTACAGAGCTGGGAAGAGTGGCATAAAATGACATTGAGACCCTGATTCTTTTTCCTCTGTGCAGACCATGTCTTGGTGAGGAGACAGGCTGCAGGAAGGGAAGGTGGCAAGATAAGAATAGCAGCGACGGTTTGGCAAAGGTCTACTACATGCCAGGAACTTTGACAAACGTTAGCTTCGATCCCTGGCATTTGAGTAAGTAAATGAATATTATTACCCTCATCTTAAAGAAGAGGAAACAAGTGCAAGAAGGCATATAATTTACTCAAATATATGCAACTAATAGGTGGTAGAGCAGGCACTGTTGACAGCATTTTGACTTCCAACCTCACACTCTTTCCAAAATGTGAAGCTGCTTCTTAGCTCAGGGCCAGTGTGTAAGGTAATCAGTGCCCAGAGCTGAGCAGTGAGCAAGTGAAGTGTCTGGACAAGCATCAGACACTGAGGAGGTAGAGGCAAAGGTGTATCTGTTACAAAGGTAAGGGCCTGGGAAACATAAAGAGTAGTATTAGGGACATGCTGGGGGAGGCCGAGACTGGGCATGGGAGGAACACCATCGCCAATGGCTTTGCCTTGCCTTTGTTTAAGTGGTAGCAGAATGTCCAAGGGTAGACAGTGAAAAATAATTTTCGGCTGGAAGCCTGCCATGACTGGCTTGGCTTTGCCAGTGGGATCTGATTAGTATTCTTGAGCTTTCATTAGCATTTGAAGGAAATACCCAAATGACACAAAGCCCATCCTAGCAGCTGAGATTTAACATTTTAACCCAATTTCTCTAATGCAGTTAACCTATGATAAAATGCTGGTTAAGCACCTCCTTTTCATAAACTATTTTGGGCCTCAAAAAGCAAACCATTTATTCAAGGACCTTGAGGTTCACCTCTGCCACACTAGGCCAGTGGACGTGCCTCCTTGCACAGTGGATTTATCATTTGCTGCCGGGGTAGAGAGCTGGGAGTATTTTTCCCAGCCTTGGCTGGACCAGAGCCAAGGTTCTCAGTGCAAATTCCTTAACATGATCTCCCTGTAACTGCCCGCTGACATGAGCCCGCCCCCGGGAGCAGTATTTTATTGCATCCTTTGTCCCAGGTTTTCCATTTTAGGGAGAATTGATAGTGATACTAAGTATAAAAACATTCTCTGTCAGTCAAATTCTTTGGCGAGGTTTTTTTGAAAAAGAGCTGGCAAGTCTTGTGGCCAGTAATAATATTTATATTGAAACTCATAGCTTGCTTCATAGGGTGAGGGCAATGGCGGTCAAGAAAGGAATTCCCTTCCCCGTGTACAATTATTCTCACATGACGCTCACAAGAAAGCTGGGGAGTATTATTTTGAGCTCAGAGTAAATCCTGCAGCAGTTTCTCAGTTGCATAAGATTAGGATTAAGAACCCCTTAAAAAATCCCTTTATGCCATGACAATATGTTCATACCCAAATTTTTCCAAACACTATTTTCTGCTTCTAAAGAAAAAAATAGTTTCATTGATATCTTAGCTCTCTTCCCTTCCCTTAACTCTATCAAAGGTTTAGGGGCATTTTTGTCCAGTTCCTGACCTCCTAACCCTATAAAAGAGTAGAACTTCCTATTGCACTGAAAAAAAAAAAAGTCTAGAATGTCTATTTAGTGAGATATTTAAAATCATTAATTTGCCAGTTAAATGTCACAAAAGGGTAGTTCAATTATAGTTCTCCATTACGAGATAAAAATTCATTGGTCTTCTTTTGGATTATAGTAAATAAAATCTAAAATATTAAACAAGTAATTAGCCCCAGGGATGTGACTCTTATAGATTTTTCACCCGTTAATGTTCTATAAACAATAGATTCAGGAGTATTAGAATACTAACACGTGAGAGAACCGGTATTAGCCCAAAGCAGTAAGGAAGGAAATCATTAAGTTTGTTCTTGTTTCTGTGAGTCTACCCTAATATATACATGGCTATGGGAAAGATTTTCGACTTTTCAATAGTTTCTAATCAAAACTGAGTCCTACTTCAGATCTGTGGGGAAAATAATCTGCAAGCTGCCTGCAATGTTGAGATCTGAGATTGGGTCTCATCAGTCCACTTGGCTATTGTTTTGAAGGACACGGGGAAATAGCATGAGACAGGCTGAAAGGAGGAAGAATTCAGTGTTTTCTAAGATACGCCACTCCTAACACCCTCACATACCCTTTAGACTAGTTGGGGAGAAATAAGTAGAAAGGAAAATCTGTTTGCAAAGACATCTTGGGCTACACAGTTCAGCAGACACTTTTCAGAACAAGTTGATCTGTGCATTGTAGAAGTGTATTTCCTTGAAGTTCCTCCCAGCAGCACTTAAACCCTTCCATTTTATAATCTGACTTCCAGAAACCTTTGCTTTGAGCAAAAATGAAAAATATTTTTACTAGAGCCTGAAAAGAAAAATTCAGCAGCATCCAAGATATTATATTATTATATGTGTATGTGCATGTAATCTATTTTTTGTTGTTTTCAGAAAGAATATTTTTCTGGGATGTAAAAAATCCTCAAAAATACAAAGATAAGAGGTTTCTCTGCCTTCCACAGGAGTATCATGTTACCATGGTGATAAAACCAGCTCTTGATACCCGATTAATCAAGGTGATCCTTTGGCTTCCTGCTTCCTCCTTCCCTGTAACAGGGAGACGCACAGAAGGAAAGGAGAAAGCCAGAGGTGTGCCTGATAGGTGGCCAGAAAAATATCTGAGACTCAGGTTCTGCTCTCAAGATTTTGTAATGTCAATGCCATTCACAGAAACAACAGCAGATTTTTTCCAATGTTCATTGTTTTGCAAAAGTGGCATTCTGCTTTGAATAATACCTTTAGAGTAATTTTATAAAATGTGAAATATTTAAAAAAAATTCAAAGCACTTCCTTTCATGCAGTTTCCACTGCCATCTAGAGAAACTAGGGTCAAAGGCCACCTCACGTTCCTGGTTGTCACTCTCCTTAGGTACCCCTGCTCAAAACTTGCTGGGTCCCTCCCACCTTTGCATGTCCCCACGACTATACTACCTACTTAGCTTTCTAACCTACCAGCGCAGTTTCCAGAACCCACCTCAGCAAAACCTTTCCTAATTGATCAGGCTGGGAGTCCCTTATTGTCTCCATTCTCACCTGGCTAGGCTCAGGAGGGCTGCTCCTCCTGTTTCACCTCCTGACGTCAGCCCTTAGCAGGCGCTTGACTGGTGCACTAGCAATTAACGGGGGCTCGCAGACCCAGCTGAACATCAGAATCATCCTTTGCAGAGTACTGGGCCCCATTCTAGAACTATGGAATCTAAATCTCTGGGAGAGAGTCTTGAAATGTATAGTTTTTAAAAAACCTACAAGTGCTTCTGCTGCACTGCCAGGTTTGGAAAGCAATGATGGGTGGCTTTAGTCTGTATCTGTCCTTCCCCCATGGGTATCTGCATCTGCTTTGTTTTGAGACAGTCTTTCTCTGTTGCCTAGGCTAGAGTGCAGTGGCGTCATCATAGCTCACTGAAACCTTCAACTCTTGGGCTCAAGCGATCCTCCTGCCTCAGCCTCCCTAGTAGGTCGGACTACAGGCACGCGCCACCATGCCAGGCTAATTTTTCTATTTTTTGTAGAGCTAGGTCTCACTCTTGCTCAGGCTGATCTCAAACTCCTGACCTCAGGCGATCCTCCTGCCTTGGCCTCCCAGAGTGCTAGAATTACAGATATGAGCCACCGCACCCAGCTTCTGCATCAGTTTTTAAGAGGGATAATCAGATACCAGCAAGCATACCTGGCAGTGTTTATTAAATGCAGATTCCCAGGTACCAGTGAGCCAAGTCTACCAGATCTGACCCCGTGGGGCATGGCCTGGGCATCTGCATTTTAACAACACCCCCACCACCCCCAATCCTGAAGTGATTTCCTTGTATAGCAGAAACAATGCCCCTTTTGGAGCCAAACTGGCATACCTACAGGGACTAGGGAGTAACTCCAGTGGATGGGGCAGGCAGGTGGTGACAGAGAACAAAGGGAAGCTGATGCCCCATAGGAAGGAGTAGGCACTGCTTAGCCGGAGACTGTTGCCATTTTGCCACACTAGAAACAGATCCTATGTTTTGAACTTTTCAGAAGCTAGACATTCAGAGAAGTTTAATTTCTCACAATTCAAAAAACAGCCAGTGAACAAACAGCGGCTCTGGCAACTTGTACCCTCTGCTTTTGAGGGTTTTACCCACGTATCTTGGATCTCTGGTAGCGTGCAATGCTGTGCGCCATCAGGAGCCTGGCCCGGTAACCTATGATGACTTATGTAGAATGACAAAACTGCAGGCTTGCAAGGTCCTACGGGGTCACCAGGGCCACTCCCATCATACCGCTGAAATCCCCCTTTCAGCATTACCGCCCCGGTGCTGATGACGCCCCAAACCACATCTCTCATCAGTATCTCCTGCCTGTGATGCAACATCTGAATGTGTTTTTGCTACTTCCACGAAGATATCCCACAAACACCTCAAATGCAGCATGTCCCCAGATAAAGCTGTCATATTCTAGTGCCATCATTCCATCTTTCCTTTCCGTTCTCAGTGAACATCGATACTGTCCACCTAGCTGCCAAAGCCAGAAACCTGGGTGTCATTCTTAATTCTTTGCCCTTCCTCCCAACCCCTATATCGGATTATCTACCATGTCTTGCTAATTCTGCTACCACCTGTGTGAAACCTACAAGCTGTCATCTTTCCTAGACAAGCTCCTTGCACCTTTTCCCCTGTGAACATAACACTGCAACTGTCTCGGGACCAGCCAACTTAATTTTACAAAGAAAATCCTGCTCTTTTTCTACAGGCTGAAGCCCAGCTCACCTTTACTCACCTTTCCTCCTTGGCTGACAGTTGAGCTTACTTGGAAAAGGATAATTTATTAAAGATGAAATTCTCATATTTAGAAACAAATTTGGAAACTTACATGAAGTTCAGGATCATGGGAACTGGCCTTGAAAAAAACAGGACTTTAACAATGGATCTGGTAGCCTCCTCTTTATTTGGAAAAGAAGAGGGGACTGAGAGAGCACCGAGTACAGAGATGGCTCTAGGCATCCTCTGCTGCAGAATCCACAGCCCCAGGCTTCTCTCACAGGCCACGTGTGGATACAGGGAAACTCCACTGCCAGCAAGAGCCCCAGCAACAACTAAGATGAGCTGGGAACAAAGGCAGAGGTCCCTGTGCCCACAATACCTCAACAGGTTCTCTTCCGATGTCAAAGCAATTACTCCTAAAGGCAAGAGAATGAAGAACAAAGCACCTGTTTGTGATAATAAGCACAGAACCTCAGCTGGAAACTTCCAGTTTCTTTATAAAGTGAGTCAGACATCCACAGATTCCATCCTTTTGGCATCCTCAAAGAAAATTTATACAATTTGACATGAAAATTAGGCTATGCCTACAGTAATTTTTAAGCTTCTCAAATAAAACTCTAGGAAATTAAATTCCCTCCACAGTACAACTAAAAGTGGGAACATATATCTATTAAACAAAACAAAAATGGACTACCACTTTTGGGGTCAAAACTGAGTATTTTCTTTAATAATAAAACGTATACATAAGAACATTTTAGTGAAATATAAAACAAACATTTTTCTCCCCTTGTTTTCAATAGTCTTTTCTGATACCCATAGAGAGAAAGAGATGAAAAACAAAGAAAGAAAAGCCCTGCTAGTCTGCAACTAAAGATCTAGAAAGAAAAATGTACCTATTAGCTATCATTTCACTCAAGGGATTGTGAAATGCAAAAACACATCAATTTATTTCTTAGTAGTCAAGTGAGCAGGTAAACACCTCTTTCAGCATCTCTCTAGATATCTTAGTTTGGGTGGTGAATAAAGAAGGAAACTCTCTAAAATGTCAAATTTGGAAAAGATACCACCTAGAAATAAGTGACAGTAATTCACAGGGACACTAAAAATAAGAATCAAGTTGCAATATCTGAACTCAGTGACAAGGTATCAGTGTACCTTCCCAATCTTACCACTTTATCGAGTCTACATGGGTCTTCTATAGAATGTACATTTTTTCATAAATTGTGGAATATTTTTTGAGAAGAAAGAGTGTAGGTCACGGAGGCCGTTTGTCCTTGTAGCTGTCTGGTTGGGGGAGATTCAAGTGCGTATGAAGATGAGGGAGAGCGTGTGGCTGGCCCTTTTGCTGTTGCTCTTTCCATCTGCAGAAGCTTTGAGCACATTTATTAGAAGTCAGACAATGCCAACTCTTTTGATATTAGGTCTCTGGGTGGAGCTTTCAAAATCATTCTTTGTTCCACTTTTCCTGTATAGTCAAACTGTGCCCAATAGGTGGTCTAGAGTGTGAATTTCAAACATGTGCTATTAATATGCCCAAAACTGTTGCTGCAGAAAAGAAAAAAATATATATATTAATTGAATCCTGGTCTGTTCTTACTCATAATATCACAAGTATATCTTCTGTGTCCTAAAATGATAGGAAGTGATTTGTAAAACCATGTTGGAATCTTCAGGTGAATAAACCTACAGGTTTTAAAATATGTATTATTTATTGTTATTAAAAGTAATTACTATCTCCAACAAAAAACCACACAGAGTAAGTATAGGTAAACAATAAAAAAAGGATAATTTTGTCATCCTTTCTTTCATTTACCTTGGTCTTTCTGTTGGAATGTGGATGATCATTAGCAACATTACTACATCTGTAGACACTTCATATTTTAACATTTCTTTGTAAATGTTTCTCTTTAGAATATTTTTCTCACGAGTGTTTTTTGGGAAGTCACTATTATTCCCATTTTATAGATGCCATATGGCAATCATAACAGTATCTACTCTCAAAGGATTGCTTTAGGGATTCATTAGATTATCCACATTAAGTGCACAGAGCAATTGGCACATTACTTATTGTATACTCAAAAACATGCTAGCTTATTAATAATATACAAAAGTATTAACCACTATATTAAAGTTATTAGAAGTCCATTTTAAGCAGGCCAATCTGGTTTGGGTCTTCCTCTGGAACTGGACAATTCTTCCAAAAAAATGCAAATACCACTGATTCCATCTGCTGCGAGTGCTCTGTCCTCCACACCCCTGGCTCCTACCCCCTCTCCTTGGCTGGCTCTTAGTCTTTAGATCTTGGCACAGACATTACTCTCCAGGGTACAAGCAGTCTCTGCCATCTCCCAAGTCTAGATTATATCATGCATAGTGGGGTGCTGCTCCTGCCTGCTCCCATCCATATCGAGATGGCCTGCTTCTCTGTCTGCATCCCCATGACACTAAAGCTTCATGAGGACAGAGATCATGTCCATCTTTACATACCACATTCTCAGCACACGCCAGAATATCATGGGTGCTCAGTGAATACCTGCTGTAGGAGGAATCTGGTATCTGAAATCAGCCTGGCTGGTGATGGGAAGAACAGGTTCTGAGAAAGTAGGAGAGATGCTGCCGGCCTGAGACAAGCAGCAGCCAGTCACAGAGCCGGTGGAGGATGAGGATGGTGAAATGGGAGGTGGCATTATGGAAGCTCTGAGCAAAAGCTGGGGGCGGAGGGGAGGGGCAATCAGCTCCAGAGGAAATCAGGTTCCACCTGGTCACTTAAGGTCAAGCTAGCAGAGCTGCGTCCAGACGCACTGATTCTGGACATCCAGATACCAGTTCTGCAGCACGCGGAACGAGAGCCTGGGTTAACTGCACCTCCTTTTCGCTCATCAGGGAAGAGTAACTTAGAAACCAGCACAGCTCTTAGGTCCCAGTCTTCCGACCAGAGTATTAACAACAAAAAGCGCGTCCGGGGCCCCTGCCAGCTGGAGCGAAAGAGCCCAGTCTGATCCGTGGAGCCCTGAAGACTTACCAGGCAGTTGGGATGTGTCGTGCACGTCTGGCCCAACACGGAATTGCAGTGCTGAGGAAGGAACTTGGAGACTTTGGGCACAGCTGAAGGTAAATGAATTGAGATGTTCTGATTTGTTACGGCAGCTGCATCATAGGAAGGGATGACTTTAGAATAGTATCTGACATGGAAGGAATTCAGAGAGAGAGCTGCACTGGGAATGCAAGCTTTATACAGATCACCAACAGCATTCTCTGAAGTGGAAGCTGCCTGACCTTCAGTAAGAAAGAAAACAAATATCTGTCAGTATGCACAATCCTGTAACTCCAAGCTACTGTATTTGAAATAAACTGTCCTCTATCTCATTTTTTCACGTTACAAATTTGTACTACTGCTACACTCAAATGCTGGTGGAAAAACAAAGCAAACTTTTTAATAGTGACATTTAGTGCAATACACACTAAATTAGTGTTTGTGTGTCATTAAAAGATTTTAGAAAAGCAGCAGATCCCTGTGCCTTTTGATGTGTGTGTTTGGCTTTTATCATAAACAGATTAATGATTCCTATAAAGCAAGGAATAATTCCATTCAGCCACGAATAAAGTTTGGTTGATTTTCTATCACTGAAGTAGGTTATATCATGATATATCTATATTCTGCACAGTAACTAGAAGAAAAAAATTTGAAATTTACAATGTTAACAATGTCATCTCAAATAATACTGTAAATATTTATTTTCTTCTAGACATTAATAATAAAGTTAAATGATATAATTTTATGTCCATTTTAAATACAAATGTATCTGAAATGTTTGTGAAAAATAATTTAAGCAAATGTGCACAGAGATTTATGAAGAAGAACACAAAAGGCAAGCTGATGAAGTCTAAACACATCTGTGTCACAGGTCAGGCTTAGCAAAGGAATCTTGGGACCTTGGCTGGTCATTTAACTTCTCTAGGCTTCAACTTTCTAATGTGGGTGGTGAAAATGAAATTTGGAAGACTTAACCGATTACCACTCTTCCAGTTCTCTTTCAAAACCAATTTGGCAACATGCAATGAGAGCTATACATACACTCATAGGTTCTCTGTTCTCTAACTCATTCATCACACTCTTCCAGGAATCCAGCCCAAGGAACAGTCTAAAATACAGAAAATCCTACATATGGGAAAGTATTTCCTATCACATGATATATAAAACCACTCTTGCCCCAAACTGGAAATGCTAAATGTAGCAATTGGAAGATGACTAAGAAAATCACTCTATAAATCATTTGAAAAACTATTAAAACCATTACAATGGCGATGAGGGCTGCATAACAACAAATGAAAATATTTAAGACCCCAAATCAGGAGACAAAATGGGATGTCCAATATGATAGAAAAGAGACGCAAAATC
>VBSM01003176.1:71417515-71449111 GCA_008086735.1 Cheirogaleus medius | reverse complement strand
GGAGAAGCAAGAAGGGAAATATTCTAGAAGCAACCATTTTCAGGTTCAGGGGCTCAAGCAGAAGCATTAAGAAGAAGGAAAGGCAAAAAATAATTAGAGATGGCTTGTTTACCTTCTGGTATTTCCCAAGCAAATCTCTAAAGAGGAAGGGGGAGGTCCTTGTCACAGCTTTTCTTTTTGGGAAACAAAGATTTCTAGTCCTTCAAATAATGCCACAGGGGTGAACACCCCCTAAAACATCTTTTTAGTGTACTATATGAGTGGTTCTTAGATTTTTATTTTCATCAACCATTAAAATTAAAAAACCAAAACTAACACATAACCTTGGGGGACCAATAAGGGATTCCCAACATTAGATCTGGACATGAAAAATGATGAATGGCTGTCTCCTAGTATCATTCCATTGGAACCATTTACTAACATCACCATGATTTTAACAACAAATAAAGCATGGAGAATACAACCTTGGGATGTAAATTCTAGCTTTAAAAATACACATTGCACGGTATTTTTCTCACATTGCTTCAGATGAGTGAAATCTATGGGACAGCACTGGCCATTGGTCTCTAATCCTTGACCTAGCCTAGGCAGCAGTCATGTGAGTGAAGCCCTTTTGGGCCAGACTAGCCTATCCACCATCCCACCTCATCAAACTGCAAATACCACCACCTTCCCACTCACCTTCAGCAGATAATAGAGGCCATTCAGCACAGAACTTGCTCAACTCCTCCCTCTGCCGGCCCCATCAAGAACCTCATCTGCACCCACACTGAGCCTTGACTCCTCTTCTCCCTTTGCAGTGGAAGAGGTGTCTCCCACCTGGTTCTGGATCCCACTGCCTTCTGCCTCCTCCAGGGTGCTAACTCTGCTAACTCTACCACCGACATCCCTCACCAGCTGTGGGGGATTAAAATTCTTTGACATTCCTCCCATTGAGAGGTGGGGTCTATGTCCCCTTCCCCTGGGGTCTGGGTGGGCTCTATCACTGCTTTGACCAACAGCATATGGTAGAAGACACTTTCTGTCTTTTGGAACCTTCTCTCAAGGAGCGTTGAGCTACCACATAAGAAGTCCAACAACCCTAAAACACAATCCTGGAGAAGCTTCCGTGTGGTAGTCGGAGCTCACATCTGCAAAGGCTGCAGACATATGATGTCTTGGACCCTCCTAACTGCAGCATCCACCAGCTGAAGACTATTGAGTGACCACAGATAATGTCATGTAGGCAGCAGAATTGTCTGGCTGAGCCCTGCTCAAACTGCTAACCCGTAAAATCATGAAATACAATAAAATGGTGTTTGTTTCAAGCCAATAAATTTTCTTTTAATTTTCTGAGCAGCCACAGATAACCACAACATGAATATCTTTAAGATACTTCTTTCTCCGAGCTGTTTGCTTTTGTAATATAAACATAAACATGTTCAAGTCTGGCCCAGTCTTATCAAAATTTCTTACTTTATCTTTAGTCCCCTTTTAAATACCTCACACTTTCATCTGCTCTTTCCTTTCACCTGTTTCCACCTTTCAGTTCCCACCTTTCTGCTATGGTGATTCTTCCCTAACCATAATAATGAAATGACTTTTGCCCAGATCACTGATATTTAGGCTTGGCTAGATACAAACAGGCAACGATTAGTGCTTACCTTATTTAATCTCTGCACCACGTGGTACTCCTGCACACCTGTTCCTTTAGGAAACGTCTCTCCCCTGATCCCCTCGATCCTGCTCCCTCTTGGTATTCTTATCTCCCCGGTAACTCTTTCTCCCCAATTCCCTCTCTGCTGCCTGGACCTTAAATATTGAGATTTTCCTAAGGTTCGCTTCTCCACTCGTCTCTTCCCTACATGCTTCCCCCCGTCATTGTACATCCAGCCCTACATCCATTGCTTCAAATAGATGCTGTGCCCTGACACCTCTACGTCGTACTTCTAGCCTAGACCTTTCTGGAATCAAAGGGCCAACTTAACAAGGATGAAAACAAAAGCACATTCACCCGCACCCCTCACACTGCCGTGCTATCATACTGCCTCGTCCCCTGGGGAGTTACGCTTCACTCCTCCTTCAGCCATGCTCGTACTGCTTCTACCCAGTCAATAAATACATCTAGAATTTGCCTTTCCTTCTCTATCCTGTTTCCAACATGACAGCTCAGGATCTCATCATTTCTTAATGCACACTCCTCTGGCCTCTGCATTCAATTCAATCTCTTACATCCTGTGAGAGCGTTTATTCTAAGGTTTAAATCTTATCATATCACTCCTTTGCTAAAATCCTTTAGTGGTTCCCCAACAGTCTAGGTTACAATTCAAATTCTGCAGCATGACACACCAGCCTTTACCTACTGCCTCTTATCTCTGGCCCCTTCCCACCTGTGTCCTGACAGCCAACCATGTGGAAGTGTCACTGTACTCTCTGCTACTTCCAGCCTCTGTACTTATTACTCCTTCATATAAAATGTCCTTCCTTGATTTCTAAACCAAATTAATAGCAACTTTTTGTTGAAAGCTCAATTTAGCTATTGCCTTCTCAAAAAGCCGCCTCTGTCCCCTTATTCTGTCTTAGATATCTTTCCCAGTGTCCTTACTCTGTGTTCTTCTCATCATGACATATATTAAAACATAATTTTCTATTTAATAGCCTACTTAGAAGTCTGTCTGAGCACTAGACTGGGAATGCCTTTAAAGGCAAGGACTTATTTTTTATCTCAATTCTCCAATCATACTTTGGCACCCAGTGCAGACTCAGAGGTGTTTGTTGAATGACTAAATGACTGAACGAGTGAGTGGCATCTATTTGATTGTCAGATTAACTAGTTTCACTTAGACTTTTAATAATATTAACAAAAAAATTATAAAATTTATGAAAGTAATTTCTCCTTACAAAGAATAATGTTTAAAAAGTGCTATATTAAAATTCACCTTCTCAGTTTTTCCTTGCTTGAATGAAGAAGAGAAATCTTTTTGGTTTTCTCAAACTCTGACAAAGGAGACTTCAATTCAAGCCCATTGTCATTTCTTAGAGATTCAGAGCTAGAAACAAAAGAAAATCATGCTACATTAAAGAGGAAAATTGTCAGGTGATATTGAACAGTAAGCATCAACATACTACTCAAAGAGTGCTTTTCTAAGCCTCTTGCTTCATATAAAGGGGCAAAAAATATCAAAGCACTTTATCTTACACATTTGGCACAGAATGTTTGTTTCAAAATTTCAAAAGAAGATATTATCAAAATCATCATAAATTCAATGACCGATCAAAATTCTAAAATATACTATTAAGTAATAATAGATACAAGCAGGATTAAAACATTCTGACCCCATTTGTTATCTCTATACCAAATTATATGACTGTATCTACCTATCAGAAGGAAAGGTTCATTACAGGAAAAAAGCATAAAGGATTAGAAGGCCAAGATACACCCTATTACAACTTGATCAGTACAGGGAAGGTTCCTTCCATTTCAAAATTTGTCATTTAATGGACATATTCTGGCTCTTCTATTTTTCTAGAACTTCCTCAGGCATTTTGATTGATTTTTTAAAAAATATAAATCTAAAAAACTTGCAAACTAATCCTATTCCTTTTATTCTAAGGGATAAAACTTGATTTGAAATTTACTTTTATTTACAGTGGTAGGATTCTGAGGAAAGACAGAAATATTCCAGATGAGCAGAGATCAAAAAGCAGTTCCAAGTAATATAAGAAAATCATGAAACCTTCCAAAACCCTTCCTAACCTCATATCCCAGATAAGGTTCAATACAGTAAGTCTCTTTAAGGTTAAAATAAGACCAAGAAAGCTGCTGCTATTTCTGCACTTATACCTAAGTGAGCTCATCTTTGGTTTAACCACACATACTGGTTGCCAAGTCCCTTCCTTGTTCAAAATAGTAGGTGGCCACATTCTACAAATTCCGGAAGTGACTGACTCAAAATTCTCACCATCATCAGTATCCATGTCCTCAGCATTCTTTGTAGCCCTATGCTCTATTTAAAACCTCCTTGGAAATCAACTTAAAGTGAAGGGAAGAAATTCATGAAAAGTGAGTTTTTATAAGCATACAATGCTGGCATTGGAAGGGTCTGGTGCCCAGTTCAAGACTGCCTTATCTAATGCAGATTTTAATGCCAGTATCTATGAGACAGACAGACACAGAGAGATACACTAAAACTTGCCTTGTTTACCAGCTACTCCCAAAGCTACATAAGGTATGTAAAAGAAACTCTAAATCCATTTTTAACAGTTTTCAATAATTGGAAGGATAGGGTCATGACTTCAAGAAAGACAACAGGAAGCAGCTGAGTGGTAGGTGGATAACAGGTAAGTCTGCTCTTATGCTTCCTTATATTGGATTGAATACTTCTGTAATGTGTACCCATGGGTGCCAGCTCAAGATTCTGAAATACAGGAAATGCTGCATCTCTCTTCTACAAAATAGCCTCTTCTTTCTTTCACTTCACTCCCAGCATTTGTGCTAGTGTTCCACAATTTAGAGATAGGGTCTCACTCTGTCACCCAGGCTGGAGTGCAGTGGTGCAATCATAGCTCACTGTAACTTTGAATTCCTGGGCTCAAGCGATCCTCCTGCCTCAAGCTCCTGTGTAGCTGGGACTACAGACATGTGCCACCATGTCCAGCTAAGTTTTAAATTTTATTTTAGAGACAAGGTCTGGCTGTGTTTCCCAGGCTGGTCTTGAACTCCTACACTCAAGTGATTCTCCCACTTCAGCCTCCCAAAGTGTGCTGGGATTCCAGGTGTGAACCACCTTACTTGGCCCAGAAATATTTTTAATGAAATACACACAGTAAGTATTACCATTATGAAAAGGTACAAAAAAAAAACTAACCAGGCAAATAGATCAGTAGAAAAATATTCCAGGGGTTCACTGCAAGACCTCTGCAGGAGCAATCCAGGTTCTTCAAGGCTCATAGCATTTTCATTTTTAACTGAAAATTTTAAAAGAGGCACCATGTTAATTCTAAAATTACCCCTGGGGATGATGCCAAACATACAACCCCAATCCTTAAAGCAGTTGTCACCTTTTACTCAATGGATTTTACAGAGCAGTATTTTTAAAATAGAAAGCAATTTATAGATTTCAGTCTGTGAAGTATAAAACCACCTAGGTTAGAAAGCAACAACTAAAATACTATATACTATTTACCCCAAGATTCCCTCTTTCGTACAGATTCTAGTAGCTTAGCGACAGGTATGCTGAAAACACATTCAACTGCGTTTATTTGTCAAGTTCCTATTTATAGGTAAATGTCAAGAGACAGAAAATATGCATGAGTCTTCAACAGCAGCTGCATCATCAAAATATGGCATCTGAATTATTATTATTTTTTTGCAGCTGCTCATCCTCTGAGCAAAGATGAGACAACTGGACTGGAAGCAGACGTGGTCATGACCAGCAGAAGGGTGTGGACAGGTGAGGAGCAGCTGCTCTATGTCCACCGAGATCCAAATAAGAAGAGGCTGCAAAAGCCCTTGGTCACCATGGTTAGCCATTTCCAGGAAGAACTTTAAGACTGCAGGGGCTTGGAGCCACTGGAATGTTACAAAACAGTCTCACTCATCTGAATATTTAAAAAGAACATAAAAAAAGGAGAGGTGTACTGAATCCTGTGTCATCGGGAATCTGAGCTCATACAGGATAATCCTGAAAGTATCTTTTAGGCTCATTTTAAGAAAAATATCTTAATTTTTTAAAAAATGTTTTTCCAGCTTGATTGGGGTATAAAATGTGTCTACTTAAGTGTACAACTTGAGCTGATACACATACATATTGTGAAATAATCACCACAATCAAGTTAATAACGTATCTATCAGCTCACACAGTTACTTTTTTTGCGGTAAGAACACTTACAATCTACCCTCTTAGCAAATTTCAAGTACACGAAACAGTACTAATTATAGCCACACTATTGTGTATTAGAGTTCCAGAATTTCTTCATCTTATACAATTGAAATTCTGTACCCCGTGACCAACATCTCTCCATTTAAGATATATATTTTATTAGGTTATGAAGTATGGAATGTCCGATTTCCTTGCATACTAAGTTTGACAATTGATATCTCTAACATTTCACTTTGACACTTCTTGGGTTTTTCTTTTTTTTCTTTATTGTGAAGGTACATCCTCATTCTTTCAAATGCATGTTTTAGCTCGTGATTATCTTTCAATTTTTTTTAGAACGACGTTAGTGAAACCATGGATAAGTAAATAATTTGTGTTATTTTTGAATATGAGTTCTGCTATGGAACCAATGCAGCGCAGACAGCTCAAAATATCAGTGAAGTGTTTGGGAAGGATGTGGCTCATGAACGAACAGTACGTCGATGGTTTGAGCAGTTCCATTCTGGTGATTTTGATCTTGAAAATGAGCCACGTGGGTGACCTGAGACCAAGGTGAATAATGATGAGCTGAAAGCTATAGTGGAAGTGAATCCATCTCAACCTATGTGTGAACTAGCAACAAGGTTTGATGTTACTGTTCCAACAATACTGGACCACTTGAAACAAATGGGCAAGGTAAAAAGCTGGATAGATGGGCACCACATAAATTAAGTAAGCATCAGAAGAGAAATCGTCTCGAAGCCTGCCTTTCTTTGCTGTCACAACATAAAGGCAAACCATTTCTACACTCTATTGTTATGCGTGATTAAAAATGGATTCTTTTTGACAATCTCAAGCATTCGGCACAATGGTTAGATAAAGTGCTGAAACACAGTCCAAAATCGAATATTCATCAAAAATGCTACTGGTGTCTGTTTGGTGGTCCAGCACTGGTAGTTTCCATTACAGCTTCATGAAACTTGGTCAATCCATTACAGCGGATGTCTACTGCAGCCAATTGGATGAAATGAAGAGGATGCTTGGGATTAAGCAGCTGAGATTGGTCAATAGAGACAGGCCAGTCCTCTTGTAAGACAATGGTCGACCACATGTCACACAAAAAACGCTGCTCAGACTGTAGAGGCTGGATTTGAACACTCTCTGTCATCCACCATAGTCACCGACCTTGCACCAACTGACCCACTTCTTCCAGGCTTTGGACCACTTCTTGCAAGGAAAAATATTCAATTCTCAACAAGCTGTGGAAAACGCCTTTCTTGATTTCATCACCACTCACTCTCCAGGCTTCTTTGCTGCTGACATAAACAAGCTACCTTTAAGACGGCAAAACGGTGTTGATAGTTTAGGCACATACTTTGATTAATTGTACTGCTTCTTGTTTGAGATATAAAAAACTAAACTTTTGATTTGAAATCGGACATTTCGTACTTAATGACCTAATACACTATTTCCTAGCTAGTATCCCAGGCCTAGAAAGACCAAAAGTAGTCACTGACCAATAATGATTCCCGTAAAATGTAATTTCAGAAATTGGAGCCTGTCCTCTTATAAGCCAAATTAAAGCTAATTTAATTAAGTGTTTAGATGCTAGTGATATGCATAATGTAACAAGTTAAGAGTTTAGAAATGTGAGGTCTAATTGAAGCATTGACACTAATTCTCTGTGACTAAAACAGAAAGAACCACCACCTTATTAACTTAAAGAAGTAAAAGAATTTATAGGCAAGTGTTTTGTAAAGCAGAAAGTACTATACAATTCAAGGTCCATGCCCCTGGCTTTTAGATAATCACACAATGACACAGCATGATTAATTCCATTTTAATGACAAAGAAATTATGGTAGCTAGGCTACCCTCCCCTCCTCAAAAAACAGTAACACAATCTTGCTACCAAAGAAAATAAATATACAACCCTGTGCACACCATGACACTGTATTTGCCCTTGTGCAACACATTTAAACCTCTGAAGATGTTAATTTTTTTATTCACAAGTAAAGAACATACATTTCTCTTTTTTATTTAAACTTATTTTCTTCAGACTATGATTAAGAAAAATTACACGTTCTTTATAGTACATAGCAAACAGTTAATCCTCAGTAGATAAAAAGCATACGTGTAAAAGCAATTTAAAAATGTATACAGTTTTCATAGAATTTTAATGAGAATTTTCAAATATTTGGAAATTTAGTTTTTACTCACCAGTATTTGACAAATATGTTTTCCAGTATTTTACCACAATATTCATTTTTTCCATTGTCAGTGGTTCGATTAAAGTAATATCAGCTCCATGCCCTGAAATGCAATCTAAGAATCTTTGTATTAAATATTGATCTCATGATTTCTAGTTGGAGAAAAAACAAATACTATATCCAACAGGCACATACCTTTGAAATTTTCAGGGATTATAAAAACAAACAGCAAATGTGTGTTTTTCTTCTTGCCAAATCTGAGAAGGAAAAAAAAATGTTAAAATGAAGGAAAATCCTCATTCAAAATATTGGAATTCAAGAATTTAGTTTATAAGGCACTAAACTATAGTGCTTCTCTTTATTTCTTTAGAATTTAAAATGGTATCATTAATAGGAAAATTTAGTAAAAGTAGCACTTCAAATCAGTAAGGAAAAAGACGTACCACTTTTTATTAAAAAAATAAAAAAACCTAAACCTTATCCAAATTTTTCATCTGATTATCACTTTACAAGAAATCTGGGGAAAACAGAACATTTTAAAGAACACTACAGAAAAGAAATCAGCACAATCTAGAATGTAGGAAATTGTATAAGACAAATGACTCCTTTTAAAATATATATATAATTAAAAAGACAGAGAAAAAAAGACAGAAGGGAAAGTTGAATCCTGATTTGCATTAACTCAGAGACAAAAGAAAAAAAATCATAGGATGAGCAGGAAAATTTGAACACTGGATATTTGATAATATTAAGGAATTGTTATTAATTTTCAGATACAATATTGATATTGTGATTATTTTTTTAAAGAATCCTTATCTTGGACAGGCACCTATTAAAGTATTTATGGATGAAATAAAATGGTATCTTAGATTTGCTTTACAATAATCCACCAGGGCTGGGAGGGGGGAGATGAAACAAGAAGGGCCAGATGTTGGTAACTGTTGAAACCCCATTACAAGTACCTGGAAGTCCATTATACTCTCTACCTTTATATGCTTAAAATTTTTCAAAATAAAACTTTTATTTCAAAAAATTGTGGCATTACAGTTAACTAAGCTCAGGAGTACAATAAGCCAGAATTTCTAATAATTTGATGGATATTAAAAGCCTTGGCATTAGCCAAAATGAAATGTTTTCCAAGGAGAATATGACTGTGAACCGGACCTTAAAGAGAATAGTTAAAACTACCAGAAAAACAAACTATTCTTAGATACTAGGAACATCATTATTAGTATGCGGTTATATGTGGTTATTATTTATTCATTAAAACAAGAACTAGAAGAACCCCCACTGTATAATATTGTTAGTTTATCTTATATATGCTTTGGAAAGTAAGGATATATTATTCTATATTTCAAACTACATTATACATAATTTATACATCCGAGTCACATACACAGAGAGCCTACCGTGTGCCAGACTATGTGCTAGGCTCTGTGCAAGGCCCTTGGGGGAATCATGGTGAACAGATGGACAAGGGCCTTGGGGAGGAAAGACATTAAATAAACTACACGTGGCTGATATGTGTCCTGCGCTGTGAAGGAAAGCCACGGACGGGGCCAACGGGAGCACATGCCTCCGCAGGGGGCTTCCAGCAGACAGGCCTGTGCGGCCAGCAAGGAGTTAGTCACCAGAAGGGCTGCAAAGAGGGGGAGGGCAGAAAGCAGACATACAGCAAGGAACATTCTGGGGGGCCAAGGGAACAGCGCATGCACAAGCCCTGAGGTAGCAGAGACCAAGATGAGTTTGAGAAAGTGCAAGACGTCCAAGGTGGCTCGAGCGCAGAGCCTCTGAGAGAGAAGAGCATGAGATGAGACCAGAGAGGTAGGGAGGACTTTTAGGCCAGAGGAAAGAGTCGGAATTGAATTAAAATGGATACTAGGAAGCTATTAAGCTTGGGAGGAACGTGATTATAGTTGCATTTAAGAAAGACCATTCTGCCTATGGATTGAGGAGACTATAGGGCAGTTATTCAGGAAATAGCTGATGGTAGAGGAGGCAGGCATACCTGAGGATCTTCTGTAAAAATAAAGAATTCAGAATATTTACTAAGTTAATTACTTCAGACTAGTAGGATTATTACTAAAATGTGACAGTCAGCCAATTGAGGTCTACTCGGTTTGGTTCTGTCCTATGAATTTTGAGTTTGGGCTGAAAGAGAAGAAAGGGAGGGAAGAATATACAGTTTCTATGAGTTTATGCGAAGCTCTGGCAGAAATACTGTCACCAAAATAGACATACATGGGAGCGAGGGCCAGCTGAATGTGGAGGTCAGGATGGCGTATCAGTACGCTGGTATGGTGGGGCACGGTGGCACAGTGAGAATGATCTGAATGACGTCTGCCATGATGTAAGCATTTCTCATACACGCACACACACACACACACATTTAGAGACAGGGTCTCACTCTGTTGCCCAGGCTGGAGTGCAGTGGCGTAATCATACTCAGTATAGCCTCAAACTCCTGGGATCCAGCGATCCTCCTGCCTCAGCTTCCCAAGTAGTCACTGTGCCCATCTAATTTTTTTATTTTTTGTAGAGACGGGGTCTTATTATGTTGCTCAGACTGGTCTTGAACTCCTGGCCTCAAGTGATCCTCTGGCTAAGGCCTCCCAAAGTGCTGGATTATAGGTATGAGCTATAGCACCCGGCCTTCAGGTATGTGTATGTATGTGTATGTGTGTGTGTGTGTGTGTAATATATATATATATACACATACATATATATATATATATATATTTTTTAAGAAAGAGTCTTGCTCTGTTGCCTGGGCTAGAGTGCCATGGCATCATCATAGCTCTCTGCAACCTCCAACTCCTGGGCTCAAACGATCCTCCTGCCTCAGCTTCCTGAGTAGCTGGGACTACAGGTGCACACCACGGCTAATTTTTTCTATTTTTAGTAGAGACGAGTCTCCTCTTGCTCAGGCTGGCCCCGAACTCCTGACCTCCAGTGATTCTCCCGCCTCGGCCTGCCAGAGTGCTAGGATTACAGGTGTGAGCCATTGCACCCGGCCCATACATATTTTTTAAGTGATGAGAAAGTGTGGACTATAACGGAGGTATGGAAAACAGTATGAGGAAAGACAGGCAGAAGAGAAAATGGACTGAACAGATAGGACCCCCGAAAGAAAATTATTGGGTAGTTTAGTCCAACTGTTAAAAGAAAAATACACATTTCCAAAAAGGTAAATTATCTTAAGTACTCTAGAATTAAAGGAGAAAAAAAGGTTCTTTACTTTTAGAAATCATCTTATGTCCATTTTTGAAAAATTGTATAAACTGATTTTATAGACCCTAAAGTATGTTAGATTTGGATATATGGATTTATATGCCCTGATGACTTTCAAATATCAAGCTTTATAGCAGAGTTGGAATTCTCGGACTTTTGTCATTGGCACAGAATCAATTACCAACCAACACACGTCCCCTGCTGCACAGGGATTCTAGGATCGATACAGTTCCCAGAATCCAGCACTCTGGTCTTAAGTTTCGCCGCTCATTCACATCCTCTACAAATCAATATGCTAAAAGAATTTGTAGTTTCCAGGATCAACAAGAAAATGTTTGCTTTCTAATGAATGAATGTTCCTTGAAATAAAACTAAGCAACACAAAAACAAAACAAAAGTCTCTTTTACCCACCCCAGCTTTTACCCACCTCATCTTCCATATGCCAAAATCAAATTGCAGGTTCTAAGACCCTCTCAACTGAAGTCTCTTGTGTTTTAAACTTTTGCAACTCATTTGGAGAGAATTCTTTTCACTTTTTCTTTCACAGATTAAACTGTTCAAATGTCATGATATTTCCTACCACCATACCTCAAATATGAGATTGGACACTGATACTCTACGTTCCATTCCTACACCTCCTCCCTCCGATGCCCTATGGAGCTGGAGCCAGCCATCAGCTCAGACTGCAGGAGTGCCCACCCTCACCCTCTGTCTTGCCCCATCCCTAGTCCTGGTCTCTGGTAGCTGAAAAAAAACAAAAAGATCACATAAAAGTGTTTTGAGCCAAGTTGTACACTCTGATACTCTGCTTACCAAAGGGTCTCAGGAAAGCCCTGCCCTCTGAAAGCTATCATCTAAGATGGCCAAAGGGGTCTTATGAGTCCCTATGAAGCCAGGAAAAATTTCTAATCCTACTTCCTGTAGAGCCATAAGGACTTCAAGGAAGAAAAAGCCAGTGTCATCTTTGGGTTGTGGCCTCTTGAGTATAGTTATCTGTTATTCTGTCCATGGGCTAAATGCTGCCAAGCTAACATGGTCTCTTGGGGACTTGTAACAAATAACGTTCTTTGTTAATTACTTAATTAATTAAAATATCCCCTTTCGGTAAGAAAATCAAGACTTTTACTATAAATATAGAAATACTGAGTTCATGTACTATTTATAAGGCACCTGCAGTAAAATGTAATAATACTCTGATGGTTAATCTGGACAACAGTGAAGGCTGGCATGCCCTGCTCCCGCTCTGTTATTGGACAGAACGGTTCCTGCTGCATCGTTCACCATGGTAGGTGCTAGAAATTACAAAGATCTAGAATCTTCCTCAGTTCCTATTCACATCGACTACCAATTTATAGGATAAACTTTTTAGTAAAATTATTTAGATGTTTTGTTGTTATTGTATTTATTGTCAAATATTCAGAGGACTAAGTTATGCAAACTATTAAGAGTAAGATTTAGTGAGTTACACTATCAAGTCAAGGATGTTTTGGGAGACACAGAAGGACAACTTGTTAGATCTCTGTGGCTCACAAGATTGAGTTTTCTCAGTGAAGTGATAAGTTAACTGGTTAAACTACGTTGGGAAAAATGAAATCAGATCTAAACTTGATTTGTAGACTGAGCAGATGGAACCACATCGTGCATTCCTTTCCCATTGCTAAACTGCTCTGAGCTCATGAGAATCATGAAATTTTGAGAACTGCAGAGCCATTTCATGGAAAGGAAAATCAGAACTCCAGAGAGGATCCAGACATTGTTGATGAGTTTGAAACACATTTCAATTTTCTTTATCTGCCTTTGGAAAATAAAGTGTCAGGACATGTCTGAATGATCAAGCATCTGCCCTTTGAGTGTGGCTTAATTTTGAGAACAGATCTAAGCTAAGAGTGAAATATCCCTGGAATTCTGGAGCCAAGCAAATGAATCCTAAGATTATCTTAAAATATTTTACCACTGGGTAGCTTTGAGTTCATCTGCTCAATAAAAATATATTCCTTCAATACATTCATGAAATGAAAACAAATTAGGGAGAACTATCAGGAATATTAACCTATAACTGAGAAGTGCCATAATTCCTGAGAATGTCAGTCTGTAAAGTACCAATATTTTATAAATGATTAAAGTTGATCAATGGTTAGCACTAAGACATACTGAAAATAAATATAGATACTTTTATTCTACCATAAATCCCTCATTCACTGGCAGTGGACACAAAGTGCCCAGAGAGAGAAGAGTTAGGTAAGTAGTTGTACATTTTCTTAACCCTACCCAGATTTTGAGATATTACAAAAACGTAACAAAGATATAAGGGGAAAATCTAAAATGCAGATGATGAAAAGCTAAACCAGACTCTGCATTTTGGTTTGGTCATTAAATGTTAGCCAACACTCAAAAGATACCGTGCTTTAGGAAAGATGACAGTTTAAATGCCTTATAAATGGGGCAGAACATGTAGAGGACTTATTACCCTAAGAAAAACTACAGGTGAAAACTATAAATGTCTTGCATAAGGGTTTAAATAACTCATAAATCATAAACTCATAACAGTGCTGAGGGCAGTAAAGGGAATTTCAGAAACATTCCCAGCCTCTGCAGCCAGCATCATGAAGCAAAGTTTTCACAAAACAAAAAAAAAAAAAAAAAAAAAACTTTGTCCCTTTTTCAGAGAGGAAAACAAAAGCTAGAACTCACTGTCTGCCCCAGAATGGCATTTCTCCCACTCATGCATATCACCACTCATGCCTACAGCAAGGTAGCTAATACCTGCTGTTTGTCAAGACACCTGCTGGATATTGGGAGTAGTGCAACAAGAAACAAACAAGGAAAACAAATCCAGGTGTATTCTACAAATTATCCTTTTTTTTCCTTTTCAAACAAATGCTTTTAAAGAAAAATAATAGAACTGCCATATGCATATCTGTACACTTAGTACCTTCATCTACCTTCTTTTCTGTGCTAAGAAATATTAAGCTCTGTTATTCAGAGCAATAAAAACTGCAGTGAGGAAAATCCACAAAAGTAACAGGAAACTCTTTCCTTTAACCTCTTAGGTTTTAATAACTGCAACTAAACATAAAGCTGATTCTTAAACGGAACTTTATTCTTATCCTGCTCAAAATTTGGCTTTGATATAAGCAAATACAAAGCTTCACTCCATTCAGAGAGGCACGGCTAGGATCCTACTCTTGGAATAAAGAGAGAGACCAGCTGTACTGATCCGTCCGGTGCTTCCCCAAACCATATCTATGTTTGTTTACACTGAGCTTGGCATATACTGAACCCCAGAGGTGAAAAAGAGGTTCAATACAGAAGTCAAGTAATTACAGACTGCTAAAAAGCACATGAAGGGAACAGCGAAGAGTTCTAGTCTGAGTTTTGTATTAACAAGCCATGTGGTCTTAAGCAAGTCACTTCAGCTCGAGGTTTCTCATCTGTCTAGGGAGAATGAAACCCTGTTCCACTTGCCTCACACAGCTATTGCAGAAATTTAAAAATATGATATAAACGAAAAATTATGATGAGTCCTCAACAGGGGAACTCTATCTCTAGATCATGTGTAATAAAATTGGCATATTCTTGGGAGGATAGTTCACACGTTTTGGACGTGAAACCCACTTTGACGTAGTTTTCCTGGTTTGTCTAGAGTTCTCACTCCTAGTCGAAAGCTGAAAGAAATGCAAAAGGTCAACTGTTCTAGGAAACCCTAGGAGTAGTGTCTACCTGTCTGTCTCTGTTTAACAAGTGACTCATTGGTTTGGGCTTCTTTTCATTCCAATCTTTCTTTTCCCCTAACATCATTTGCCTGCTCCTTTATTCAAGGATCACAATATTGTCTCTGAACTTTCTCTTTTAGCCTAGAAAGGTCTGTCATATAATTTTAACAAGCTCTCATATGTTCCAATATTATCTACCATTCCACTATTTCTATCAAGTGTTTCATAGAAAGGGAACAAATCTGTTCTAACACTGTTGAAACATATCCTATATAGCCCAAAATCCTATATAGTCAGGCAGGGAACTGTCCCACCACTGGACTCCAATTCTCTAGAGCTGGAGTGGGTGACCAGGAAGCAGGACTACAGAGCTACAAGACTACACAAAAACACTGGAGGTGGTAGTGTCTGGACTCAGTGGATCCAGAGGGCCTAATGGCTCCAAGAGACACCCCAGTCCACAGCTAACATGACAAAGAGCAAAGTGTGTTCATTCACCTGCTTTTAGCATTTGCTGTAACAATTAATGAACTCTGAAAAGATGCACCATTTTAATGATGCAGTAATTAAAAAGGAGCATGTATGGGGATAACATAAGCATCATATACCAAATAAATTTCTATGACCAATTCATTTTTGTGACCAAGTCACTTCATTCTCGCCCATACTTACTGCTTTTCAAGTTAAAACGATAATTTCTTATAACAGTATGTCAAACTGGCAATAAAAACGTATCGAGATTCTGCCCATGAATTTTAAAAATAAAAAATTTTTAAAGTAGGAATATATCATCTTTTAGGGATTTTTACAGAAATAAGTTTCTTAAAAACTATTAATATTCTAAAGATAGAGTGTCAAGGTTTTTGAAGCTTACCTAATTAACTTGACAGTTTCTAGCTCCTCAGCACTTAAAGAAGTCATCTTCAGGAAAATCATGTTGAACGTGCAGTCATCCAAAAGCGCCGCTGCCTTCTTCACGTCACTGGTGGTGACGGTGACTTCTGCTACATTGGAGAAGACTTTCTGTACCGTATCAGCCAGGTAGTGAACAGTGACATCTCCGACTAATAAGAATTCTATTTTTGCCTGAAAGAGAAGGAAGCAGTAGCACCACATAATTAATATCTAGGCTCAGAGAAAATGTCATGAGAGGATAAAATAAATAAAGGTTACAACATGTAATGCAATGACTGACTCTACGGCTGGAGTGGATGGTCGACTATAAGAACCTCAAGGACAGGAACTATTAATTTCATATCCTCAGTGCCTATGGATCAGAAGGTCATGTTATTTTTTAAAGTTTTGCCTACCAATGCTATTCTACTATGGTTTTCCTGTGAATTTCTCTCTCATCCTGTTAAACAATAGATAGAATTCTTATGACCCAGTTTTCCTGCTGGAAAGTACGTTTACTGCTGAGAGAACCAAACTGGTGACTCTGCCACATAATTTATTTTGGTGAAACACACATTCCAGAGGACAAAGAAAGATCTAAATCCCTACATCCTAAGAAATGCTCAAATAAAGTCTCTGAGTGGAATATATATGCTATTCAAATTCCAATATCAGGAGCCAAAAGGATTATTTATTTCCATTTGGGAGTATTTTTCAGTACAATTAGGAAAAATAGAATTTCCATCTTCATCTTTTATTTCTGTTTTATTCTCTACAGCTAATGAACTCAACCCACTGAAAATGCCAAAGAATGAAGATGCTTGAATTAATGGACATAGACAGAAAACAACTGGAAATGCCAGGCCATAGACAGATCCACAAGAGGAAAAAAAAAAAAACCTGGGAGTTGGCTAGAGTCGAAGCCAAAACAAGTGGCTGAAGAAGCCAGGAAGACTTGTACAAAGAGAGAGGCAGCGTGCCCAAGAAGCAACTCCATGGGGCAGGGTGCTGGTACAGGTGGCCATCTTACCCTGCGAGTGTCCCTCCCACTTCAGCCTGGTTTCTCAAGGGCTGCAGGAAAGAACAGGTGAGATGCAAGAAACTAGGCAAGAGTTTAAAGTAAGCAAAGCCTCTATACTTCTATCTGCTTGCCTTCTAATTTTCTTCCTTCCTTCTTTTTTTAAAAAAGTAAATCTTCCTTTATCATCTCTCACAAGTGAATTCACAATCCCTTCTCTAGAAGCAACCACTGTCAACAGTTCGGTGTGTATCCTTCCAGACGATTTTTATGTCAAACATATAATATAGACATAGATAGCTTTTTTCATGAACGTGATATTACACTTTTAAAAAGTGAGTTGCTTTCACTTAACAATATAGTTTAACAATTCCTTAAAAATTCTGGTTTACTGGAAACATTCTCGTCTTCCAGGATGTTATAGAGTTATTCACATAAAAATATGTTTTCTCTTATTTTTGGGGATCTGGGGTGGATGTATTCGTCTGCCATCTTGATCCATTCTTTCTCATTTCCAATGATATTATAATAATTGATTAAGCCATTCTCCTAATGTTGGATTATGATGCTATTATAATGCTGTGATGAACACCTATGTAAATATATCTTTGTACAAATAAGCATATATCCTAGAATCAAAACTAGATCAGAAAGTTTTTGCTTGTTTTTCAACTTAAATACTGCCAAATTGCTCTTCCCAAAAGATACAAAAGTTTACGTCTCCACCAATAGTATATTTGAATACCCATTTCCTCAAACTCTTAATGAGACTGATTATTCTTAATCTTTTTAAAATGTTGCCAATATTGGAAAATACCTCTTAATTTTCCTTTTCATGGTCATTTTTCTAATTAATGAAGTTGAGTATCTTTTCATTTCAGTGGCAATTTGCACCTTATATTTGTTGCATAGTGTCCATTTATTACCTTTGTCCACCTTCCTATTTGTGGTTTCTTATTTCTCTGTAGGAGTTTATATATTCTGGATATTAGTTAACTATTTATTTCCAGTCTGTTACTTGGCCTTTAATTTTGATTATAAGGTCTCTTGTCAATAATAAGTATTTAATATTGAATAACAAATCTACTATTTCCTTTAAGGCTTTGATGAATTTTGTCTTGCTTTCAAAGCCATCTCTGTTAATATTAAAATATGCTTTGATAGTATATTCTAATACTTTTATGATTTTTTGTATTTAGCTTTTTATCCCATCTAGAATTTATTTGGTGATTAACATGAGGTAGATATCTGATTTCATTTTTTCAAATGCAGAGCTAATTGCCCCAATAGCATTATTGACTAAACTTTTCTGTTTTCAAATGTTACCCTTTGTGTGTGAGTATGTTTATTTCTGGACTTCATTTTGATCAATGTATCTATTTACCTATGCCTGGTTAATATCACACTATTTAATTACTAGCTCTGTATAGTGTGTTTTGATATTTGATAGAGCACATGGTTCCTTGTTATTTTTCAATTTGGTTCTTAAATATTCTCCCACAATTTCTCTTCCAACAGAATTTTGGCATCAGCTTGTCAAGGAACCATGTCAAAGTTTTGATGATGGTTGCATTTATTTTAACAGTTAATTAGGGGATATCATTGCTATACTCAATCTCCCTATTTAGTAGGTATGACTCTCAAAGAATTTGAGTCTTTTATGTTCCTTCGTTTTATAGACTTCCATATAGATTTTATATGTGCCCTCATATATTTATATCCAGATATTTCAACATTTGGAGGTCACTGTGAAGGGAATATCTTTTTGTGATCATTTTCTGATTGATTATAGCTGACATATAAAGTCCTATTGATTTCTGTACAAGGTAGATGCTTCAAATAATCTATTTTATGACATTCTTTATTTAGTTCCAATATTTTAGTTGATACTTCTCAATTTCATAGGTAGACAATCATACTATCTTCAAACAATGACATTTTTGTCTCTGTTTCCAGAATTTATGCCTTTTATTGATCTTAAAGCACTGACTAAAACATCTAAAACACTGGTGAATAGCAAAGGTGACAGTGAGCATTCTTGCCTTGTTCCTGACTTTAGTGGGAATATTTCAAACGTTTTTACCACTAAATAAGGTATTTAATGAAAGTTTCTGATCAATATCTTTTATTAAGTTACAAAAGTTTCTTTTATTTGGAGGCTAAGAATTTTAAATCAGAAATGTGTGTTAAAATTTATCAAGTGTTTTTTCAATATGAATATATTATTATTTTTTATTCTTTAAACTGTTAGGTATTGAATTACATTAGATTTCCTAATGTCAAGTTATCATTTTGAAAAAACACTTGATAAATTTTAATACACATTTCTGATTTAAAATTCTTAGCCTCCAAATAAAAGAAACTTTTTTAACTTGATAAAGGATATTGATCATATAGTTCTCCAGGATGTGTTTGAGTATGGACCTTATTCCTCCTACTTGGCCCCTAGGGGATCTTTGGCTCCAAAAATTTTCTTCTGTTATTTCTTTGATTATTTCCTCCTCTCTGTTGTCTTTGTCTTTCCCTGTAAATCTTCTCCTAGATGTTGGGCATCCTAAATTGATCCTTCATGTCTCAATTCCTCTTTGAGAGACTTCCTTGTTTTCTAGATCACTTGCTCAGTCTTCAGTCTTTCTAAAGATTTTTACAATTTCAGTTAATTTACTATGAATTGCTAATTTCTAAGATTTTTCTTTTTTCATAATTTTTCATAACCAGCTATTTTTAGGCTGTGATACTCTGAGGATACAAACTAGAATTTTAAAAGTTCTTTTTTTCTTTTCCCTTAAGTCCTACTTCACTCTATTTTGTTGCTATAAACCGAGTGGCTTATAAACAATAGCAATTTATTTTTCACAGTTTGGAGGTTAGAAAGTCCACGGTCAAGGTGCTGGCAGATTCAGTGTCTGGAGAGAATACAATTTCTGGTTCACAGATGACAATTTCTCCCCATGTCCTCACTTGGTGGAAGGAGCGAGGTATCTCACTAATCCCATTCATGAGGGTTTCTCACTCAAGAGCTAATCACCTCCCAAAGGTCCCACACCCTAATACCATTAACTTAGGGGTTAGGATTTCAACATACAAATTTGGTGGGCTGGGGGTGGGGGGGACACAAACATTCAGACTATAGTACCTTAATAATATGTCTCTGGAATAATTATTCTATCTGTCCATTTGAGTCTAGTTCTGCTAATGTCAGGCAGTCCTTGGTTATCCAAACATAAATATGAATCAAGGACTAAGCGGATGTGAATAAACAGTTTCCCCTGCAGTTAGGATGGTATTTCCCTGTTGGCCGCTTCCTTTAATGCTGCTGTCCCCAAGCCCCAGGCTGCAGACCAGTACCAGTCCAGTCTGTGGCCTGTTAGGAACCAGGCGGCACAGCAGGAGGTGAGTGGCAGGCAGGCTGGCAAAGCTTCATCTGTATTTGCAGCTGCTCCCCATTGCTCACATCACCACATAAGCTCCACCCCCTGTCACATCAATGGGGGAATTAGAGCCTCATAGGCTCGCAAACCCTACTGTAAACCTCCAAGCATGCAAAGGTTCTAGGTTGTGTGCTCCTTATGAGAATCTAATGCCTGATGATCCGAGGTGGAGCTGAGGCGGTGATGCTAGTGCTGGGGAGCAGCTGCAAATACAGATTATCATTAGCACACAGGTTTGGCTGCACAATAAATGTAATATGCCTGAATCATCCTGAAACCATCTCAAAACATTCTTCCATGAAACCAGTCCCTGGTGCAGGACCACTGCTTTAATGGAATAACTGACGACAGGTTTGGTCTGCATGAGCAGGATGGGTGGAAGCAGAGGCTGGAGAGCAGAGAGGCTGGAGCAAGCTATTTATCAGAATCAAACTGGGGGCTTTACTCTGAAAAACAAGCACATTAGTTTATTTTCCTCCTAAGAACTACCTTTCCTTTTCTCCTCCATCTCAGTTTTAGAGGTCTGGAAATTATCCACACCAGCAGCTCTCGTCCCACATATAGTTCATTTTTCTTAGAGAGCAGTTCCTGGGGTTTATCCCAGAGTTAAAAGTACCATTGCTTCTGCTCTAATAGGAGTGGGCTGGAAAAGTCCAAAGTAAATCCAGGGCCCACCCAGCCCAGGTGTTCTGTATTCAACTAATTCAAACCAGGTGAGCGCCTTTTGGGCCACTTTCATCTTTGTTTCTGCTAGCATTGAGCCTGAACTATCACTAAAATTGTTTTTCCTCTGCATTTCTTCTTTGTATCTTTTAAACTGTAGTTTTTCTACTTTTGATTTAATATAATCTCATCTGCTTTCCTAATTTCAAGTTTTTCTGTGGATTTTTTTAATGTTCAGAGACAAGCTGCTTTGTTTGAACCAAGATCCCGTTAAGGGCTGTGCACTGCATTTGGTTGTTAGGTCTCTTTGTTCTTTTATTTTATTTTATTTATTTTTTTGAGACAGAGTCTCACTCTGTTGCCCGAGCTAGAGTGCTGTGGCGTCAGCCTAGCTCACAGCAACCTCAAACTCCTGAGCTCAAGCAATCCTTCTTCCTCAGCCTCCCAAGTAGCTGGGACTACAGGCATGCGCCACCATGCCCAGCTAATTTATATATATATATATATATAGTTGTCCAATTAATTTCTATTTTTAGTAGAGACGGGGGTTTCTGCTCTTGCTCCAGCTGGTTTCGAACTCCTAACCTTGAGCGATCCTCCTGCCTCAGCCTCCCAGAGTGCTAGAATTGCAGGCGTGAGCCACCGTGCCCTGCCCTCTTTGTTCTTTTAGTTTGGAATACCCACCTTGTTATTTTTCTATGATATTTACCTGCTGAAGGCATCATCACATTTTCAAAGTATCTCTAGTTATGGTGTTTGGGGTGGACGGAAGAGGCTCACCTGCGTGCTCAATTCACCATCATGAGCCAATCTCCCTCACCTGCCCCACTCCACTTTAAACAGGATAAAAATTTAAACTCCTTAGCTTGGACTTTCATAACCTGATATCAACCTACCTCAACAACCTTATTTCCTTCTGCTTCCCTCAAATGCTCTACATTCTAAGAAGACAGCATTGAACACTTTCAAATAACCGCTGAAATTTGGAATTTCTACAGGAGAGTGTTGGGGCCCTGATAGTATGTTTCCTTTTTATTTTATAAACGTTTCTCATTTCCAGTAGCACTTAAGGAGCAACGTGGGACTCTAAGCCACTGTGATGCTCTGAGTGCAGACTGTTTGCAAATCTCCACTGTAGCACATGATTTCTCCTATACCAATATGTTCCTTTGTGAACCCCAAGCCAAGCACTGAAACAATCATTAACAAGTGGTCATAAGAGTTTTTTTAATTAACGTGATTAATTGAAGCAACCTGTGAATATTCAAAAATAACCTATCTTATACAGGCAGGGTGACCACATAATTTATCTACCAAACTGAGACACTTTTGATAATGAAAGGTGTGCTATTAATAATCACACTAAAATAACACGTATAAACTAGGGTGTCCTGAGCTATATATTTCTATTAGAAAAGTTTGTTTTCTTTTTATTTTAAAACATCCTGCCACTTTATGCATCTGCTTAAATATGTTTTTCTTCTCCTCTCCCTAGATATTTATTGATCCCCTTCTACAGGGCAGACACAGTGCTGGGTGCTAGGACTACAAGGTAAACAAACAGACAAGGTCCCTGCCTTCATGGGATTTATATTCTAATAGCCCCTTTCTCTGCTGATAATCAAGCATGGTTTTCAATCCTTGGAACACAGGAAGAATAGTATATGAGCCTCAGTTCTGCCAAAGTTGTTACCAATACTTTTTCAACAGCTTAATGCAGTGGGAAGGTAAGCAAAGGTTTTTGAAGCAGAGAGAGAGACCAGGGCCTGTCACTAAGTTCAGCCACTTACTAGTGGCTTTGAATAAGACACGTAGGTGATCCTTGTCTAGAGGATAACAAGATTGTTATAAAGAGAAAGGTTTGTACAATTCCTTCTAGGTGGTAGTTATTGACATGTTTTCTCAAGAAATACCACACCTGAGCACAAAAAAAACCCAAAAAACCCTGAGACAACATCAAATCAACCTGACAGGGGAAGGGTAGAGGGAGAGGTGGAATTAGAGGGGAAAATGTGTCCGTGCTGGGCAGTAAAAACAGCTCTGAATTGATCTCTGCATTGCTTGAGTCTCAGAGGTCAGGAAATAGGGCCTACTGCAGAGAGAAAGGTTAAGTTTTAGAATAACAGAAATCAGCTGCCTGACTTGAACCTTTTCCTAGCTAGTGCCTGTATTCTGACTGTACCGTTCCACTGAGAGGCTCAGCTCCCAACGTCCCCAGAATATCTCAGCCTTGTGGGGAAATGTCAAGAAAGCTCTGAAGGGCAGAACATGGGTACTGGGGAGAGGAGAGAAATCTGAGAGGAGGTAGGAAGCTGGATGTGGAAAGGGAGGAGGGAAAAACAAGCACCACTGACTCACCGTTCTGCACAGGAGTCTGAAATTTTTGCACCATGGCACAGAGAGGACATGACATAGAGAAGGTCCAAAAAGAACTGGTTTGCTCTCTTGCCGAAGGCTTCTTTCCCTACCTCCCTACCTTATAAAGTCAGTGTCGTAGCACATTCAAAAAGTTAATAATTAGACAAATTAGACCACCACTCAAGTCCACTATCACCAGGTAACTCAAATTAACTGGTTTATAAACAACATAAATCTGAATATTCAGTTAAAAAATATCTTGTTGACAATGTAATATGAACACAGGCTATGAGGAGGATCTACTGATAAGAATTTTTAAAAAGGAATAAAAGTTTCTAGTATATTCTGCCTGGAAAACTGCCTTTTAGTACCTCTAAGATTTTCACCTGTGAGCACCACAATTTGGAGCAATGCTAGACTTTATTTGATGGAAAATCTCTTTTATATTTGAATTGCTTATGCACCTTTTTAAACAAAAGCAGTGTGTATTCATTGGGAAATACAGAAAAAACTCAAAAAGGCCTAAAGTGGAAATAAAAAGCATCTATAAATCCACCACTCAGAGTAAGCCCTATTAACTTCCTTGGTACATATTCTTTAAGTGTGGGCAGTTTTTATAACTTGACATCATTATCACCAACATCTTCATCCACTCCATTTGATTTCTGTGATCACAGTAACACTCAGGGCACTTTAGTCTCTACAATTTGAAAAACACTGGATTTCCATTTGCAATCGGTGGCAGGCTAAACCCTTAATTAGTAACAGCAGGTGCTGAAGTGCTTAAAGCAAATCACTCCTACATTTTAGTGAGTTGTTATTTATGTCACTCTTATCACCCCGAGCAGCTGCATGGGCTGAGGCTCTCACTGGGCAGTCATGGGCCTGCAGTTTCCCCAGGAGTCAAGGGATTTAAACAGCTCTAGCAGAAGAACTGGGCTAGCAGCTCTCCTCACAAAGGCACACAAAAGGGTCAGTTGGGGCTTCACACTCTCTTAAGGGTGGGAAATCGTAATTATGTGCGCATTGCTAAATAATCAGACAGTTTATTTAGAATTGCATTTTGTGCAGCTTTGCCTAATCCTGCATCATAAAATACCGTTGTTTTTTTTTAGAGTTTAAATAGTGTCCTCTAGAAAAAAATAAAATCTGTTGAAAGGGTCCACTTCAAAAGGGTAATAATTCCATTTCAGAAAGCTTGCTCTTAATCGCTCACTTAAGTATGCAGCGCTTTCTGACGGGTAACAAAACGCCACTCAGCACAAAAGGCTGCCCTCTCATATTTATCAAGGTACGGGAAATAGAGGAAAGCCAACATGAGCTGGCCTTGCTTTCTGGGGTGGGGAGGTCTCATTTCTGCTTTGTTCCTGGTGGAGTAATCACCACCTTTCACTTTTTTGCTAAGCAGTCACGAAACTGATTTTGTGCTTCACTAAGAGGATGAAAAATAAGGTGCTTTTAAGAGAGACCAGTGCGCTTTTTAATTTCCATGGAAGTGGCGGATGTGTGGAGCGCAGGTCCCTCTTCCGCCTGTTTGGGCACAAGCTTGAGGACAGGCGCTTTGGGACGCCAGCGCACACTGGGAAAGAGCACGCCAAGTTGTGCAGAGACGGCACAGAAAGGCAGCGTGCAGATGCTAAATAAACTTTCCTATGTTAAAACTATGAGCAACGTTCTTCACATATTATCCTGCCACCAGCCCCAAAGTGTCTACTACGCGCTCTTCGGTTACTCTACAAGCGACCATCTGCTTGAAAAGCGATTTTAAATTTCTCAAACATCAAGACCTAGGAGAGGGGTTTTCTTTACGAAAGGCTTCAGTCCACTTTCTTCCTCGGTCTCCTTTCCGAAGCTAAATCTGCCCTGTCCCCAACCTCGGGGCGCCGAGGACGGGCAGCGCCGGGGGCACCCTCGGAAGCCCAGGCCGCGCTTCCCCAGCTCTGGGCACCTGGCGACGGTGGCCTCGCGCCCTGGACCTGGCCTTCCGCGCCACCGCCTCGCGGTGCCCTGAACGAGACTCTCTGGCCCACCTTGAGGGCCGAGGGGACAACCGGGCCGGCCGGCGCGGCTATAAACGCAGCTGCCTCCCCTTCCTCCTCCTCCTCCTCCGCCCCTTACCTGGCCCGAGATCCGGCCGGGCTCCTGGCAGGTAATTGAGGCCGCCATAGCCCGTTGCACACGTGCCGGTCCTGGGACGGCCTCCCCGCGGGGGAGCTCGCAGCGCCGCGTCCGGCCGCCGCGCTAATGGCTACAGGCCGCAGCTGCGGGCGCGCACGCCCCGGCCGCCCTTAAAGTGGCCCTGCCTGCGAAGAAGTTGCCCTGGGGCCCTCAGGAGACTGTGTCGTGAGCACCCTGCCCACCCCAGCTTCCCTTCCCAGGGCAGCGCTCACAACACCAGGCCTCAGGAGGCCCGCCTGGAGAAAGGGGGAGCAAGGCCTCCCCTAGAGCTGGTCTGAAAACTTTAAGACGTCTTTTCTTATGGGTAGTCTTTCAAGTTTAAATATGAAGTATTAGCAAACACTTGAGATTTTCCCCTCTTTTCTAGACAGATGTATGTTGAGCATAGGGAAGGTGAGTACTGTTGTGGTGCTTTCTTTCCAAACCACTGAGAAATTAAAAATTTTAGCACTTAATTTTGTCCTATGATTTGACAAATATTGTTCCCATTTTCTCAACTGAGAAAGTGAAGCAATAAAGAAATCTTGTAGTGGCTGTGGCTGTGTAAACCCCTTTATTCAACCCTCGCTAGACATTTTATTGAAATCTACTGAATTTCGGGACCTGTAGAGGATCCTTCTTTTTGTCTGTCTGTGTTCTTTTTGTCTACTGTACTGTGATTTTTCCATTACTGGAAGTGTGGTGGTTACCTTGGATTTGTGTAGACACTTGCTGTCACTTGAGCATCTCAGAAGTGCTCTAGGGAACCACCACAGCAGGTGGTCCCTGGGCAAGCCTGGCTTCTGGCAGCTGCTGCTGTGTTCTGGGGCCTGATTTAGATTATGAAAGGATGAAAAAATATTGCTGTGGTTCTCTACTATTTTGATGGAAAGCAAAGGTGCTGATAAATTTCTGATGGGGAATCATTCTGTACTACTTTTGGAAGTAAATATACACATTTTAATAGATTTTAATGAATTTCACCTCTTTGTTGCTTTTCCAATTAGTCAGGAACTGAGAGTATGTAGATGGGTGTTGTTGGTTTGCAGCAATATAGGGAAAAGGTGGAGTCATGCACAGGCATTGGATAGGGTGTGAATTGAAGCAGCTCTGGGCATTGTCTTCATGAATGGTAACCAGGTTTCCATTGCTCCAAAAGTCTAGACTAGCAAGTCTGATGCTAATAATGACAAAGACATTGTTGAAACTAAAACAGTCATTGCTTTTGAGTGAAAAATGGCCCTGAGATTATGTGAAAGTCATCACTCCAGTGTTGGAGGAAGAAAAAAAGATAATTTCTCCTGCACCTAGAATGAGTCCAAGCTTCATAAGAATCAACTTAGATATTTCTACATCCAATCTCCTTTAAAGAAAAGAAAAGAGAAAGCTTACTTTGCAAATGTACAGTCATCTACTATAAAAACAATGGCTCTCCCTGGGGGGATTTTGCCCTCCAAGAGACATCTGGCAGTGTCTGAAGACAGTTTTCATTGTCACGCTGGGGGATGTAGAGTTCAGGGATGCTGCTAAACATCCTACAGTGCCCAGGACAGCCCTCTATAACAGAGAATTATCTGGCCTGAAATGGCATTTGTGCTGAGGTCGAGAAACCCTACTATAAACCTTCTGAATTATAACAGAGTATAAATCATTTAATTTCTTTGCCACCTTTCACATTCTTGGATCTTGTGTCGTGGAAAGAAAAAGAGTTGGAGGAAAGGAAAAAAAATATTGCATATACCAAAATGACAAACTCATTAGTATCTCAAAGCTGGAACTGGTGTAAACTGTTGGTGGTAGCATGGGGGGAAGGAAAGAAAGGTCAGTTTTAGTTCTGTCCTTTCCCTATTTAAATATATACAAGGGCTCCTCTGCTTGTTACAGCTAAGTTGTATTCCTCAGTGTGGCATTAGGGCCCAGATTATCTTGCCCCAATCTTGCTTCTTAGATTTAGCTATTAATCTAAACGTGACTAGTTTCTATTCCTTAATAGTGGCCTGAGGTCTCCCCAACAGTCACCATTGTAAGATCCACACAGCCAAATAGAATAATTCCTTTCTTTGGAACTGTGGTGTTGGTGGGATAAATCACCGGTAGCCTAACAAAGCCCTGAGCTGTCCTAAAGGATGGCATTTGCCCTCACACCTCTGTGAGTACAGATCATTGATTTGGGAACTGCCCTGGATATTTCCTTTGATCCACCCCAGCTGCTAAGTCATTTATCCTTTGGTTCTGACCTCAGCCTAAAAAAAACGTTTCCTGTGGCATTATACCTGCATCAAAGAGGCCAGGACCCCTGTTGCTTGAATGCCTCCTTTCTGCCTCTCCTTCCTCCTAACCTGAAAATACCTTTCTGACAGCTGCATTGTCTAAAGTTTTCACACTTACTCCTGAACATTCTCATTGGTCCTGGCTTAGGATTTTCCCACACAACATGCTGACTCATACTTTTCCTTTTGTGGTTAATCTAAGAAGACAACAGGAAAAATTTTAAAGTATTCCTAATTCCATCTGCAAAAGATGAAATATTTGTATCCCCCCAAAATTCATATGGTGAAATCCTAACCCCAAGGTGATGATATTAGGAGGTGGGATCTGGGATCTTTGGAAGGTAATTAGGTCATAGGGGAGGAGCCCTCAAAAATGGTATTAATGCCCTTATAAAAGAAGTCCAAGAGAGGTCCCTCACTCCTTCCACCATGTGAGGACACAGCAAAAAGATGCTGTCTGTGAACCAGGAAGTGTGTCCTATCCAGGCATTGAATCTTCTGGTGCCTTGATCTTGGACTTCACAACCTCCAGAACTGTGAGAAATAAATTTCTGCTGTTTATAAGATATTCAGTCTGTAATATTTTGTTATAGCACCTTGAACAGACTAAGATACCATCTTATACCTCTGCTCAACAATTATAACTCTATTTTAAGTAGCATGGTAAGGCAGAGACTGTTTTACTAGACTTCATAATCCTAGCATCTAGTGTATAAAAGGTAATAATACATGTTTTTCTCAGTGAGTTAGAAACCATTGCTGTTAGGCAGTGATAAAGGTCAATAGTACCAACTTCTAATGATGCCCTGCAACAGACTGCAATAAGACTTGACAGGTTTTTCATCATCCAGTATATTAATACTAGCTCACTTTCAAAAAGAAGATTTACTTCTACCAAATCTACCTCATTTAACCATAGTCTGTGATAGGAAATGTGGAACTAAACCAAAGTGACACTATAACTGTGGAGGGGGCTATGTCACATAAGGTCCAGAGCAGGGCTAGACATCGCCAGGGGGATTCTTTTGAGGGCATCCGCCCAGGGAGGACAATTAGAAGCAGCTCCCCTGGAGTCACTGGTTATAGCTCTACTGCCTGAGGAGATCACATAGTTACAAAGTAACTCATTTTCCTTTAGCCACAATGACAGTGGACTTGGAGACATGAGGAATTTCTACAGCACAAAGTCAGACAATCTTAAAGGGGAGAAGTTTCTTGTATGTGAAGGTGGAGTAGAAAAAATGTCCTTTACACTTTCCGTTTGAATACTTATGTGTATACTAACATTTAAAAGTCAGATGGAGTAATTTAAATTTTTTTATTTTGAAAAATTTCATACATAACAAAGAGTACATTTATTATATATATACAATATAAAGTTTAATAATATGGATGTATATGTACCTACCATTCAGCCTAACAGGCACTACCAATAATTTTTAAATAGCTTATGTGTATCTCTCACTCCCATTTCCCTGTCTCCCCCCAGAGATAAAGACTATTTACTTATTATTGATTTTTACTTCTTCTCAATACTGAAACTAGAATGGATTGTGGTGTGAGTGAGAAAGAAACCCTTTATGTTAAGCCTCTGAGCTCTCAGAGTTGTTTCTTACAGTCATAATGCAGAGATTGATAACTTGAACTTGGGTGCTGCCTTAACAAAATATTAAAATTTGTGGCATTAACTTAGGAGGTCTGCCGTGGGAGGCACAGAAACAGATATGGGAAGATGGAGGCCTGGAGATCCCTGTTATGCCACAGCAGGCCAAGTGCTTGCTAAGTCTGCAGTCAAGAAAAAGATGTTTAAAAAAATAAAACTAATAATAATGTGTGCTGGATGTTATTGGCTGCCTTTGATAAGGCAGAAGAAAAAGACGAGCTTGTGTTATATTTATCTAGTTTGAAAGGAGAAACAAAAGGGAATAGAGAGACTCTAGGAGAGAATGTAGAAATTTGGGGCATTATAGGGTTGGAAAAGCTGACTACTTGTAGACCCCAAAAAGAAGGAGAAAAGACCAGAAAGGGTTTTGAGCCACAAAAGACCACTAAGACTGAGCCTTGTGGCAAAGATCAGATGATGGGTGCTAACTTCACACCACCCTATTATTTAAATACCTGCATAGTAGCTGCTATTAGGTAGTGACAGGTATAGGCCAAAGAAACAAATCATGCTCTGGAATTATGACTATTATTATACATGGAACTTACTACTATTTTGATGGAATTATATTATCCCAGGAGCTATAAACTAGGATTAAAAAGCCTTTGACTGAACTGTAAGCTGCCTCCAGACACCTAAGTTTGTTCAAACAGAAAATGAGCTCTGAAAGCTGTGCATCCCCAAAGGAGGGCATAATAACCAACATCTACTTCTAATGTGGGCAAGTAGACTGAAAAGGAAGAAACCCCCATAGAGTAGAGCCAGAGGCCACGGAGAAAAATGGACAAAAACATTCCTCCCAGGAAGCAGAATCAGAGCCTAATCAAGGAACCTGGCCCATTCCCAGGGAAGAGGGCTTTCACCGTGTCTGCCCAGTGGGATTCTGTACAGGCTATGAACCAGTGATGCTGTGCATTCTTCTGTTTCTGAGTGAAAGTTACTGTGAGTATCCTTCCCTGCTCAGATACTGACTGCTATATTCCACGGCTGTTTAGGCCCAGCCCATATTTGGCTATCAGACTGTACAGCATTTATACTATGGCTTAAAAGAACAGCATTCCTAAAAAGACACTGATAGACATGCAGAAATTCTGTTTAGTTAAAAAAAAAATCATTGTTCTATATTGTTATGTTCAGAAGACTGGAAAATATACTGAGTTAGAATCAATTTAAAAATATCTCGAGTCTGATTCAGTGATGCACGCAGGCCAGGGGCCATCACTATCAATGAACGGCCGAATACATCTTGGTGTAGTTGCAAAGAAAGATATCATCTACTGAAGAAAACCCAAATAGCTGTAAGCCTTACTAAAAACATTGTTTGATACAATATAAGTTAGCATAGGCTAACTGCTTCAGCCAGTAAAACCTAAATCGTAGTGGTTTAACATATACAGATATATACAAAAGGATTTGCTTTTCACTCACACCACAATCAAATGAGGAATGGCAGAGTGAGATGAATAGATCTGCTACATGCAATGATTCAGGGACCTGAGTTTCTTCTACCTTGTGGATCTACTTTCCCCTGAGGTCTTGCTTCTAGACCCTCTAACTCCACTCATAAAACAAGATTACAAAAAAGAAAAAGAGCACAACCAAAAAGGATCACCTGGGAGGTTTTTATGGAACAGTCACAGAAATGATATATATCATTTATGCCTTGGTTATATTGGCCTGAAGTCAGTTACAGGGTCACAACTAGCAGTTGTGTGAAACACTGTGTGTATATCTCTAAACACAGTAGCATACATACCACACACTACTAAACAGTGTTTCACACATATATCACTAAATAAAGTAGTATGTGCACTACACACTGGTAGACAAAATGTTTCACACATGTGAAATGAAGCCTACTTCTGTGTTCCATAGAAACAGGGAACAGTGGTGAGTGTATAGTAACAGTCTTTGTCAGAGTCCATCAATTTGATTACCAAATACCTTTTGCTCTTTCTTCCCCAAATATACTTACCTCCTCACCAAGAATGACAAGACAAAGCCCCATCCAGTCATATTATCCAGTGCAAATTTCAGTGATTACAGTGAGAAAAACGTATTTCAATGATAGCATAAAGAGATGTTATAGATGCAAAGCAAAATAGATTTTTATATTGGATTTCTAAAACATTTGCTTTGCTTTTTTTT
>VBSM01003176.1:71399940-71417505 GCA_008086735.1 Cheirogaleus medius | reverse complement strand
TACTTCTGGCCTTGAGATTAGTAACAGGGAAAAGATTTAGCTTCTTGCTGTGAAGAAACAGAAAACTGGACAAAAATATATGAAACAACTGCAAACGTTGAGCAACACGTACCTTAAGACTGTGATCCCTGAGAGAAATGAAGTGAGCCTTATCCATGATTCTAGATTTCTGCCTGGAGGTACATTACAGACCTCAGCGCAGAGTGGGGTTTCCCAAGCAAAGCATGGTAACTTCACATGGTCGAGAAGACAGAAGCTGGAGTTCAGGGAGGCTGAAGTGGCTGGACTTGCAGAGCAGAGTACCAGAGAGCAAAGAGATTTGCAAAAACAGAACTCCGGAAGTCTGCATAGGGACCCCTTGAGTGTTGGCTGGATACTAAGACACGCAAGCTTGGAGTGAAACTCTACAAGGCCAAGCAAAGTGCCCACACAAGCCTGGGAGGCATTCAAGCTCCAACCAGCCAGAGTTGAGTGTCCTAGCTGATCACTCACAGAATTTGCTAGTGATCCCACAATAGCTATGCCTAGTAATGGTGCTACTATCTCTAGGGTGATTACTCTATACCTACCCTAACAAAGGCTCGAAAAGATTAAACTGAACTGCAAGTAACTTGACTGTCTATAAGAACAAAACTCAACAAAATCTTTAACCAACAATGTGAAATCACCAGTGCCCAGCATCCAATAAAAAATTAGTAGATATGACAAGCAGTAGAAAATGAGACCCATAAACAGGAACAAAATCTGTCACTAGAAACAAACTGAGAAATTATAGAGATCATGAAATTAGCAAATAAGCATGTTAAAACAGCTAATATCTCCATATTCAATTTAAAAGAAAACATAAATACAGTGGGAAAAATAGAAGATATAAAAAAGAAAGAATCAAATAGTCTGCCACAGGTTGTAATTAAAGTCCCAGAAGGAGATGAGGGGGCAGAAAAATAATATAAAACTGGCCAAAATTTTTCCACATTTGATGAAAACTTAAAACCAAAAATACAAGAAGCTCAATGAACACTGCAATATAAATACAAAACCACACTAATATTAATAATATTATACATAATTTTGTTAGTTATTAGTTATTAGTTTTTGAAAGCCTATATTTACAGCCTGTTTACACACCACACACACACACACACACACAGCCCATCTGGTGCAATCAACATACAGGGAATCACAGATTCTTAGCATTCTGGCAGTCATTAAATCCAAACTTTCACCATTGCAGGAATCCTATAATATCCCTGACAAAGGGTCACCTAGTTTCTACTTAAACAATTTCAATGATGATAACTTACTGTTAGGTAGTTCTCCGGACAATAACACTTTTGGTATTTCTGTAACTGAGATAGTAAATATGAATTTGCTTTTAAAAAGTTAAAAGGACTCTAAAATTCAAGATTTTTCTAATTTGGATATTAACTTCTTATAAAAGTAGTGCCCTACTGTCAATAATGATATGATCTCATATTTATGTAGTGCTTTACTATTGGAATGGTACTTTTTCATACCTCAATCATGTTTAATGATTTTAATACCAGTTTTTAGTATTCTGGTATATTGTATTCTTTTTACATATCAAAATCCCAGCATTTTTTTGTCATAATTGTGTTATTCTGGTATTCTAAATCAAAAATGTAAATTATTTATATACTGAATAAGTATCTAAACTCAATTATTCAATTTATGAATAAAAGACATATATAGTCTACAAGTCTAGACAAGTCTTTACTTGTACACTTAGCAAAAAGCAACTAAATAGTGTTACTGATAAAATTCTGTTGCAAGAATAATTCTTAGTCCCAAATAAAGAATTTTTTATCTAGTAAAATATGAATACAATAGTACTAAAATTTATATAGGTGACTCTGCTTTGTAATCTCCAGCTATACATGATAAAACGAAGAGGATGAAAACATAGAAATACTTTATTTAAAACAAAAACTATGTAGCTCTTTATAAATTTTTTTAAAAATCTAGTCCCAGTCAAAAATCAAAAGGTGTTTTATAAATATCTCCACAAGGTTATCAAGCAGGAGATGGACTGTTCAAAGTTAAAGAAGTGAAAGGAAAATATTGGGAATTAGCATATAACTATCTCCTCATTGTTGTTCTGACTAGTATAGTACCTGGAAAAAATTCTTAGTTGAAAAATTCTGCTCAAAAATATGCTCTTGACCCAATAATAGCACTAGTGATAATGCATTTAATTTTTAAGATATATTTTCAGAAAAGGATCGATTAATACTTCATTAAAATTTATGTACTAATACATATTAAAATATTAATGTATATTTAACACATTTTTGTAAAAGCTATATTGAGGTATCAATCACAAAACATACAATTAATCCATTAAAGTGTACAATTCAAGTTTTTATTATATTCACAGAGTTGTGCAACTGTCACTATAATCAAGTTTAGAACATTTTCATCACACCAAAAGAAACCTACCCATTAGCAGTCACTGTCCATCACCAACCCTTCCCCTCAGCCCTAGCCCCAGGCAACTACTAATCCACTTTTTGTCTCTATGGATTTGCCTATTTGGACATTGCATATAAATGGATATGCAATGTAATATGTGGTCTTTTGTGATCATATTCTCTCACTTGGAAACGATAATGTTTCCAAGGTTTATCCATGTTGTAGCATACATCATCATTTCATTCCTTTTTATTGCCAAATAATATCCATTCTTTAGATACACCGCAACTTTGTTCATTCATAAGTTGATGGACATTTGGGCTGTTTCTACTTTTTGGCTATTTGAATAATGGTACTAAAAACCTTCATGTATATGTTTTTATGTGGAGGTAGGTTTCCATTTCTCTTGGGTGTATACATAAGAGTGGACTTGGCAATGTTATATGGTAACTATGTTTAACCTTTTGAGGAAGTGACAGTTTTCCAAAGTGGCTGTATCATTTTACATCCTACCAGTATTGTATGAGGGTTCTGGCTTCTCCACATCCTCACCATACTCATTATTACCTGTCTTTTTATTTATAGCAACATTTGTTTTTGTAAATGGTTTTTCTTGACATTTTGTAGTATATTTAGACATTTTAAATTCTGAAATACATTAAATATTGTTTTACTGATTTTTTGCTTTATGAATTCTGAACTTTTCAATAAAAAATATTGATATCAACACATAGGTATCAACACATATTTGAGTATCAAACAAAACAAAGACTCCAAACTGTCATTTTTGCTCTGGTTATTACAATAAATAATTGCATTTTCTTATCAAACCTCACATTACAAATTACCCTCAAAGCTTGAAACTAGATAAAACTTTTTCTCTACATATATTTTCCTTCTACCCAAAAATAAAAATGAGAGGTGTATAAATCATTCTTTCTTTGCACTGGCCACCAGAAAGCTTAAAGCTAGAGCTTTTCTTAGTTGGGAATTCTTACCAAATTTTAACTTTTATTTTGTAGGTTTGTTTGTTTTGTTTATTTTGTTTTTATACCTCTATATTTAGTGAAAGTTAACTCACATCCCTTTTAGAGGGAAATAGAGTATAAAGAAGTAAAAAAATAAATATGTGGTTAGTACCCTTGATCTGCACAGCAATCCCAAGGGCAGCAGTTAGGATAAATATTCCCAATTTTATAAATGATAAAACTGAGGCAAAGAAAAGCTATTTACTCAAAATCAGAAGCTTAGAAGTGGCAAAACTGATATTAGAACACAGAGCTTTCACAGAGTTTCCCATTTTAGTTCTGTATACTACCCCACCAACATCCCATCACCCTGTTCAAGACAGGCAGTTTCTGACATCTAAAAAGTATCCCAAGGTAGCTCCTGCTAACACTTAAATGTGACAGAATCCCTGGGATAAGGTGTTCAATTAATATTCCATCCCAGTGATTGAGATAACTTTAAATGTTCCTTAGTCCAGTTCCCACAATGTCTTACCTCTGTATGAAGGAAATAAACCTGTTTATTTTTCATTGATAATTATAATTATTATTAATATTTACATTATTAATTTTCTTCTAATGCTAAGATGGTATAAAGTATAAAAATCTCATATTTGACCAATAATATGAGCCAAGGTACCTAAATATCTGTAGTTGGCTTAAGAACAGAAGAAAATATTTCCAGTTCCAATATAGAATAATTTATAGAAAGTTACTTTATATTTTTCTGCTTTACATTTTAAAGTCACATAAAAGAATTTTTTTGGCTACATGAAATTTATGCTTTCTTCCTTAAAGAAAGAAAGTAAACATCTAGAGAGGTAATTGTAGCAATGCATTTGGTACTCATTACTGGTGATACTGAACAGAATTTATATTTAGTGCCAGAGATAAGGTAAGAACATCATTAGTTGGAAATTATATTACCTCTGAGTGATTTCTGCAAATTTAAATTCCAATAATTTCACTTGTTAAAGTGGGTAAATAAGTTATTTGTATGTTCTAGACCTAGGTGAGAGTTACAAAAATCATCTAAATGACAAAAACAGTCTAAATATGAATAGGAGAATTCAATTAATTTTATAAATGTTTAAAAATAACCCTTCTCTTATCCTCATTCTATCTCCATTTCTGGACTTGAGTATTGTGAACACTTGCAAAATTTGGTCCAAAGGACTAGGCTATCACTACAAATAAATAAACATCACAAAAGGACTTAAGTTACCATGGGCTAAGTGGCAGGACCTTGTGATTAAATAAGCATTGATTTTCTAGAATGGTAAGAAAACTTAGAAATTGTATAGTGTGCCTCAGTCATTTTACAGGTGTAGGAAATGAAGATGAGAAAAAGGGACTTGCCCTAGATCTCCTACATTCATGGCAGAGTGGGGACCATAAGCAGCTGATTCATGATTGAGGGTTGTTTCCACAATACCATGATATTACAAGACAAAATTTAAAATGCACCTTTGTTTAAAGCTGAGGTTTAAAAAACTGTGCATGATATAACCTGAAATAGCAAAAAGTTTTTATGAACTCACATTTTTAGCTAACAGCCAACCAGAAACCAAATATAATAGCAATGTTACTATCAGAGCAGAACATGGATATATTATTAAAAGCAAGTGTAATGATGCGAACCTTCAGGTTTCCTAGGATATTTCAAAAATCACAAACACTTCTCTTAGATATTTTAGGGTCACTAGAGAAAATTACATTCATGCAGACAAAGGAACAAATCTCTTAAAAAGGATCTAAAAAGAAGTTTGGCTGTTCTTTCTTATCTATTTCATTTCCTGGAAAATGTGTTGAACATTAACTTCAAAAGTTGAATATTATAGATGGGGAAAAAAAAAAGAAATAGAAATCCACAAGTTCTGGAATCATGGATTGAGTTTTGGAAGATGGTTTGATCTCGTAATCTTTTTTACTGGTCCTCTCTTGGCATTCATTATCTTCTGATTAACTGGATTATATTTTCCCCTGAAATAAAATAAGTGTTAATCATGATTTTTCAGTCACTATTGTGTATGTGCAACAGAAACATTATATGCCACATAGGGAGAACTATATGTTTCACCTCGTTCCCCTAGTCCACAGTCCTTCACATGAAAATCTTCCTGTGCATATTTTTTGCCTACAGTGCAATCTTAGGCAGCCATATATTATAAGCATATCATCTCACCACAGCAATGGAGGCATAAATATTTTTAAAAGCACATTGTGGCCGGGCGCGGTGGCTCACGCCTGTAATCCTAGCACTCTGGGAGGCCGAGGCGGGTGGATAGCTCAAGGTCAGGAGTTCGAAACCAGCCTGACCAAGAGCGAGACCCCATCTCTACTAAAAAAAAAATAGAAATACATTAATTGGCCAACTAAAATATATAGAGAAAATTAGCCGGGCATGGTGGCGCATGCCTGTAGTCCCAGCTACTCGGGAGGCTGAGGCAGAGGGATTGCTTGAGCCCAGGAGCTTGAGGTTGCTGTGAGCTGGGCTGACGCCACGGCACTCACCCTAGCCTAGGCAACAAAGTAAGACTCTGTCTCAAAAAAAAAAAAAAAAAAAAAAAAAAAAAAAAAAGGCACATTGTGGGGAACTGAAGTGGCCTTTTACTCTCTCAAGTAAGAGTGTAAGGAAGGTTTGCTTTATAAAGATACATAAGTCAATAAGCAAAAACGGATCCCATGGAAATCTAAGAATCAGAATTCATGGATCTTTATTGCTTTATTGTCCCTACTCTACTTCAAGAACCTCCTCTAGTTTCTTAGCTTCAGTTCAAATTCCAAGGGCAAGTATCAGAATGGTCCATTTCATCTTTAGATAAACCTGCTTCCCAGTCTTTGGACTATCTACCCTTGACTTGTGTGCCATCATACTGGAAGACCCCTTTATGTCCCTCCCAATTATTGTTTCCTTTCTCCTTCCCATTGGTAATTACTATCCTTTGACACCACAGTTTAGTTTTGCCTGTTGAGCAGTGCTGGGCACAAACCAACTCAATGAGCAGGTACCCTACATCATGTTGTCCATCTCTCTGCACCAACACCTCAAGCTCCATTCAGACCTATGGCAAAGAGGGCCCCATAGAGAAGCTGATCATCAGTGTAATACACAGTGGCTGCTACATCAGGGGTCAAGGAGGAATGAGTTTGGCACCTGGGTGATCTATTATACTTCAGTGTCCTTTAGTACTAAGTTGCCCAATTTTGACAGTAAGTGGACAAGTACCTTAGCAATGGCCTGGAAAAGACAGGATAACAGGGACTCAGATTCCACAGGGATAAGGGTCTGGGTTATTCCACCAGAGGAAGAAAAAGCCCACACTTGGTCATGGATGAATCAGATTGGTATGTGAGACTGTGGCTGCACTATAGCACCACTCCCTCTATCTAAACCTGGTTCCTTCCCTTCTCTCCCAGATGCCAATCCTAAGAACAGTCACTGATAAACTTCCTGCATGTTCATTCCCATTTCAGAGTCTATTCCTGAGAGATCCAACTCACAATAGTATTCAATGGAAAACCAAACTGCCTTCATGGACTTATAGCCTAGTGATACATATGTTTGTGTGTGTTAATATTTAATTAGAATAAAGAAGTTTTATTTTTATTTTCAAAATATTCCCCCCTTCACTATTTAAGCAAATTTGAATGAGAGATTTGAACTGGAAGATAAATATAAAAACAAAAGAAAAATTATTTAGAGTGATTGTGCAGAAAGGAGTTACACAGCAAGCTTGAAACTGCTGTCCTTAGAAAAGCCTGCTTGCAAGGTCAGCCCTTGGCTGGTGTCTGGGAACTTATTGGCAGACAGTTCTCTACATTGATATAAAACTTTCCCTAAATAATAAGAAAGACTATGCCTATACTGTTTGTACAAACAATATGGTTTATACTGATCACCTGGGAGTCTGGAATTTTGGTATACCTAGGCAGAGGATGCCTACCTGATGTACCCCTAATAAAAATCTTCGGTGCTAAGTATCTAATGAGTTTCCCTGGTATAATACATACAACTTCATGTGCTGTCACAACACTTGTTGCAAGTCATTGCTGGCGGAATTAAGTGTGCGAATTAAGTATATGCGAATATACTTGGAAAGGACTTTTGGAAGCTTGCGCCTAGTTTTCTTAGACTTTGTCGCATGTACTTTTTGACTTTGTTGATTTGGCCTTGTATCTTTTTGCTGTAATACATCTTAGCCACTAATACAAATAGATGCTAATCCTTGTGAATCCTTCTAGCGAATCACTGAACATGGGAATGGTCTTAGGAACAATGACATAGTGATTTGATAGGTTTTACAAGGAAGTCCTTTATCAGAATTTAATATTTAAACTACATTATATTTCCAATGATGAAAATGTATAAAGATAATGAATTATAATTTAAAGGATTTATGGCTATTCAAGAAAGAATACAATTTGATCCATCCAGCCAAATATTAGACAAAATGTTGCTACCTCATTAATCTACACCAATGAATTTTGCTATATTGCACATACTTGAGTGTCTCTTGCCTTGATCTATATTTGAAAAGGGTTCTCTGATTTATAAACTAATTTATATCTTGGTTTACTTTTTATAGTGTTAAGTTATATATAAATATATTCCCCTACAAGGGATAAGGTTACATAAGACAAGGATTATGTGAGGAATTATTCTGTACTTAGTACAAGACCAGAAAAAATTGTGTGTAGATATAACCTTCTCAACCCATGAAACATTCCTCTGTTCTTTATCTATCCTAAAGTGGTTTTGTTTACACAGGAAAATATAGTTAAAACTGCACTGTCATCTATATTTATTTTAGTGTCCACTCCAATGAACATATTTCCTCACTAAAAAGGGTAAGGCTGACATTTTAATTGCACAAGCATACTTTGTTTTATTGCTCTTCACAGATATTGCATTTTTTACAAATTGATGGTCTGTGACAACCCTGTGTCGAGCTAGTCTACCAGTACCATTTTTCCAACAGCATGTGCTCACTTTGTGTCTCTCTGTCATATTTTGGTAATATTTATAATATTGCAAACTTTTTCATTACAATTATATGTTTTATGGTGCTTAGAAATCTTTGATGTTACTATTATAATTGTTTTGGAACACCACAAACTGTGTTCACATAAGATGGTAAGCTTAATAAGTTTGTGTGTGTTTCGATTACTACACTGATAAGCCGTTCCCCCATCTTTGTTGGGCCTCCCTATTCCCCAAGACACATATTGAAATTAGGTCAATTAATAACCCTACAGTGACCTCTAAGTGTTCAAATGAAAGGAAGAGTCACACTTTTCTCACTTTGAGTCAAAAGCTGGTGAGAAAGCTTAGTGAGGAAGGCATGTCAAAAGCCAAGATAAGGCAGAAAGCTAGGCCTCTGGAGCCAACCAGTTAGACAAGTTTTAAACATGAAGGAAAAGTTCTTAAAGGAAATTAAATGGACACAAGATTGATAAGAAAGCAAAATACCCTTATTGCTGATATAGAGAAAAGTTTTAGTGGCCTAGATAGATCAAACCAGCCACAACATTCCCTTAATCTAAAGCCTAATCCAGAGAAGGCTCTAACTCTCTTCAATTCTATGAAGGCTGAGAGAGGTAAGGAAGTTACAGAAGAAATGTTTGAAACTAGCAGAGGTTGGTTCATGAGGTTTAAGAAAGAAATCTTCTCCAGGACATAAAAGTGTAAGGTAAAGCAACAATTGCTGATGTAGAAGATGCAGCAAATTATCCAGAAGGTCAAGCTAAGATAATTGATGAAAGTAGCTACACTAAAAAACATATTTTCAATGTAAACCAAACATCTTTCTATTGGAAGAAGATGCCATCTAGGATTTTCAAAGCTAGAAAGGAGAAGTCAACGTCTGGCTTCAAACATTCAAAGGACAGGCTGACTATCTTGTTAGGGGCTATTACAGCTGGTGACTTTAAGTTGAAGCCAGTATATACATTTACCACTCTGAAAATCTTAAGGCCCTTAAGAATTATGCTAAATATATTCTGCCTATGCTCTATAAATGGAACAACAAAGCCTGGATGACAGTATGACTGTTTACAGTGTGGTTAGCTGAATATTTTAAGGCCCTGTTAAGACCTACTTCTCAGAAAAAAAGAATCCTTTCAAAATGTTACTGCTCATTGACAATGTACCTGGTCATTCAAAAGCTCTGATGGAGATGTACAAGGATATTAATGTTGCTTTGATGCCTGCTAACACAACATCCATTCTGCAGCCCATGGACCAAGAAGTAATTTCAATTTCCAAGTCTTATTATTTAAGAAATATATTTTTTAAGATTATAGCTGCCATAGATAGTGATTCCTCTGATGGATCTGGGTGAAGTAAATTGAAAACCTTCTGGAAAGGATTCACCATTCTAGATGCCATTAAAAACATTCATGATTCATGGGAGGCGGTCAAAATAGAAATGTTAATAGGAGTTTGGAAGTCAATTTCAACCTTCATGGATGACTTTGGGGGGTTCAAGACTTCAGTAAGGAAGTAACTACAGATGTGATGGAAATAACAAGATGACTAGAATTAGAAATGGAGCCTACAGATGTGACTGAATTGCTGCAATCTCATGATCAAACTTGAATGGATAAAAACTTTGCTTCTTATGGATGAGCAAAGAAAGTGGTCCCTTGAGATGGAATCTACTCATGGTGAATACACTGTGAACACTGTTGACAGAACAACAAAGGATTTAGAAGATTACATAAACTTAGTTGATAAAGCAGAGGCAGAGGTTGAGAGGATTGACTCCAATTTTGAAAGACGTTCTAGTGCTACAGAGAAATCTTTCATGAAAGGAAGAGTCAATCAATGCAGAAAACTTCATTGTTGTCTTATTTTAGGAAATTGCCACAGTCACCCCAAGCTTCAGTAACCACCACCCTGATAAGTCAGCAGCCATCAACATCAAGACAAAACCCTCCACCAACAAAAAGATATGACTCACCTAAAAGTTCAGATGATCATTAGCATTTTTTAGCAATAATGTATTTTTTAACTAAGATATGTACATTGTATTTTTGGACATGATGCTATTGCACACTTAACAGACTACAATATTATGTAAACATAACTTTTCTTTTTTTTTTTTTTTTTTTTTTTTTTTTTCGGAGACAGGGTCTTTGTCTATCTCCCAGGCTGCAGTACAGTGGTGTGATCATAGCTCACTGCAGCCTCAAACTCCTGGGCTCAAGCAATCTTCACATCTCAGCCTTCCCAATAGCTAGGACTATAGGTGGCTCCACCACACCTGGCTAATTTTTTTAAAAAATGTTTGTAGAGATGGGGTCTTGCTTCGCTACCCAGGCTGGTCTTGAACTCCTGAGCTCAAGTGATCCTCCTGCCTTGGCCTCCCAAATGTTGGGATTACAGGCGTGAGCCACTGCTTCCACCCTAAACATAACTTTTATGTGCACTGGGAAGTAAAAAAATTCATGTGACTTGCTTTATTGCAATATTCACTTTACTGTGATAGTCTAGAACTGAACCCACAATATCTCTAAGGTATGCCTATATTTATATTGTTGTTAATAATGTGGTTTTAAGTTCTTCTTGTGCATAGTATTATTTTAGTTTAAAAACTAAAATCATATCATGTTTGAAGACCAAAAATGTTTCTGGGATATAACAAAAGTGTTTACACTTGATAGAGATCACAAACTTCTTTAAGTTTTCTTACCATCTGCTATTTTATATTGTTGCTATAAAATCTAGAAGTTCAACTTCTAAAATATAATGGACACCTGTTTGTCAGTAGCATTCACATGCAAATATAATTAATTAGGAAAAAAGATATAGCTAGACTTACGTTTTTACTAGATTCTCTTTCATTCTAGGCAGTTGATCCATCTGTTGCTTTTTAGAAACTTGATATGAGCCAGAGATCTGAAATATAAAAATTTGAGTGTTTATTCTCTTATTTCACAATTGATTTCAGAGATAAGAGGAATAGTCAATTCTTAATTAACTCTTTCTTAACCAGGTCCTTTAGGAGCACGTATAAGAGAAGCTGAAGAAAATGGGAAATTCTGGCCTTCTCCAGTATTATCAAGCTTTTAAAGATTCTGGAAATTTCCCTATCTCAGCCCCACAGTCCATATGATTTTTAAAATAAATATGAATAATACTGTAAAAACCATATCATCCATATGATATGGATCATTAAAAGTTTTTGTAGTAGACAATAAATATATTAATACATAATACATACACCCTGCCTTGGGGTAGATAAGAAAACGGAAGTTGTAGATATGTTGAGGCTGAAATAGAAAGATAGGATAATATTTTCATTTTTGTCTATTTTGAAATTTTTCCAGAATATAAAAATAGAGACTTCTTATGGTTAGTATAAATATAATCTGCAATTCAGGAACAATTGAGGCTGATGGCCTCAGAGATGGCAATGGGAGCTGCAAGTGAATGAATCATTCATTAAGGGCACAGAGAATCAATGATATAAACTTGGAAAAGCAACTTTTAAGGGATAGAAGAATCATCAAAGATAAACAGAGCCATCATTTAAACAAGAGGAAAACCCAGGAAAAAATACTGGCATGGAAATCAAGGGTGGGGAGGCAGTATTCAAAGCAGTGAGCATAGTCACAGTGTAAAATGCCTTAGAGACCTCTGATACCAGGATGCTTGAAGAGGAGTCATTGTATTTGGCTCTTAAGAGATAAAATGGACCAGAGTACAATGGTGGGGTCAAAAGAGAGATGAAAAGAGGTCAAGGAGGGAAAAGCAAAGGCAATGAGTATATTCACTTTCATGAAGTTCGGCTGAGGAAAAGAAAGCAAGGTAGTAGTTTTATGAGGACAGTTGGAGTAAAACAAAAGTTTGTTTTTGTTTTGGTGGAAGAGTCAGGCACGTTGCAAGCAAAGGAGGATAAGCCATAACCAATAAAAAGAGATGAAAAATTTAAGATGAAATAATTATTAAGTGAGTCCTAGAGGCAATGGATAGACTTGGGAAGAAGTCTGGGATCCTTTTTCTTTAAGACAGGAGGAAGAACAGGAATGGCAGATAAAGATGTAGATAAATTTGAAGGTAAAAAGAAGGACAATTGGATTTCACACCTGATAGACTCTTTTTCTTTCTGAGCTAAGATAATAGATCATTTGCTAAGTGACAGGTTTGGGTGTACTGAACAGAAGATGAAATTAATTCATTCATTCAGCAGTAGTTATTATCTAGTATGTGCCACCACTACATTAGGCATTGGGGTACAAGGACAAATAAGTCATGGTTCTATTGGGGAAACAGCAAAATAAACAGATGATGGAGGGTTACACAGGTGCTTTGTATGCATACAGGAGATGTAATTAATTCAGGATATGAGGGGCTCCACATGGAAGAACTAGAGAAAGGATATTCTAGGTAGAAGGAACAGCAAGGACCTCAGGTATAAAGCAGCATGATACATGCAGGAATTGCCCATAGCATTTGGTCAAGCTGCAGTACAGGATGTTAGTAGGGAGGGATAAGGCTGCAGAGACACACACAGCCATGTTGGAAAGGAGCTTTGCTGTGATCCTTTGGGAAATGCAAACTGAAGATTTTTAACAGGAAACAACACTGTAATATATGTATTTCAGAATGATCACTCAGGCAACAGAGAAGAAAAATTGGTATGGTGGAGATAAGACTTTGATAGCTATGCTGTTGAGATTATATCTTAAGTACTAAATTTAAACCTGGGAGCTCCATGTTTCAATGAACACTAACAAAAAAGAGTTCTCCAGAAAGGCAGTGGAAATACCTGGGCAGTCTGGAACATATGTCATGAGGAATGGCTAATGTAACTTAATATTTTAGCTAAGAAAACAAATAAACAAACAAAAAAACTATGGGAAAACTGAGAGTTGTTTACAAATCTTTGAAAAACTATCATGTAGAAGGAGTGTAGACTAGCTCTCTGTTCTTCAGAGGATCGAACTAAAATCAAGAATTTTCAAGAAAAGAGAATTAGGAGCATCATATGATGCTTTAATATTTCTAACAATTAGAACTTCCCAACAATGAAACAGAACAGCTTCAGATTCCTAACTGTAAGCTAAAAACATTATATTCAACGATTTCTCAGAGCCATTGCTAAAATTCTGTGTTTACAGGAATAGAAGCTAACACTTAAGTTTATTATTTGTTGCAACAAGCTCTAGTCAGGCTTTCGGCCTACTTTTAAGTAATTTAGTGTACCTGTGTATTCAGAAAAAGCAATGCCCATATTATATTGTGCAAATCAGAAGACTCTTGAGATGGTGGAACTCTTCAGTCAAAACAGAGAATTGAGAGTGAGACAAAGCCACACAGACAGCAGAAGTATAAACAGCAGACTCAGCAAAGAGCTTAGTTATCTACCAAAGAATCAATTATTTATGTATTCAGCATGGACAGAACTGCAAATCATCCATTAACCTTTCCAGTCACTGTGGTATCTGCATGGTCAGAACCGTCTTTCACTATAAAGATTAACAATTCACTCTAGAGTGAAAATCCTTATTAACATTTATACTGGGGACAGGATTAACATCTTCCTAGGAAGCTGTAAAAATAGGCTTTTATTGTATGTTCAGTGATCCTTTATAGTCAGAGAGTAGGATTATTTCACCTAAATGAATTTTTTGGATAAACAAAGGTAAATGCTTTGAAAACAAACAAAAATCCTTCAACAATGTTTTATATGTAACCTTTTTCTTGATAATTTGGGCTTATTATCAATATAAATTTCTGTATTATGTTCAGTTCAGTAAATTGTTTTGAACATTTTCTATATGCCAGTCTTTGTACTAAGTGTAAGGGAATGGAAAGAAGGAGGCGCCCTGTCTGACCTCAAGGAGGAACATACAGCTGAGTGAAGCAAACAGATATATCAGCAGTAAGGGACCAGGAGAAAGGGTCAGGCAAGTAGAAATTCTGATGCCTCTGCCACAGAGAAAGCGACCAGAGAGATTAAGAAAGAAGAACAGGACAGTAATATTCACCATTTATTGGAATTTAGAACCGGGCATTTCACTCAGCAATTTATATACTTCATATCTCTAAACGCTCACAAAACCACTTAAGATACTAATATTTCCTTTTCAGTCCTGAGGAAAGAAATTAAGGCCTGAAAGGTTACACAGCAGTAGGTGCAGAGCTGGGATTCAAATTCAAATTTGCAATGGCTCCACAGTCTGTAGGGGCCACAGTCTCATCATGTCATGGCCTCATAGCATGTGCTAGACCTTGAAGGAAGTGGAATTGGCATGTGGGTGAAGAAGCATATTCCAAGTATATTGGTATCAGGGTGCCTAGGCTGCAGGAGGAAACAGTGCTGCTAACCTAACGACGAGGACCATGAAGCTTGAACTGATTGTCTATTATGTGGACAAGAGACTACAAGGACTGATCCCATCTTGTCTCAATTTCCTAATTACTTAAGTCAATACTACAAGTCCAAGCTTCCCTTTACCCACTATAGCCCTGACTTACTTTCTCAAAATTTTCTGTACATTCCCTTATCAGCTGCAATCCCCAAACCTAATTTCCTTCCTTTCCATCCTTCATTGATCCCTCTAGATACTCTAGATCAGTGATTAGCAGATTACCCTTTATGTCAAGCTCATCCTCAAGATCTTCTACTTCCTTGTCTAATCTGGCTATGTCTTGAGAACTCTAACCCTCTTTTTGGCTCTTCTTCCCTTGACTATCATTGTTGAAGCTCTTCAGAGCTATGTCCTAGACTATTTTTTCTTTTCACCCTATATATTCTCCCTGATGCATTTCTTTCATTCACATGACTTCACTTACTATCTATATGCTATTAATTTCCAAATTTTTATCTTTAGTCTTTATTTTTTTCCTGAGATTCATATATCTTTGCTCTTTGTACACTTCCATTTGGATAGCACACATCAAAAACTAAATTTACATCCTAATCTTAAAGCATATACCAAAATAATGTTAATACAGATTAAATATTTAAATGTCAAATGTTGGCCGGGTGCGGTGGCTCACGCCTGTAATCCTAGCACTCTGGGAGGCCGAGGCGGGTGGATCGCTCAAGGTCAGGAGTTCAAAACCAACCTGATCAAGAGTGAGACCCCGTCTCTACTAAAAATAGAAATAAATTAATTGGCCAACTGAAAATATATAGAAAAAATTAGCCAGGCATGGTGGCGCACGCCTGTAGTCCCAGCTACTCGGGAGGCTGAGGCAGAAGGATTGCTTGAGCCCAGGAGTTTGAGGTTGCTGTGAGCTAGGCTGATGCCACGGCACTCACTCTAGCCTGGGCAACAGAGTGAGACTCTGTCTCAAAAAAAAAAAAAATTTAAATAAATAAATAAATAAATGTCAAATGTTATGCCATATAAGTATAAAAGAAGATGGAGTAAATGTTATGAAACATCAAGATGAAGATGGTCTTTCTAACTATGATGCTAGAAATCATAAATAACAGATAGCTCTGACAACATAAAAACAAAAACTCTGTAATAACAACAATATCATAAATAAAACTGAAAGGCAAATGAAAAACTGGAAAATATGTACACTTTTCATAATTTACAGATCACTTTCCTGTCCTATATTTATAAGTACACACTTTCTACCAATAGCAATTCTGATCTTAGACATTTCCATGAATAATAATGAAGTGAAGTGCCTTGAATTTCATGATAGCAGAGGGATAGCAGCTTACCTGTTTGAATTCTAGCAATTATGGATCAAACTAAAGGGATAACTAAGGAAGCAAATATGCAAAATAACCTCTTAGTTTGGGAAACTTTTATCTCTTTTTGCCTCTTTATTAAAGTTATATGTTTTCCTTTCCACCCTTTACATTAGAAACTTGGTACCTTTTCTCCCATAATTGCAACATCTGCTTCTCTACCAAACCAAAGCCTAGAAAAGTAAAAAAAACACATAATTTACAGTAAGAGCAAACTCTTAGAATTTGGGGGAAAAAAAGTTACCTGAGACATTTCAGCTAGGTATGTACGGCGTTCATTGTTGGTCTTGTGGTAAGCCTACGTGAAAGCAAAGAAAAGTAAAAGTAAAGAATCCAACATAAGAGATTAGTAATACTAGCAAGACTATTAGTAAGTTCAGGTTTATGTCTCTATTGTATTTTTTTAAAATAGTGTAGGAAATAGTTTTGTAAGCATTTAGTGATAATTATATAGTAGTTTTGTAAATAACATTAGAAATAATGGCAGTTTCAAAGGAATTGTTTAGTATAGAATAAAAACAAACCTTTGATTCTTGTTCCAATCTAAGTGCATAGTCTTTCACTTGATTTTCAAGACTCCTTTTTTCTTTTTCTAGCTGTTTCAGTAATGTATTTAAGGATTCCTGAAAGTATAAATAGTAAACTTTTATATGTACTCATGTTCTACACAATAAGAATGACCATCAATTTCTTCACTAGCAAATGCCTTTTATACCTAACATCTTGTGATTTCATAATTCTGTAATATGTACTTTTTAAGTAATAGTAATAATCACAATTTTTATTGAACTCTAACAATATACCATGTATTGTACTAAATGCTTTTCATAGATTATTTCATTTAATCCTTATTACAACTTGAGATGTTTAATAAATTTATTTCCATTTTACTGTTGAGAAAATTATAGCTTACAGAGGTTATATAACTGTCCCAAAGTTATACAGACAATAAATGGTAGAGATGGAATTAGAACCCAGGTAAAATGACTCCAAAGGCCACACATGTAAACAATTACTATATGTTTGTTCATACTATTACTACCACTGTAAAAGAAGAGGTACTGGCAAAGACATTTAAAGAGTATGTTTTATTGCTAACTGTATAATTTAACTCAATTTTTACTTCCTGGTGAAAACTAATTTAGAGATCTACAAGAACAGGATAGAATAGGTATTTATATAGAAGAAAAAGTTTATGGCACCTTTTTCATAAAAAGAGAGTATAAAGTGAATTATTTTGAATCCCACAAATAATACTGAACATATACATAATTATGAATTATTAGAGAACTACATAATTAAAATGTATAATTCATATCTTTCATCCTGAGTTACACTCATTTCTAGTATTAGTGAAATAAATATAAGCAAATGCTTCTGTAAAAAAAGCATCAGATGGC
>VBSM01003176.1:71384441-71399624 GCA_008086735.1 Cheirogaleus medius | reverse complement strand
TCTCAGAAAAAATAAATAAATAAATAAAAGCATCAGATATTTGTGATGAGGGGTATCTGGGTCTTACTTTCCAGAATTGTTCTGTTCTGTAATATTCTCACAGTTCTGGTTATCAACTTTATTGCCTGTTCTACCACTCTACTTCTCTCACTTCTGTGGCTTAATGAGTAATCTCATTTTCCTGATTATATTTTTTTCTCTTTTTTTCTCCCTCACAAATTCCAGAACTTTGTTTTCTGAATGCTACTTTTCCTAAGAGCCTTCTACCTCATCTGTTTAGCTTTTGAGAGAGGACCTATATGTGTAGTTTCCTGGGTCCCATATATAGAAATGTAGAAAAGCTTTCAAGACTCTTATAATCCCTCTACCTGGCCAACATATTACTGAGGGGAGAAATCTGTACAGACATGATGACTGGGGACAAGGAGGTCTGGGGAAGAGGCATGTGGATGGCGCTATGAAAGCAGAAACAAAGGGTAAGATCTCTGTATTGCATAGTAATTCTCACCAGAAAGCACCCATTACAGAAAAGGCATTAAGCCAAGTAGGACAGAGACTTGACCAGGAGATATCATCCAGCTTCTGCCTTTGGTCACTCCACTACTTGGACAATAAGCTCACAAACAGAGCAACTACAGTGGCTGAGATGGTGACTTTGCATTGGCTCAACAGCATGAGTTCCTTCCCACCAAGATTGATCTCGTATTGCTGCTGCTTAAAACCTAACCTGCCAGTAAGAGACACTAACATGAGCCACTGATATGTTACCATCCTTCAAGAAAGCAACCAACTGCTTGGTGGCAAGTTGATTACATAAAAGGCCTTCCACCCTAGAAAGAACATCTATTCACCCTGATGTGTGTTCCTGATACAGTTTTACCTTTCCTGCCACAGTGCCTCAGCCAGCAACATACTTTGGTAATCTATCAGTTCTGAGAGGGAAGGATGGTTTTTTACCCAAAGATCTCCTTTAGGCAAAAGACTAAGCTTATCACCCTGTTTCAGCAGGGCCTGGCTGGACAATCAACTAGTTGATATCCACGACTGGCAGCCTAGCATAAGTAGTGGCTCAAAGTATATGAGGTGAAAGCAGAATGGCTGGGCATAAGGCTGAACCTTTGTAACAAAGGGAACTCACACTTCCACTAGAAGACAAGTTGCATCCATTCTATAGGAAAGCTGGATTCTTTATAGGTAGACTTGTCTCCAGAGCCTGCCCCATGATCACAGAACTGAACATCGGTACATGCCATTGGGAACTTACCATTGGAACTTACTGCAGATTTGTGGCTTCAGGTAAATTCATCAGCTGGTTTTAGTCCAATAGACCCAGGTGCCAATTTACTCTAAATCTGCTTAGGTCTGAGTTGTTTAACCATCCCACACTTTTTAGTTCTTTCTTATACTCTGGGAAAACCATTAACAGGTGCCCCTCCTGGGAGACTTTCATAATCACAACCTTTTTTAGAAAGTTCATATAGAGGAATAACTGTCCACCCTTTAGTATTGCTGAGAAATGCTTGACCTTGCCCTAACTCAAATCTATCATTCAGAAGTGACTTATGTTGACATTTGAATCTCCTCTGCCACCAACACTTCTGGACATCATAGTGTACAGATTATCAAATACACAGCCTTTGGGGAGGTATGTGATCTCATCCTTAGACAAAAAGGAGATAAGTGGAAATTATCTTCTAAGGTTAGCCTGACCAACTGTCACATAATGCTACTTGCACTGTTTTATGATGACTGTGCCAACACCTGATGAACACCTTCGTCTCCTTCTGGGTGTATAGAGCACATTATGTATCATAATATATTGATTTACTGCTGGATCTAATCTCTTATTAGCCCTTGTCCAGGTAATCTTGGGCTCCTCATATATATAACAAAGATTAGTTTCAATACCTAAATAAATGAAAGTGTTACTAGCCTTTATACCTAGGAATTCAAGTCTTGCTTCAAACTTGCTCTTAATTGTGGCTCAATCCTTCAATCATGAAAACCTGAAGATTCTCTCCCCCAAATGAAAGGAAAAGGGTGGTTGGAGGGTTGGTGAATACTGGGTAGCCCAATATAGTGACCTTAAAGAACTACTCTTACCTAGGAAATTTCTGGGCTCTGCACTCTGCATAAAAGGACCATCTCACCAGAGGTCCAGAGTTAGTGGGCTTAGTTTCCTGAACTATCTGTCTGTGCCCAGCTCTGAACCAATCAATTTTGGTGGAGGTGAGAAGAGAAGAGATACTGTAGTTAGCCAGTCTAAGTTGGGCTTGGTTTCCTGAACTATGTATCTGTGCCCAGCTCTGAATCAATCAACTTTGCTGAGGGTGACTAGAGAAGAGATACGATAGTTGGCCAGTCTATGTAAGGTCCTCATCTCTGGACTAATGAGCTCTGGAGACATATAAGGCAGTGAAAACTCCTCTGGTATTAAATGTATGATTAAAGTTGGGGAGAAAATACAATTGGTAGGAGAGAAGAAGAAAATAAGAGGGCTAGCCAGAGGCCAGAGCACTAATGTATTATACCCATTTGGTTTAGAATTTTAATCCTTAAACTAATAGCTGATAATTTTCAGTAACTCCAATTATTTCTCATTTTCTTGCAAATTAAAGAAAAAACTCTTCAAGTCAAATTATCTCAATTATGTTGGTCATGATCTAGGTCACTAAATCTATTAAAAGAATCATTCAAAGAAAAATGGAAGAGGCTGATTTAATCTCCACAAAACAAAACTGCAAGATATTTTAGAGCTCATACTTTCCTGAAACACAGCTAATTCTCTAAACACTTTACTTATTATCTTTTAGACACTTATTAATAATTATTAGAATTTTAAAAATTGTATTAAGAGAATAATTAGGTCAGCTGAAACAGGACAAGTTCTGGTCTCTCAAAACAATATTAGTGAGAAAATAAATCCCTTAGAAGTGATGATTCCCCACTATGTATATTTGATTAACATCCCTGTTAAAACATAATTGGGTGATATTTCTCAGGCAGGCATTATTCTTCTTTGAAAATTAATTATGTACTAGCATCATGAATGGCTTTCAGTTCCCTTCCCCCAAATACAAACTTGCTCCAGAAGAAAATCAATAAAACCAAACATATGTAAGAGGCTAACCAAAGTTATTTTATAGAAAATTAAACTCTTATGAAATAAACTGCTCAAGTATGAAGAGCTTTTGATAGCAAGTGATGGATGTAGTTCAAAATTCTGCTGCATGAAATTTTGCTCCAACAATTCCAAGCTTAGGCTACCATAGTAATATGGATCAGTTACATAATTTGTTAAATACATTTATAGATGTAAAAGATAATCTAACCCTTTTAAATGTTGTTTCCATGGGAAATGCACTCTGAGTTCTAAAAGAAGTTAGCTTACAAATAACCTACTGGAATATGAATTGTTTTTACATTAAAGATGACCTGAATGAGATGTAATCCAAAACCCTAGGAGCCCACATAAAAAATGTACATATAAGATAGCAGTTAAAATTCAAGGCAATATATGATTAAATGCCAATATGTGAAACATAGGCAATATATACTTCACTAGTTTTAAAAAGAGGTATATCAACATGAGCTAGAGCACACAGGGTCCCCTAATTGGAAAGGATTTGAGTGGAGGAAGAAAGAGGATGAAAGGAGCCACACATTGATCACAGGCTCGAATCAGAAAAGATTATTTAATGGTAGTGATAGAGCTGACACAAAATATTTGAGCAACATATAAGAGGAAAGGTAAGATAGCTAGGGAAGAAGCTGGTTACATTATAGAAGGTTTAAAATGTTAGGCTCAGGGGTCTAAGCATTGAGAGCTATTCCAAGTTATTAAAAAAGTGACATGATGAAAACAGGGGTTTAGGAATATTAATCAAATGGCACACTCTAGCACAGAGGATGTTTTCTGTTATTTATTGGTATGAATTTACAATTCTAACTTTTAAGGCTTAAAAAGTCTTAATATACCTGTACTTTTCTTTATGATTGGACCGTATATTGCTGCTATTTCCATCCTGACTAGACTCCTTTTCTTGTAGCCTAATTTTACAATTCATTCATTTATTAAAAAAATATTCATCAAGCACCTTTTATGTGTCCTTATGTGTCAAGTGTTGTGCTAAGGATACCAACAGTGAGAATTACGACTCCAGCCCTGTCCTCATGAAGCTGAGAGTCTAATGAGGGCACCAGAATGTGGCCTAACCTGGTGAATGTTACATGTGAGCTTGCTTGAGAAGAATCTGTGTTCTGGTGTTGTTGGATGGAATAGTCTATAAATGTCAATTAGATCAAGTTGACCGATAGTGCTGTTCAGGTCAACTATGTCATTACTGATCTTCTACCTCCTTGATCTATCAATTACTGACTGGGGGTATTGAAGTCTCCAACTTTAATAATGGATATGTGTATTTTCCCTCCCATAATTCATCAAAATTATCATTTAAGTGTTCCTACCAGTTTACAGTTCCAGCAGCTTCTGTGCCAGGTAAGCTGATCTTGGTTGTGACTTCCTGCATTTATCAGTTATCCAGATCCAAGAAAAGTCACTGATTTTCAATTTGTTTACTTTTTCTTGCTGTAATGATAGGATTGAAGACTTCAAAGCTCTATACATGTTGGAGCTGAAACTGGGAGTCACAAACTGGTTTTGATCTCTTTTCTAACTGGAATGGAATGAATGCATTCTCCAAATCAATGAATATATACCCTGTACCTAAAGCCTTATTAATCTGCTCTAGCAGTGATACATCTGGCAAAGCAGCTACAATTGAGGCTAACAATTAATTGGTTAAGTCTGCAGCAGTATATAGTTTTTCTCCAAGACACATCCAGTTTTTCCAGGGGTCAGATTGGCAAATTAAGCAGAGCTGTTAGGTGCCAGTACCCTTGTATCTTTTAAGTTTTTAATTGTGGTACTGATCCCTACTGTCTTCCCTGGGCAAGAGAGTGTTGCTGATTTACTATTTTGGTCTGGCAAAGGGAGCAATTTTGGAAGTTTCTATTTGGTCTTCTACACTATGATAGCTTTTACTTCAGAGATTAGTTACCCAAATCTCTCACCTGCTGAGATTTCCTTTCCTATTCTTCTTACCCATTCACTTCAATTATCAACTATCATTTCTCTGCTAACAAATATCATATCCAAATCTAAATATAGGGCCCTGGGTGCCTATTCTTAACATTTTCTTGACACTTAAACTCAACTTTACCAGAATTAACACTATGATTTTATTCATACAAACTGTACTTTAATAAAAAAAATTTTAATGGCACCAAGAATGGTTGTACAATTTTATATGGGCTATTTGAATTTGGTTAGGTGGGATTATTTACAAATTTTGTACATGAGAAAAAAACATATGGGTTTATGAGACAGGGGAACATAAGATTGAACACACCAAATAATTAACTGTGGTAGTCATCTGAGAAGAAGGTTCCTAAAAGAGCTGAGGCCCCAGACATATACTGCCTCCCTCATTAGTTTCACAACCCAACTATTCTTAACTAAAATGAGAACCATTCCAATTAAGGACAGTTTCAAAAGCATATTAAATACTACTACTTCATTATTTCTTTGATAATTTTATACTCAAACACTATGAATTCTAAAATAGATCAAATCTGAGATTGTTAAAAACCTGCCCTGTTAAATTTGAGTTAGAAATTCCATCAATTTTATTTAAAAAATTTTTTCTAATATACTAATTTTACAAATCTTATCGCTACCATGTGGAACATGTATTAAGAACCAGCTTCAGTTGTTGTTCCCGTGCCTCATCCTGTCATTTTCTTCATTACCATCCTCTGCTTTAACACCTTGATTTCTTCTTCCAGCCTCTAACATAACACTCTGCCTCCCAGCTCTGTGCTTGTTCATTCCCTCCAGGCTCAGCATAGAGACACAACGTATTTTTATCTTCTCTGGTTAGCCTCAGCACTTCACCCACAAGCAGTTCTAGCTGGTATGGCCCAGAATTCCTGGGACCTACCTACCTCACTCTCCTTCCTGGTACCTGCTTTCAGACACACTATGCTTTGAAAGTATACTATAACTCAGGAAATTAGGATAGTTCACTGTGGCATCTCACAGGAATAAGACCAGCATAAAAATAAATTATCCTGGGGAGCAGATAAGAATATATTACAGATTTTGCAAAAACTACACTAGTCATTAAATACTCTAGACTGTTAGCAACAACATATTTGTGATTATCCATTTATAAAATATACCTATCAGAAATTCTTAAAAACTATAAAATTGTAGTATAATAATTTTAAGGTTCATTCTAGATTTTGATACTTTAACTGACTACAAAATTAACTAAATATTTTAAAAACAATTTTATTAGAGGAACAGACTCTCTGATTCCATCACTTCCAATTCACTGGAAGACCCATAAGTTAATGTCCTTGATCTTCCCAAGGAACTGCTTTTATCTGATTATATAATCAATGGTCACATACTAGAAAACTGCAGCCTGGAAAGACAAACTAAAGCCATAGGCTAAATTGAAAACTCTACTAGAAAATAACAACAACAAAAAATCACAGGCAAAAAAATAATTCTTCTACTATCATGAAAGAGCTGTTTTGTTTTGGATACTAATCAGTTCTTGGCATTCCAAGCAGTATCATATTTCATCTACATTCTTGTTTTAATTTGCTTTTAAAAGGTCATTTTCTAAGAGTAGATTGAAACAACAGGGTAGGTAAGAGTAAGAAATTTCAGGATATTACTTACATTCCTGAAGTAAAATATATTTAGGTTAAATAAAAAAAGCCCCTGCCTTTATCCCAAGCAGAAAGGAAGCTCTATTAGCTACCTGTTCTTTTTTAAACAAATGGTAATTGCTAAAGAACACACACACACACACAACTAAAGTAAAAAAAAAATTACTACATTGAATGCTTACAAAAGAAAAGCATGAGAAAACAATTTAGTTAATCACAGCTCCTACATACATATACAGTAGTTTTCAATAAAGACAATTGCAACAATGAAAGAACACAGCCTTCTGCATGCTTAAATACCAAATGCCCCCTTGTGGACAGCACTGTTATTAGATTTATATATAAAACCTATTTCATTTTTCTTTCTCTGATTTGAAGACACCTGTCTCCTAATTGACCGTTCTTATCTTGGATATAACATAAACCTAGTGAGGTCTGTAACAAAATACCAGGATGCAGTCTCAGATTGATTCTACATATCTACTAGCAGCCAGATGGCCAGAGGGGATTTTACTTCTTGCTGTATTTATACCACACTCTTGAGAATCCAAGATCCTTTCACTAATCCTTTCACTACATGATTGATTGATATACCACTTTAACCACTTCAATATTTTAAGTATGTATATACACACACATATATATATACACATATATGTGCATGTATATATACTTATGGGTGTCAATAGTGCTCTGGGGTCATTAATTTTAATGCCTGGTTATCAGGTTCTAAAATGTATACTCATGACCTTTAAAACAAAATTTCTAAGAATGTTCTGAAGGTGGAAACTACCAGAGTGAGCCCAGTGGGAGCATGACTAATTGAGTGCGCAATGAGGTAATGAGTCCCAGGAAGACTCAAATTGGGCTGGATGTCCATAAGGCTGCGCAACTAAAAGAATTTTAAATCATAATAAAGGAGAGCAATAAATATCACAGTCAGGAAGATGGTATGGGGCATCAGGATGAAGAAAAGATAGAGTAGGTCAATGAGTAATAAGACTAGATGTCAGAGTGCGAATGGACTAAAGAACAGAATAATAGAGAGGAGAGTCTTGTTTCTCTGAAAGGCCAGGTGTGTGATAAAGAAAATGGCCCAATGGTTAAAAAGAATTTTCCTGAGACTTAAAACCATCTCTTCCTTCAAGCTTCTCCTGCTAAGCAGGGCAAGGAGAGGTTCTTTTTGTTTGTCCTATGGAAAGCTAAAACCTATGTCAGAAAGGAAGCTAGACAAATGGCCAAAAATTATAATTTCAAAAAGTCAATTCATTACAGGATTTATTTGCAGAGAGACCAGTTTACCTCGGATTCCAAATTTACTAGTTTACTAAAAGCTTGCTTTAGAAAGAATCCTTATATGGGTGAACTTACAACTTAAACGTATTCTTTTTCTGAATATATTTTTCAATGATGATACTAAATGCTAAGCCATTTCCATGGATCTTAGGTTTTTAACAAATTAAACATTCCTTAAAATGCTACCAAATAAAATTATATTCTTAAGAACATATTTAAGAATTTGGATTTCAGCAAATTGGCTTCCTATTAATTGATCAAGCATTTTCTAGAGAACGTTTGAGGTGAAACTAAATATTTTCCTAAATAATGTTTCTCTGTTTCTATTATACACCTTCTCCCCCCACCCACACCCCCCACCAGCCAGTCTTATGGGATTTAGGAGCAGGATCCATCTGACTGTCAGAGCATATGTCCTGGTGAGAGATTTCCCTAAAGGATCAAAGCTGTCTGGGTATAGTAAGACAAGGGAGAGTACACTGACAAGAAATCACAGGCAGAGAAAAATAGCGGTAATCAGTTTTATGACTCTGGAGACATAAAATGAGTCAAGAAACAGGACTTCCACTTTGCAACAGAGTTGACTGCAGGGATATGGTAGTGCCTGTTTATAGAAACTTTATAGTAACTCTTGTCACAGAGAGGCTGTCTTGCACGTCTTTCTCTGAGAGATATAGATCCCCTAAATCTGTTGATCTCAACTTGTCCTCTGCAGTAGGGCCTATTGAGATGCCTGCCAAAACCAAAAACAATAAAACAAAAAAACAACAACAACATAAACATCCAGGCCTTACCAAATGAGGATTTCTGGGGGTAAGCCCCAGAATTCATACTTTCAGTAAATGTTCCACATAATTCCTATACAGTTTGAAAATGAAAGAACCACCACTCTATGTATCAAACAGCAAATAAGGACACGGTGGTACTGGACAGTACAGGGGAGTAGGGAAGCAGACTGGCCAATTGTCTTTTCTGTTTATGGTACAGCGTCATAGCCTCTGAGCTGCCGTGGGCCTAAATAAGCTAATCTAAGAAAGAGGACATGCACTAACATATGCTAGTAGTGACAGCAAAGCACTGAAATACTACTCAAAATATTGTTGGGTAACCATCCACAGGGCTGCACACTGAGAGCCATCAGGTTCTGCTAAAGAGCTTAGCAGAATCCTCAGCTTTGTGTACTAACCAGAGATTAACGAAGAAGCCAAGCCAGAACGTGAAAAATAGCTAAAGCTCATCAGAGACAACCAAACTTAATTAGCCTGAACTTTTAGTCATTTGGAATCCTTCAAGATTTTAGTCTTCTGGTGAATGGTTACAGGTCTTTGCTGAGCACACCTGGAAATTCTTGCAAGGAATGTTAGGTAGATGCTAGGTCCTTTTTCTTGTGAATGCCACAAAGATGCTAGAAAATGCACACCCAGCTAGCCCAAGGGAAGTAAAGTTCCTATGTTTTTTTTTATTAAGAGTGTTAAATACCTGTTGAAGCCCTTGATTTTTGGAAAGGTACTAAGAACCACAAAATTCTATTATATTATAGTTTTGAGAAGGTACAGGAAGTTTCACAACTTACATAACAGCATAGCCTAACAAATGAAAACAGATTGCACCTCTTTGGGCCTTCCCTTGATCTTATTCCTTACAATGGATTACAGCTAATTTCACAACAGATATGTCTTAATAAAGTTTTACTTCTCCTTTATCAAGGGAAGACAGGAAGGGAACTAACACAGTACTATACAATTTTTTTAACCTATCACTAATAATCATGACAACCTTGCAAGAGAGCTTAATTAACTCTAGTTTACAGATTAGGAAATTAAACCTCAGAGAGATGAAATAATTTCCTCAGTGTTCCATAGTTTGAATTTGAACCAGGACAGTCTGATTCCAAAAGCTATGTTTCTAGGTAAGGTAGGTTACATTCACTTCATTTTCTCACCCATACTTTTACTCCACACCACCTCTTCTTCCAATGTCCCTAGCCTCTAATTAGCACTTGTTTACTTTCTTCATTTTTGAATAATTTGCCTGAACTTCGGACCATGTGCTTTATCCTCCCCTCAACTAAAATTTTCTTGCAGAACATTCTTCTATTGAACATTCATAAAACCTTCTCCTTCCTTGGTTTCTGGATACCACTCTTCCAGTTGGCACCAGACATACTGAACCAACTATATATCTGGGGTATCTTTAGATAAATTGATGCAGAGGGACTTTATCATTACTTGAAAATTTGAAAATGTACATATTCCATGATTAAAAATTCTACTTCTGGGTGGGAGGGTGGGTGAGTGTGGGATAAAAACTTACCTGTTGGGTACAATGAACACTATTCTGGTGATACGCACACCAAAAGCTCTGACTTAAACATTATGTAAGATATCCTTATAACAAAAACACTTTTACCCCCTTAATTAATTTATTTTGAAATTAAAAAAAAAAATTCTGCCAGGCTGCCTGCGGTGGTGTGTGCCCTGTAGTCCCTGCTACTCAAGAGGCTGAGGTAGAAGGATTGCTTGAGGCCAGCAGTTCCACACCAGCCTGGGCAACATAGCAAGATCTTGCCCCTCCCACCCACCCACCCCTGCCAAATTTCACTTCTGATAATACGTACGTTTATAGAAGTGGTTCTCAAACTTTGTTGTACATCAGAATTACCTAGAGAGTTAATAAAGAACACACAGATGGCAAGCTGGTTGAAGGATAGGGCCCAGCCTTTGTATTTTATGAAGTGCCCTAGGTGATTCTGTTACTCAACAAAGTTTCAGGACTACTGCTCTAAAGCAGGCGCCAGAAAAGTAAGCCTAAAGACCAAATCCAGATACAGCCTGTTTTCGTAAACCAAGATTTTTTAGAATACAGCCCACCTATTAGGTATTGTCTGTGGATCCTTTTGCACAGTGGCAGAATCGGATAGCTGCAACAGAGATCAGATATCATATGACTGCAAAGCTGAAAATATTTACTATCTAGCCCTCTACAGAAAAGTTTGTCAAGCCTGGAGGAATACTGGGAGACATGTATATGGATGATCACTGTGGCAATGCTTACTCCTCAATGTATGTAAAAAGGATAATAAATATATTAAGACATACATGTATAATGAAATACTAAACAGGTAAAATTTACTAGATTTTTATGTATCAATATGGATAGAATGAAATAACAAGTAGAAGAATATGTACAGTATGATATTTTTATATGCATTTTTAGACACACAATACATGTATAAAGATATTAAAAAACAAACTGGAATGACATATATCAAATCCATGATAGTACTTCCCTATAAAGAAGCAAAGGGAAGGAGACAGGGAGAAGAACAAAAGGGACCTCAACTCTATAATTTGTTTTTATTAAAACATTTAAAGTAAAACAGTGACAAAGATCTAAAGATTTGTTATACTAGAGTATATGGTTGTTTGCCATAATATACTCTGTGAGTTTTGTTTTACTCAAAATTAAAAGCAGAAATAACCTAAAGTATTCAATTATAGAGAAAAGCTATTGAATATTGACATTCAAACACAATAGAATATGATGTAACATTTAAAACTGTGCATGAAGAAAACATAAGAAATAATTGATTGTCCTAATAGTATGGTATTCAAAATTGTTCATGAAGTAAGGTTACAATTATATTTTCAACAACAACAAAAACTAAGTGCAATCCTTTTTTGTGGTCTTGCTCTTGCTCAGGTTGGTCTTGAACTCCTGACCTCAAGCAATCCTCCCACCTCAGCCTCCCAGAGTGCCAGCACACCCGGCTGGGTTGTTCTTTTTGTCAACATATATGCATACAAAAATTACTTAAAAAATAAACTGTCAACAGTAGATATGTTTGACTTTATGATATTCTTTTTCTTTGCTTTTTATTTTCCAAATAATATCAACTGAATACATACTACTTTAAAATGAAATACTACTCATTTTAAATGACCTTGTGTGGCAGATAGAGCTAAGTGCATACCCAATATCCATTCTCCTCTTTTTCCTATTTATGCTCAATAACACTACATTTCCCACCTTCTCTTGCAAATGAAGGTAGCCATATGATACAGTTCTAACCAATGAGATGCTGGGTGCAGCATGTTGGAAAACTCTTGAAAGGAAGTAGAGCTGACTGGCCTCCTCCTTGGCCCTAATTTCCTTTCACCTACTTCTTTCTTTAAATGAGAATGTGAAGCGGGTGAGAAGGTGAAGCAGCCATCTTAAAAGTATGGGAAGAAAAGCCACTCACAAAAGGATGGCAGAGTGGAAACTCAGGAGGAGCCTGGATTCCCGAATGTATTATAGAGCCACTGCACCAACCCTGGATGGCAAATTGCTAATACTTCCTGTTACATGAAAAAAAAAAAAAGGAAAAAGGAAAAAAACCCAAAACACCCTTACTTGTTCAAACCTTTCTTTTACATGCAGCCAAATACAGACCTTAACTAATACATCACTGTAAAATTTTAAATTTTAACAAATTATACTACTGAAAGATACTTTCAAGATATTATAATATAATCTATACTACTTTAAAGGAAAAAAGTGAACCTCAAAAACTAAGTTGAAGGCTCCAAACTGGTCTATATCAGAACAAAGACCAGAGCTGTAATATCACTTAAGTGAATAATTTTTCCAAAATACTAAAATCAAGTCCACTTTAATGATCTGGTTTGAAAATAACTTAACATTTAATATATTTTTTCAGATAGCATTTTAAAATATTACACATATACTAGTCAACAAGTAGTATCCATCCTTTTTGTTACCCATAAGCAAACTTGCAGTTTGAAGTTACTCAAAATTAGTATCAATTTCATAACATCAATTTCATAAGTATGTCTATATAGGTTACTCCTAAAGATCCACAACAAGCATAAAAATTCAGGAAATTTACAAATAGTGTTCAAATTCATACACTATCCCACAAAAAACAATGAATTTAAGCCCTTTTCTCTAATTATCAGTTTAACAGGAAACCAAAAACATGTTTGCATTATACCAATATTATATGTCTGAATTTCACAAATATTGTTCTTTATATCAAAGAATAAGACTCAGTATATCTTATATCCTTAGCTAAGAGAAATATTTTGACTGGATATAGGATTCTTGGATCCCAGTGCTTTTTGCTCAATATTTGAATATTTCCATCACCAAATCCTTGGCTAGACTTCTAATCCCTGCTGCTCAAACTCCTCTTGGATTCCACTGCTTAAGAAAACCCAAATACTGTGCAAGGCATCTGCCTACAGAACAGAGGACCAGTTCTATTTATGGTGAACTTTCATTCTCTTTCCTTTCTGCTTGGTCTGTGGCCCCACTCTTGGTTGTTCTATTTCTTCAGTTCTTTACCGAAAAGAAATAAAATTTTCTGCATCTGGATCTAAACTTCTCAGAGAATCACATTTTCTTCAAGAAGAACACAAATCCATTAAGGAAAATAAATGTATTTTTTGCCAACATGAATATGTTACAGAGTCTCAGGGAATAGACAGAAAACCAATTAAATGCTGCTTAGATATGCTATACAGCATTTTACCATGTCATACCAGCACTTGTTGCTATTCTCCATGAGACCAGTGATACCAAATTTCTTGAGCTAGGACTGGGGCTGGGTTATCAAGCAGCAGGTAGCCAGAATATTTTATAATCTATAGGTAGTATTTTATACTTTTATGTTCTGTAGGTAATATTAAAATTCTACCTGCAATTAAGAAAACGCAATAAGCTTAAAATAGCCCTAGCAACAATTTCTAAATGCCACAAGAGGGGGATATAACTCTAAGAAAGAAGGGAGAAAAAAAAACAACTTTATAGGTTTTCCAATGTAAAAAAAAAAAATAGAAATATTTTCCTGACTTTCCAAGATATAGAAATAAGGATATTTCTGGGCTAAAAATAACAGAGAGGTATACAAAAAACAAACAAACAAACAATTTCTTCTTGATTCGTTATTAGCAAAAATGCAGTATTTCTTTATATTTTTCACTAAAGGTTGGCAGTTATTTAAAGAGCAATATTCATAAATGCTCTGGTCCTCATTATAGCTGTCAACTTAGTACTCTACCTAGAGCCATTCAAAATCTATTTGTTGTTATTTCTGATAAGCAGTATAGAAGGGCTGTTGGTCTAGCAGAGTGTAGTTAAATGGGTGCAGGGTATGTCAGAGGGAGAGAATCTGGTTCCACACCTCTTGATTGTGTGAGCCTGGGCAAACCACTTCCCCTCTTTTAAGCTTACTGTCACTTGCATTAAAGGGAATAATATTAAATGTTATTTTACAGGATTATTGCAAAACTAAGGCACATGAATTTAATTTATATACTATGTATATTTAATTAAAAACATCATTATTGTTATAATATTAAGTCCTACCAATTCAGCTGAGTATTATATTTTCATTTTTATCAAAAGTATGCTTGGTTTTTCATAATATTTCCATGTTTTTATGAGTATTCTTAAAATAAAAATTCAGCAAGAGTTCTGAGGAAAAGGCTATTTGTAAGCATGCTTTAGATCCAACATAAGCCATGCTTTGGAACTTTTCTACATTTTAAAGGATAAATATTTGAAGGAATGAAAAGCAAATGAATGTGCTTTGTAAAGTACAAAACATATAAATTTAAGTGATTTATCAGGGATTAAAATGAACTCTTAAAAGAGGGAAAAGATATCACTAAGGGCAACCAGAAAAAAGAGTAGATAGCTCAGCCTAATGAGGTTTCATGTTTCTTGCAGGGTAATTTTATGAGTTCTCTGTTGCATTTTATACATATTTTATGTGTGTGTGTTTATATATATAAATGTGAGTGCATGTGAGTGTTGTGTGTACATATGTGTGTGTACATACAGAGGAACTAGAATAAGAATGTTTTTAGATATGTAGAAGATATGTATTTCTGTGTTAAATAGGCTCTTTAAGGTTGCAAGGAAAAGATACACTCAGGTTTCCACCCAGCCTGACTATTGACATTCGTTTTCTTCAATTTTGTTTGTTTCTACCTACACTAGAATACCTGCCCAGCTTTATAAGGAAGAGATTTAGCTGACAACCTTATTACAGGATTCCTCACATGCAAAAAACAGTTCCCCTAGATAAAATATTTTATTTAGAGTCCAGGGGTCCTCAAACTTTTTTTTTTTTTT
>VBSM01003176.1:71370092-71383156 GCA_008086735.1 Cheirogaleus medius | reverse complement strand
CTCCCAAACTGAAACTGAGAGTCATTAACTCAAATGTTTTAGGGAACAAGAGAGGAGAAGCACTGAAAGACTGAACATTTATCCATAAGATACCATAGAGCCCAAATAGATGGAATCATTTTTACAACTGGCTACCTGAAGTCTTTGTCATCGTATCACTTTTACCACTATGGGAATGGGGGATTCAGAGCAAGATGAGAATGATTACCAAAAAAATTAAAAAATGCAATTTATTTTTGGCATATCTGAGTACAGTTTATAAATTTTGATCCCATTTTACTTTAAAATATTTTTGACCTAAAAATCACCAAATAGAGATAAGCCAAATAGTATACAATTATATACTAATGTTAATGAGTACAAAGTCTTAGAGGTAATGGCATCAACATCTTCCTCAATGTGGTGAACTGATCTCCAAATATATACTCAAATGTGTAATTCCTTCAACGTACACAGATGGCTCCAGACTATGGAAGACAAAAGAACAAAGAGAAAGGCATATAGACTGCTGAATTAAGGAGAAAATTTAAAAACAGTAATGTATATAAAAAATGGGAAGAAAATTATCTTAGGTTGCTGTAGGGCAGCCTTGTGACTTTCATGGGCTCCAGGCACTTTCACCTCTGTGGGCCCTTTCCTCCATAAAAAATTATTAGAAATTCTATTTTATTACTGTGTTGGTGTAAAGACAAATGTAATCCAGCCCGATCATACTTATTTTTTCTTTTGATTTTAAAAGAAATTAAAATAACTCACAGGCTTCTAAAATTATCACGAACCCTACATACTGTGTCTACTGTGCTTGATAGATAAGTCAGTCCCTGAGTAGCTATAAAAGGTCAACTTCCTAATAGAGAATACAAATTAATCATAGTTCATAGCAAAGAATAATCTGCTTTTAAGCTATCTAGGCAATAGGTAATCACTGAGACTGATTTCTAGAGTTTTAAATTGGCATATCTTTGACATTTTGCAAATAGTTCATTTCTACATCAAATCTATCCTATCTGTATAATTATTGCTGCATTGCCAAAGTTGATCTGAGAATGCACTGCTGTTTTGATAAATTACAATGAGGAGGGATATACATAAAACAGAAGAAGCTGCTTTAGAGAAATCTTTAGAGGCATTAAGTAACTGAGCCCACAAATGACCGAAAATGACAAGAGAGCTATCAAATAAATCAACGCTACTTATTCATTCCAAGTCTGTCATGTCCCTAACCCCAGTCAGATAATGTGTCTGTTATTAACAATTCATTAATTAAAAGACACTTATGTGCAAGTGCATAAAAATAAAGAGTATATAACTCACCAAAACCTGCAGTCATGACTGACTTACATGGCTAATACTAATAAGGTAAATGTGTGGGAATTTCTGATCTCTCAGCAAGTGGATGGAGTTCCACAAAACTGGAGATCAAGCAAATTTTTGTTTTCTTTTCACAAAACAGCATTGGATCCCAGAAATCAGGTCAACTTCCTAATTATCAACTGTTTTCTTTTTCTAAAAATGGACCATCCTGAGTTTTACTTTCCCTACCACACTTTATTCTGTGATAACTCAAAAGTGCTGAAAATACTTAAGTTTGTAATCTTTGCAACATTCTTCATCTGTCTTTAAAATACAATGATGTTAAAATTATGTTTTCAACTGGAAATAACACTGATCATTAGAAATAGCAAGTTTCTGGAATAGACTTGATATCACGGGTAGTTCAGAACTATATGAAATCAGTCCAAGTAAGAGATGTGATGTTGTCTTTGAGACTGCTACAATAAACTTGACACCAAAAAGGATAATCCTTTACCTTCAGCATGCCACGTCAACCTAACAAGGTCTTAGATACACTTATAAAAAGCCATTACTTAAAATACAGGTTATGAGTATAAACATTTATCAGAGACATTTGTGGGGGAAAAAAGGAAAAAAGACTCTCAGCAATAACTCCACGAAACCATCACTCCTGCAGCAACTCTAAAAACAATCAAAACAAAAAAACAAGAACAGGCATTGTACATTTAAAAAAAAACAAATTGTTTTTATACTCTTATAGAGGGACCTTGGCTAGGACCAATACAATGAAAAACAAAATCAAACAAAAAATTGAAAATTTCCATGAATTGACCTTTGAGGGGAGGTTCATAAAGCAGGAGGAAATTAGGTGGACCCATATCTTTTAGATAAGAATTTTTATTTTTAGTTTTTATTTTACCAAAGACAAATAGCAATGTTAACAAACACACAAAAAAGCCCCACCAAACAAAAAGCCCCACCATACAAAAATGTATGCCAAGCAATACATTTTAAAGTGTTAAAAAAAACACAGTTAAATTGGTTGGAAATTGACTATAATATGTCTTAGTCCATTTGTGCTGCTGTAACAAGATACCTGAGACTGGGTAATTTACAAAGAGCAGAATTTATTTATTATAATTCTGGGGGCTGGAAGTCCAAGATCAAGGTACCATGCATTTGTCTGATAAAGGCCTTCTTGCTATGTCTTTATGTGGCAGAAGGCAGAAGGGCAAGCTAACTAAATGCTTTATGAAACCTCTTTTATAAGGGCCTTAATTCCATTAAGGAAAAAGGAGCCTTCATAGCATAATCACCTCTTAAAGTCCTCACCTCTTAAATATCATCATATTGGCAACACTTGAATTTTAATTGTTGGTCACTATATTTACAATGATTACAGCAATGAAGTTATATTAATTTGAAAAGACTTTGTGAAAGAAGAAAATGTTTTTAATAAGGAAAGGAAAAGGTCTAAAGTGGCACTGTACTATGCACTAGGGATACAAAACTAAAATAGACGTAGTCCCTGCTGTCAATAAGCAGTAGGACTAGTCAGGAGAAAAAAACATACAACCAGGAACATTTGAGAAAAATTTTTGTTAAGTAGATGCTATGAAATACCTTCCAGACAACCAATCTGGAAGGTGGTAGAAAGAAATTAGGGATGGGGAGATCAAAGTTGGACAAAGGTTATAAAATGCTTCTTGAGAGAAATGACCCCTGATCCAAGTCAGAAAAGGTGAGAAAGGTTTTCAAGCAGTGAGAACGACATGAAAATATCAACATGTCAAAAAAGGAGGGGACATATGGGAACAAAGTGTCTCTCTTATGGGTAAAGTAACCCCTCCCCCAATTTTCAGGTGATTTCATGAAGAAAAAAATCTCAAAGTAGGATTAATGGGTTTGAGTCATAACTACTTACTAGCTTATCTATGTGATTCAGAGCAAGTTCTTACCTTTTTTGTGGCTCAATTTCTCATCTGTAAAATAAGGATAATTAAAGTTCCTATCTTATAGGAGATTGGGAAGATTAAGTAAAACATGTAAAATGCTTACAACACTGCAGAACACACAGAAAATACTATAAAAATTGTTTTCGTTGTCATTTTCATTACCATCATCATTATAAGAAATTTATTCTAGAAGTGCTTTCCAAAGAGGTAGCAGTAGTGTATAAAAATGACTGTTTCACTCTTTTAAAAAATCTCTTCTTTGATAGGCAACAAAGTTTGTACAAAATTTCTTTAGCTAGAAGACAAGTTATTTTTCCATACTCATGAATTGTCTCTTTATGTTCTACTCATATTTATCTACTGGAAACTTAGTGTTTTCTAATTGAATTGCAGAAGATATAGATGTAGTGAAAATATAGACCTTTTGTCCATCATCTTGGCTACTAATATCTTTCCCAGATTGCTGTTTTTGATTCTCATATGTGCCTTTTTTTAATCAAAGGGAAGCTACTTTTTTTGAAGTCAAACCTAAATATAATTCCCTCACTGATTTCTTTTATTACTCTTAAACTAAGAAAGGCCTTTTTATCCATGACAGATATACAGTCATATATATTTTCTTGTCTCAATTTTTTAATTTATAAAAATGGAGGTAATAATACTTTTTCAAAGGATAATTGTGAGGTTTTAAGTTTTAAAAATACACTTAAAGTTCTACACAAATACTGACTCATCTCACTTTTACAAAAAGTCACCTGAACATTCTCTTTCTTGTTGTCTTGTCACTAGAATTTGTGATGATGAAATTCAAATTAAAACATAAAGCCATTTTTTATATACATAGTTTCCTGTGAATCCTAAAGAACTTCAAGAGGCTACTATGGGAATGTGAAGCCTTTTGGAGTTGGTTGTGTTTGCTGTTTCACCTAAATGTTAATCCAGTTATGAGCCTGATTAAACAAGAATAAGCAGATGAGAAAGAGTGGAAATCAAGAAGTACTCTTTTGCTGTACATGGGGCAGTGAAAATGATGACAGTTGAAGGGGAAAGGTAGGGCTAAAATAGGTTTTTCACTTGTTCTTGAGAATGATCCAGTGGAGCAGGGAAAACAGATGGTACAGGAAAGAGAGGGGACCAGGGTGATATTCTTGAGTAGGTGAGAGTAGCTAGGATCTACTGCACAAGGGGAGGAGATAAGAATAAGGACAGACCATCCACAGGAATAAGAGGGAAGAAGATGTGCAAAGACACAGGTAGGTGGTAGCTTTGTTGGTGGAAACGTGGAATACTCTTCTGATTGCTTCTCTTTTTTTCTTAGAAAAATGAGAGAAAGCTCATTAGCTGACAGAATGGCAGGGAGAGGTGGTGGAGGTTTGAGGAGAGTGGAAAGGGTAAAGAATTATCTAAACAGTGACTGTACCCATAGTTGTCACATGTGCATGTACTTCTTTTGTAATGTTAAAACAATGGTAAATTTATTTTAAAACTCTTTTAATATTGCTGTTGCCTTCAGGATAAATGAAAATTCATTAGCATCATATTTAAAGACTGTTGATTTACCTTTTTCATAAGCCTTAATCTCATTTCTTATGATATTCTTTCTCCATCTTTATCAATTACTTAGCGTTCTCACCAGATGGCTTTATGTTTAATGCCCCTGTGGCAGATTGTACTTTCCAAAGATGACCACAATAAAATCTCCCATCCCATATGCTGTTCTGTAATGTGACCTTGAAAAGCAGAGTTTATTTCTCCACCTTGTTGAATCTGTGACTGTTTTAAACAACAGAATACAGTGGATATAACCCTGCGCCAGTTCTGGGAGTAGCCCTTAATTGGCCTGGCAGTTTCTACTCGTGCTTTTGGAATGCTTGGAATCCAGCTACCATACTGTGAAAAGCAAAAGGTACAAGAGGCATTTCTGATAGGCAGACCCAGCTGGGCTCCAGTCAACAGCCAGTATCAGATGCCAGCCATGTGAGTGAGTCATCTTAGAAGGACCAGTTGAGTTGAAACTTCAGATCTCTGAGCCTCAGATAACACTTGACTGCAACCAAATGAGACCCCAATCAAGAACCATGCAGGTAAACCAACTCAGTTAAGCCATGGAATTGTGAGATAATTCATTGTTTTAAGCTCCTAAACTATAGGGTAGTTTGTTATGCAGCAGTAGACAACCAAAAGTTTTGAGTGATGTGGTAGATGGCAATTGTAGTAGTAATAGTAGTAATGGTAGATAGATGATCTAGGATCAAATCATAGCTTTGCCACTCCTTGACTATGTGGCCTTAAAAGTTATTTAAATTCCTGGATATCACTTTTCCATAAATGGGAATAATAATAACCACCTCACCTAACAATACAGTTCCTGGCTTTAGTTAAAGTTAAGGAAGGGGTAAATGTTTCAGGCCTTCCCCTTAGGCATTACTTTTGGCCCACTGAGGAAAGAACTTTCTCTCTTACCATTGAGAACTTTTCTCTTTGTATCCACATACTAGCTCCTCCCCATGAGAAGAACTGTTGATAGTAAGACTTGTTGAGCTACATTTTACTAGTGGGCATAGTTACTGCATTGCATGTGTACCTGTGAGCATGCCTTCTGTTTTTTTCTGTAACTGAGTAGATGAAGAAATTCCAGCCATACTGCCAATGCAACTACTTGATACAGGAAGCTACTTTAGCCCTGAGACAAAGCAGTACTCTCCAATCAAGCTTTAAGAAAGCATTGGGTAGTTAAAGAAAGTGGCATTTTATTTCTCATATGGCTACTAATCCTTTTGGTTCATGGCTCCCCAAGAAAGGAAGAGAATAAATGGGTTTAAGAACCAAGCCCACTCCCATAACCCTAATAAATTCCTACTGTTCTTTAGCATTCAGTTCAAGCACTGCTTATTCTGGAAAATCTGTCATTATTAGCTCACCCATGTTGTATTAGGTTCTCCTTATGTAGAACTGGTATCATTTCTCCTATTGATGTTTTGGTTTGACACTTTCTCACAGTAGTCATGAAGATCTTTAGAACAAGGAAGAGAAAGGTCTTCCATTCAAAATGTTGACATATGGCACGGTCTCAATCAATATTTGTGGAATGAATTAGTATCCTGCATACATTAAAAATTTTAGGGATATACGAGTGTGTATGTGTGTGATATGTGTTTATGCAACACCCTGGCCTCCCCACACACATTCTTCTAACACAAACAAACAGCCAAAACCTAGATAAGGATTTTAAAGTTATACCCTAAATCCAGAAGTTCAGATATGAAGGGTATGACTTGAGTTGAACAGAAAACTAGTGATATTTTATTATTTACTACAGAAATAATATATTTATGTCATGTAACAAAGGTTTTGCTAATGGACAAACATTCTGAATTTGTCACATAGAAAAATAATTAAATAGTATTAGGTTTGACATTCTGAAATATCAGTTTTAAAATCTGTATGAAAAATTATTATTAATGACACCAAAAAAGCAACACTGAAATCTTGGTACTATTATTCAATATAAGAGATTTAATGCACTGTAGGTATCTTGGTAAAATGAATAATTATACAGGAATCACATATATAAATATCTACTTATATACCTTCATTGTCATTATTGAGTTTGGCTTCCAGTTCTGCTATCTTGTGTCTTATTTCAAGCATTGAGAGTTGTACTACATCCCTGTTATTAAAAATAATTTTTGTTAATTATGATTCAATTAAAAATAATAAAAGAAAAATAATACATAGTAACCCCCCACTACTTCAGGAACAATTTATTATGAAACACCATTTATTGAAGGCATGGTTGAGAATCTGGAAATCAGGCAAATGAAAACTTCTGATTAGCCTGTTACAGAAGGAGGCAAATGTGCACCAAAGCTCAAATCCCCCCAGGCAACCATTGGAAACTCTTTACTCTTAACTTAAATATGATCCCAAAGGAGTTGGTTATCTGGTTTTTCAGAACCCAGCAAATTAGGAGCTTCAAATTATTATAGAAAGGAATAGCTAGGGCAAATAACAATTGACAACCTGAAACAAAGAGAAAAAAAACCACTAATAAAAAATGTTAGCTCTTCAGGACATCAGTAAATAGCACATTAATTATCATAATGATGACAGAATCATCTATTCAATAAATATTTTTGCATGCCTATTATGTTCAAGCCATTGTGCTAAGTGCTGAAAAATATTATAGTGAACAAGTGAACAGAAAAATAGCAATAGCAACAGCAAAAGTCCACTGAATGCTTATTACAGTACATTTCACTCCATCCTGGGACCAACAGCAGGAGGTATAACTATTTGTCTACCAATCTTAGAGTTGAGAAAACTGAGGCTTAAAGAAGTTAATTAACTTGTCCAAAATCGTATAGTTACTGAGTGATAAGAGATGGGATTTGAATTTATGCAGGATTCTTCTGAAATACTTGCTCTTATCCTTCCTCAGGGAATACACAGAACCTGTCCTCAGAATGTTTATACTTTGGTACAAGAAAAAGAAATAGGCAATTAAAATAGTGTGACTGGAGCTACAACAGAGGAAAACATAGGATGCTAACGGGATGCACAGGATTGACTAATTCTCATAAGGCCTATGGGTGGGGTGGGAAGTATCCTAAAAAAAATACATTACATTATACTGACATAATACACTCCATTTGATTGGATCCTATCGGCAGAACACCCTACCTCAAAACCAGCCTATTTATAATATCAAAAGTTTAATTAGTCAAAGAGTCAAATGGATCTTTCGCATAAAATAATGTTTTTGGAAGTCGCCCAGTGTCCCCAGGTATTAATCATGACGCGGGTCTCACATCGACCTCAGTGGCTTTTGCCACGAGTGGCACGAGCCGGCGCTGGCCCTGAGCGCCGCCCCAGGTGAGGCCCCCGGGCGGGGGCGCGGACGGGTCCCCACACCGCGCGGGAGCGCGCGCGCCGCCCCCCGACTCACTTCAAGTGGATTTCTTCCAGCAGCTCCATTTTAAGGCGGTCGGTGCTCACACCGTCGAAGTTGTCGCCTTTTCCTTCCCCCATAGTGTCAGGTCAGAGACTTCCCGCGTCCTTCCCCTCAAAACAGCTTAGAGCAGAAGACTTGAAGAAACAGCCAGAAGCGAGGAAGGAGAACGCGTTGTCACAAGCCGTCGCCATGGCGAACTGCCTCACAGTCGCGGGTTCCCGCGTCTGGCCCGCCGCGGCGCGCGGTGACGTCATAAGGCGTCACTGGCCGACTGCAGGGGGCAAGGCTGCTGGGACAGAAAGAATGTGCTCTCTGTCCCGGGGAACCCCTGGAGAACAGCCCTCTCACAAGCTGGAGGGGACGCATCTTGCCCTGGACAGCCAGGAGGGATGTGCTCGGGCTACCCGGCTGAGTGTAAGGCGGTCGAGAATATCCATCTCCTTTTCCTTGCCTCCTATTGGCCTCGGTTGCTTTCCTAAACACTGCCCTGTGCCCGAAGTCTCCTTTACTCTTAGCCCTTGTTAGGGAAATGCTGGATCCAAGAGTGGCTGCGCCTTTCTTTGCTTCAGCTGAACGCGCAGGAGATGCTCTGGTTGGGAGTGTAGGAGGAGAAAGAGCTGGGCTTAAAAAGGTACTGCCTGAACACACGAAGACTTATGAGTCTCCACTCCAGATTACTCTTTTTTGAATCCGTGTACTGTTCATGAACATACGTCAAAGCTGCCCTCTACAACTTGAAATTTCCTTATATTTTTCATTACAAAATTTGCATTCTACTACTGATACATGTCTGTTTTAATATCCCTCGCCTCGCCGCCCCCCCCCCCCGCCCATCCATCTTAGGGTAGAAAGATTCACGTCCTTTACCTTATGACTTTTTCTCTAGTACACTTTTCTTAATTAATTTGAGAAATGTGCGTATGGGACCATGTTTTCTGGCAGAAATCAGCACAAGTGTTCTGTTTGGTTAATTCCTTTCGTTTCATCTCTAGTGCTGAGAAGAGTGGCTCTTAGAAGTCAGTAAATGTGTTATTAATATATGCCTATAGAAGGAAAATCTTTCAAAAATTAAAAGTATAAAAAGCACATTTGGTTAAATGTTGACTTGGTTGCTGCTGAGGGTCTGTCACCCTCAGGCTGGAGTGCAATGGCACAGTCATAGCTCACTGCAGCCTTGAATGCATGGGCTCAAGACATCCTCCCACCTCAGCCTCCCGAGCTGCTGGGACTACAGACAGGAGCCACCATGCCCAGCTCCACATGCCTTCTTGGTGTAACACCATCTACTCTTCCTCTTTGCCTCACCTAGAGACTTCATACTCACTGCTTGTCTACTGACTTTGACAACAAAAGTGCCTTTCCACCATTAAGTCTTGCCATACTCTTTGTGTCTGGACTTCCAAATGGCTGAGCCTGTCCTACAACCTTCAACTCAAAACTCTTACCACTTTCATCTCCACTCCACCCACTTCCACAGTCATACTCTCAGTCTTGTCGTCACTGAGAGTGGCCTTGCCTTAGACACCTTAAATTCAAAAACTACTGTCTGCCAAAGTCTCCTATCCTTTCAGTTCCCAACTTGGTTACTTCCTACACAGCAGTGTTTTAATAACTAGGAACATCATCTGGGGAGCTTGTTAAACAAATTCTGGGACCCTATCCTGTGTTTCAGAGATCTTGCTTCATCCATAACGTACTGTTTGCTCTTAACCTGGCTTCCAAATTTGTCTTCTAAAACTCAACAATAGATTGGGGATTGGGAAGTGGAGTACACTTTCTCCCACTAATAACTTTCCTCCAATGAATAGCCTCCCGGGAGAATAAGTTGTTTCTTCATGTATGACAATTCTTTGCATAAAATATATTTTAAGACATTATTTCAGACTTCTTTCTTCATTTGATCTGTCTTAAATATTTTTTATGCATGTTTCTGGATCTTTTAAATATATTGTGAAAAGTCTATTCTTGGAGAAAAACAAGCTATTCAGAAATCCATGAAATGTTCTCTTTGAATTATCTGTTGCTAAAGTAAATACAAAATGATAAAAACCCATAAGGAAGTCTGTTTTAAAACATCGAATCTTTTGTTTGGTTAGAAAGGACCAGAGAACCAGTTTGTGTTTGAGCAGAGCTTTATTTATCAGACTTACCTGGGAAGTAGAATAGAAAATGATTACTGGCTAACAAGCCTTCCTTCAGCTTGGCTTTTCTTAGTGTTGAGCAGAATACAATTCACCAGTTATTAATTCCAGGGAAGAACTCTAAACACTTCTGTCCTTGAAACCTTGGTACTGGAGTTGCCAAGAAAAACACAACACAGTCGAGCACTGGATGGAGTAATGCATTACTTAAATAGAGAAGTGACAGAGCAAGATCACCTCCAATCACGTGCATGAATTTCTCATGGCTAGTGGGTCACCCAGGGAAGAGACACAGGGCAATTTACCAATGTGCACCTCTCTTGTGCTGCAGTGAAAAGACCCTTCCCCCTACTCCATGGAGTCTGAAATATTGAAAACTGGGGATGTACCTGAGGGCCATAGGACACCTGCTTAAGCAGAACAAAGGCACACTCATTTAGTCTGGAACAGGGAAAGATACTCCCAGACAAGGCACATGCTGTGTAGGCTATTTATCTCAATAAGGAAGTGTTCAGGCTCAAGGCCCATTCTTATGTGGCTAAGCAGGGATCAAAAGACTATACACATGAGGTTGCCTTCCCCAACATATAGCTTACCCTAAAATACCTATGAATATAGAAGAAAAGACAAAAGCTCACAGTATCGTCAAGATCTAGGATAGATGACCTATTGCTAATATCTTGGGAAATTTTCTACCAACTGTCAAGCTAATAGAATTGTAATTTAAAAATACCAATAATGTTAAGCAGCTGAAATCAGGGGGAATCTATAAAGACCATATCTTAGTTCATTTTTTGTTGCTCAGAATACCTGAAACTAGGTAATTTATAAGATATGAAATTTATTTCTTATGGTTCTAGAAGCTGGGAAGTCCAAGGTCAAGGGGGTGTATCTGCTGAGAGCCTTCTTGCTGGTGGGGACTCGCTGAAGTGTCCCAAGGTAATGAAAGGTATCACATGGCTAGTGGCCTCAGTGTGCTAACATGCTAGCTAACTCAAGTCTCTCTTCCTCTTCTTATAAAGCCACCAGTTCCTCCCCCCACCATGAAAACCCATTAGTCTATTAACCATTAATCTATTAACACATGAATGGGTTAATCTATTAATGAAGGCAGAGCCCTCTTATAATCCAATCACCTCTTAAAGGCCCCACCTCTTGATACTGCCACCTTCGGAATTAAGTTTCAACATGAATTTTGGAGGGGACATTCAAAACATAGCAGACAATGTGTCTTTCCCTATCTACATCAATTTACAAAACACAAGACTGGCCTAACAATCACACTACTGTGTAGGTCCCTCCTCTCTGAGGCAACTATGTAACCTCTTTTTTCCCCTTGTTAATACTGTTCTCTTTGATCTTGAGCAAGTTACTTAACCTTTCTGTGCCCCAGTTTCTTATTCTGTAAAATGAGGATTCTAATAGCGTGCACCTCATAGGAATGTTGTCAGGGTAAAATAAATTAATCCTGAGACAGAGCAGGGACCCCTTTTAGCCTACCAAGCATAGAATAATCTTGATTCCCTTCAAGGGAAATTCCAGGCACCTAGCTAGCCTTGAAAAGTAAATGAACAACCTGATAATCAAGAGTTAGTAACAGTAGTCTCCCAAGCAAGCCAGAGTCACAAGGTATTTTGGTTTTCTATAAAAACTGAAAGATCACTTCTTAACATATGTTTTTGAGTTGTTTCTCAGAAACCCCCACCAGATGGAAAATGCTGACCCACTATAACATAGATCTCAGATAAGAGGGAACTGAGGACTGAACTGTGACTGCCATTCTTTCTTCTAAATTTCTTCTTGAGGGGCCAGGAGAAAGTCACACCTACAGACCAAACCAATGAATAACCTCTATGTAGAGGTTTACAATTTTGCCTACAACGTCTGCTTTCTTGAAATGTACCCTTGCTTGTAAGCCATTGGCGTGTAAAAAGAGAATCATAGCCTCAGGCACCTGTGAAGAACTGGTCCCACAGAGCTTTCATTAAGGAAATTTCTTGATAAACTCCCATAAGCAAGGACATGCAAATTATACCTATGTCTACCACCTAAAACTAAAGCCTATCGATTGCATACTAATAATGAATTACCAGTTTGTCTTAGAGGTAACAGAACTGGAAATGAGACAGAATCAGACATTCATTGACCTATCCAGGGACATCTACATAATTGATGCTTCCTTCACTCCCTTATTTTATGTAAAATGTAGATTTCTTGGGCCTCAGAAGAACGTAGCCACTACCTCATCAGACCATCCTCCTCCCTGCCTTTTTCCTTCTCTGTATGCCTTTAAAATGCCTAAGGTTTCAACCTCCCTTTTGGAAAAATAGCCACAGCTTGTCTACAATTTGTGTTTTCCTGGGCGTGGCCTCAAAATCTTGGCTTAATAAACCTCTGTTGATTCAGATTTTTTGTCTCAGTCATTTATTTGGAATGATAGGGGATTTGGGGTCTTTAAAAATTTTTTTTAATTTCAAAATATTATGGGGGTACAAATATTTCTGGTTGCATGTTTTGATTTTGTTACGCTTAAGTCAGGGTTATAAGTGTGCCCAGCACCTAGATAGTGTTCATTGTACCTGTTGAGTAGGTTTTTTTCCCATCCCCTCCTTCCCCTCCTCAATGCTTGATTTCCACTGAGTTTTTTACTTCACTATTTGCATGTGTGTGCTCATCCATTAGTTCTAATTTAATAGAAAGTACATATGGTGTTTGTTT
>VBSM01003176.1:71331508-71359527 GCA_008086735.1 Cheirogaleus medius | reverse complement strand
AAAAAAAAAAGTCAAGTTTGATATGAGTTAATAAAGAGGATATACTCTTTGTCTTGTGTGCCATATTTATCAAGTGCAAATATGACTAAAACATGGGAGGCAAATCCCACTATATTCAATCTGATCACAACACATCTGGAACATGAGATTTAATGCCAGATACCATGTATTCAAAAGAGCACTGATAAACTTTAATTTGTCCTTATCCAAATAAAAATAGAGGATGAGCAGGATGAAGGAACTGGAAACAATACTATATATGGAATTGTTAAAGCAACCAACAGTACTTAGGAGACAAGCGAAAACCAAGTGATGGGCATAATGATGACTAAATATTTAACTCCTGAGTAGATGTTACATAGAACTAGTTTGAGGTAATATTACATTTGCCAGTGGAGTTACCCTTTCATCCAGTGCAAATTTAAGGGGAATTTTACTTAAATTTCACTATACAAACCAATAAAATACTGTATGATAAAACAGTAAATTTCTGACAGGAAAATATCTATTATTAAGCTTATTTTCCACAAAGATATATTCAAAGATGAAATATTGCTAGGGAAAAATAAAAATGGATCTAGTTTACTGAAGTTATATTCTTCTTTAAACAATTTAAAGTGGAACAAAGAAGCTTAAAGGTGAAATTTAGAAGCTATGTAGAAGGATGATGAATTATTTAATAGGTACTACACTAAAATTAAGTGTAGCAGGTTTAAATTTACATATTGTTTTTCATTGTTCCTGCAGGCCTTCATGTTTCTAAATCTAAAATAAGACAAAAGTTTTAATGTAACTGACAAAAAGAAACTGAGTCTTAACAAATAGTTCTTACACATTTACCTGAAAATGATAAAAGTATAGTTATTTAATCCTCTGTATTGGGTTATACTACCAGAAATCAGATAAGGAATTTTATATAATGCATTTGTTTTTCTCCTCGGCATAATGCACACAATTAATGCAGATTTAAAATAACTGCTTTGGAGAGCAATAATTTATCATAAGTAATAAGAACACAAATTTTCTTTCTTTTTTATTCTTTTGGACAGTCTCACTCTGTCACCCCAGCTACACAGCTCTCTGCAATCTCAAACCCCTAGGTTAAGTGATCCTCCTGCTTCATCCCAAGTAGCTGTGACTACAGGTGCATGCCACCATGCCCGGCTCATTTTTTCTATTTTCAGTAGAGACAGGGGTCTCGCTCTTGCTCAGGCTGGTCTCAAGCTCCTAAGCTCAAGTGATCCTCCTGCCTAGGCCTACCAGAGTGCTAGGATTACAGGTGCGAATTACCACACCTGGCCCCAAATTTTCTTCATTATACCACCATCCGTTGGATTAGTGTAGAACACCACCCATGCTCACTATATCAAATACTTTTTGATAGTTAATAAGTGTAAATAACTAAGAATGTAAATAAATATATTAATAAATGTACACAAATAACTAAATTAAACAAAGGTACAACTATCTTTTCCATATCTTCAGTTATGCGACTAAATTATCACTGGTTCAATACTTTTAGTTTCTTCTCTTAAAAGATATTTTCTATTTCTGGGCCAGATTATCTCCACAGGTGAGAAAACAGTATTACTTGGGCAAAATCCTTTATTCTCTACTGCCTCTCCCATCTTTCCAAGTCTCTAATAGTAGAAATTAAATTACTGCTAAGACAATCATCCTCATAGTTAGAAATACAAAGCTACTTTAACTAAATTCTCACTTACATGATTTTTATTTATTCCATGAATCTTTGGAGGAAAGGATAAAAACAGCAATACATACCATAATAGAAATAAATTAGCTCAGAATCACTGTTAAAATACCCTATTCATCACATTAAGTTTTCCTTGCTAAGGACCAGAAATACAAAATTTACATCAAAACCCAGTACTTCCTAGTTATGTGAATCTCAAACTTTTAATAAGCCCATTGTAGTTAGGTTAAGTATTTTTTTCATTAGAGTAGGAAAAGGGCAAATCCAACAAAGTACTTCCTACTTTCTAATATGATTGCCTAATTATCTGTGCTAACAACAAATGATAATGACAATCTAAAAATAATTCACTTTTGGCCTAAAGGCACTTCTGACTTCCTCCTGCTCTTGCTACAAATAAACTATTCTTCTAATTATGGCTGATCCATCCAGCCTCAAGGGCAGAAAAAAATTAATGAATATCAGACACAGCTCAATGCCACAAGTGGCAAGAAGTGCACTGGAAGACTTGGTTTTACATTTCCATTAAAAAAATTTCAGACATACTCTATATTCTCATTTTCAACTGTTTTTTGTAAAATTGAAAACTCAAGAAGATGTGCCATGTTGCTTTGATTCAAAGATATGTGTACCCCAAACAGACCAGGTCAAACTAATTTAGGATGGAAATTAAGTTAGTATTTCCTAAGTCAAATGTAATTTACTGTGGTGGGAGGGAATCTAAAAACATGTTAGATAATGCTGGAAAGTACTAAGCCTGCACAGATTACCCACCATGGGCAGTGGTGGCCCAGCACTTTTCTCTGCACTTCAGAGCACACGTTCTAATGACAGAAACACTTGGTTTATATTCCAGCTCTACTTCTTACTAGGGGCACAATCTTTAATAAGTTATTTAAGTCTCTATGCTTTGGTTTCCACATCTATAAAATAGAGATAATAACAGTATTAAAAATTAAATAACATATATGAAAGCACTGAACATAGTATAGTGCCTGACACATAAATATGAACTCAAATAAATGTTATCAGTAAGTGGATAATTAACACAAATAATAAAGAATTGTGAACACCACTAATCCTGCTCTTCTTTTTTCTTTCTAAATAAACAGTAAGATCCAAACTAAATCAAAGCTAAGAAAGCAACTCAGGTCCATCACACTAGATTTAGGTTTTAGACCTTGATTCTTTTAATACTGTGTAAAGACAGTATTGTAAGGTAGAAAGAACAAAGAGCTAAAAGCAGAAGATCCTATTTTAAATCTCATCTTTAATACCACTTGTCATAAATTTGTTTAATATAGTTGCTGCTTAAGCATTCACTTTTTAGGCCTGACATAAGTTGTCTCAAACCCAGTTGTATCCCATCACCTTTGGCCTAGTTAAAACTTCCCTCTCCCCATGTGGTTGTTTGCAATAGAACTCACTTGTTTGTCATCTCACTGACTCAAAACACACACCCCACAGCTGCTGACCACGAGAACAGCCAACACCAGAGTCAAGTAAATAAGTTCTTCCTTTCACACATCTTTTCTTTAAACTAGTCAATCCACATCTCCCACTGGAAAGCCAAAGGGATAACACCCATGGACCTTACTGAGGGCAGAGTCCCACAGGGCCCCTCCTCCCTCACATCCATGTGTGCTCAGTCCCTCCTTCCCCCACCTGCTGACTGAGCACCCTGCTGTCTCCAGGAAGTTCCATCAGCCCTCAGGGATACCCCTCTTTTCTCATGGATCTGTAATAAAATGCTTCTATTAATTAATATGTTTTTTTGTGCTACTTCCAGTGTTTCACCTGACCAACACACCCAAACCTAACTCTCCTCTTAGTTAGGGGTCTCCTTTAGAATGAGGCGTTCTTTAGAATTCCTCCTTAGTAGGAATAAATTGTCCACAAGTCAGATAAGAGCCATAAGAGTGTATACCAGTATAAACAAATTTCCTGAAAGAGGGACACCTGGTCACAGGTTAGACACTTAGGCATTATTAGGCTGTCCACCAGGATAAAGAAGTATCCCATGAAAGGTATACTGTAAACATCCACAACCACCTCCTCCAGGGCCTCGTAAGGGCAGGGCTAGAATTTATAGCCACTCTCTAGAGAGATCTTAAGGCCAAATTAGAAAGAAATCAACACCACTGATCATGTAAGCTTGTGCAATGCATTCATTTATATACCTCTCCATTTCTTAATATATGAAGAAGACATATCATTTGTCCATCTCATACAAATGTACAGTGGTAATTAGAGTCAAGTAAGATGTGACAAAGTTTTACAATCTTTGTATACAGAATGGGCTAACAGGAATTATAATAGTTTAATTATAATTCAAGTTTTTCAGGCAGGTATCACCCACCAAGAACATGTAGTTCAATAAGGTATACAGAAATTCCAGGCTTTAAAAAAAAATTAAACCTATCCTTTACATTAATGATGAATATTTATAATAATTACTAATACAAAGCAAAGTCACAAGAATTCCATTTTACCAAAAATATTATTTTTACTATTGAAGAAAAAAAATAAGTGAAAAAATTGTTTTATCAGATACTTAATAAAAATCACTACATAATTACCTTATTTTAAAGATGGGATCTTGCTACGTTGCTCAGGCTGGTCTCAACTCCTGGCCTCAAGTGATCCTCCCACCTAGGCCTCCCAAAGTGTGTAATCACAGGCATGATCCACCCCACTCAGCTTACATAATTATCTTAACTGTAATGGATTTTTACAAATGCTACAAGAGATTTAGTTATTAGAATGATAAAATTCAACTTACTTGTATTTGACAGTTTGTACAGTTTCTGCTGAAACATTGTTAACAATGCATTTAGCTGCACATTCCAATCCCTGCCAGACAGTTGAAAATCCTGCAAATATATTTAAAAGTAAGTAAATCTAGCCCAAAGCAAACAGACCTTTCTAGTTAAAATTCCCTTTTGTTACCTTGAACGCTACTTGCTGCTACAACCATAGCACCATCCAGGGGAGATTTCCCATCTTTGTCTTTTTTAAGAGATTCTGGAACAAGTTTGCTTCCATGCTTCTTGACGTGTGGAGCCAGTTCTTTTCCAACACAATTTGCTACGGTGCAAACTCCATCAACTAATATAATAAAAAAAAGAAATTTTAGAATAAAATGTATTCTTCCCTCGATTTTACCATCCATTGCAAAATTGTTAAGTGAGGATCTAAAATTGTTTTACTTCATAATGTTACCATTTCTACTTAAGGATGAGAAACTAGACTGGAGCTTTTTTTTTAAATAGAAGGATCTCACTATGTTGTCCAGGCTGGCCTTGAACTCCTGGGCCCAAGTAATCTTCCTGTCTCAGCCTTCCAAGTAGCTGAAACTACTGGCACACACCACAGACAGGCTATTTTTTTAAAACAAAAGCTATTGTTTGCTTTAAAAATGTGTTTCCAGAGCCTCCTGACGGTTCTAACTTCGCCTCTTAGATATACATGTTCTTCTTGGTACTTCTGTTTGAGAAAACCATCCACCTTTTCTATCTGACTGTTAAATGCAAGATTAGCAGGTACACCTTTAGCATTTTCCAGTTAAGTGTATTTGTACTTTTCTATCAGTAAATATCTCAGTGAAATAATAAGGTATTTAAGTCTGTAAAAGTAAACAACCCAAAATGTGCTTCAACAAATACTAAAAAAGATAATCTTACTAAATCTAATGGTAATCCATTAAGGTCCTAGCTGACCATCTTAAAACAGTAAACTTTAGCGCTCTGATTCTCAAAGGACAAGGGGTTAGAAGTATATTGCTTAGGAATCACTAAGTGAACTTTTCTCAAATACATCCCTCCCTCTTGACCATCAACTTCGATGCAGAGAATTGCTGTTCTTAAAAGAATATGTTATATCCCTCAGATGGATTCAAGAATAACAAATTCAGTCGTGCCACATGACAGCATTTTGGTCATGGTCATTTTGTTGTGTATACGATGGTGGTCCCATAAGATTAAAACGGAGCTGAAATATTCCTATACCCTAGTGACATCACAGCCACTGTAACACTGTAGCACAATTACTTTTTTAAAAAAATAAATTTAGTTTGGCCCAAGTGTACAGTAGTGTACAGTAATGTCCCAAGCCTTCACATGCACTCCTCACTTACAGACTCATCCAGAGCAACTTTCAGTCCTGTGAGCAACATTCACGGTAAGTGCCCTATACAGGTGTACCACTTTTTCTCTCTCATACTGTATTTCAACTATACCTTTTCCATGTTTGGATACATAAATACTTACCATTATATTCCAACTGTCTACAGTATTTAGTACAGTACCTTGCTGTATAGGTTTGCAGCCTAGGAGCAACAGGCTATACTATCTAGTTTGTTTAAGTACACTCTAGGATGTTTGAGTAATGATGAAATCACCTAAAGACACATCTCTCAGAACGTATCCTTATCATTAGGTGACACAAGACTATACATTCTGACTCCTCTTGCAAGATATACACTTTTCTCTCCGACTAATCAAAATCACCCTTTAACCAGAGTTTCTCAAACTTTAATATGCAAATAACAATCACCTAGGGATGTTGTAAAAATGCAGATTCTGAATCAGCAGGTATGTCTGGGGCCTGAAATTCTGCATTTTTAAGACTCCCAGATAGCCTGATGTTGCTGGTCTGTCTATAGGTCTCACTGTGAGTAGCAAGGAGAAATTGCTTTGTTTTAGTTCTTTATTCTTGAGATTAAATCATCTAAACAAATATTTGGATTAAGAGATTATTTTAAATTTAACTTTAAAGAAGTCATCTAAAATTACTTTACCCAAGAATTGACTGACTTTTGCTGCTCCTCCTGTAGCCTGCTTAGCTATATAAAGTCCCTTGGTGACAGCTGGACTAACTTCCACTGGTTTTTCTTCTGGCTGAATCCGTTCTCGGAGTTTAGAAGCACCTTTCTGGATTGCTTTGCCAGTAAATTCAGCACCTTTGACTAAACCCCAGCTCACCCAGGAAGCACCTTTTAAAAACAAAATTCAAAATTACACAATATTAGGGCCAACTCTTTGATAAATAACATCAAGAGAAAAATAAAAGGAGTTTGATATTCAGATCCCAAACATGCCATGTCATCAACTTTCATAACTTCATACCTATAGTTTCTTTCTAGAATATACACCTTTTCTAACTAAACTCATCTTTCAATACTTAGGTCATATATCACTCAGTGACAGTTCTGCATTACTCTACGCTGACACTGTAACTCGTAGGTATCTCTATGTTACTTACCACACTATATTAATGTTAGGTATTAATTTTGAGTTTTGGTACCTTTAAGATAGTTTTGTCTAGAGGACCTAGATATCCTTATTCTTTTAGCCTTAGTCCAGGCATCACTTTCCCCCATGACATCTTGAGGGAGAAAAACAGAAACAACACAAAATGGAAACCAAAGAACCTATATCTCAAACACTAAGGCAGAAGAACTCTTGCTTGCTTTAGGCTAAGGCATTAGTCAGGGGGTCCTCTTCCTTCATCAATTCTAAACTCAAACTCCTGAATCTCAGCACCTTTTAGCTTGCTACATAAACATGAATGACAAAATCATGAGAACCACCAAAGAACACATAACAAGAAAAAATCTAAAACAGAAAAGAGAGGCCTAGATGATTTAGCCATTTCTCAAGACAGTAGGCCCTGGCCCTTTGCTCTGCTCATGCTTCTTGCAGCATGAATGAAAGAAGCAGTTGCCAGAAGAAAAGCAGAATGGCAGGGCCTTTTCTAGTGAGGAGAAAAGGTCCTCAGCCAATATGCATGTGGGGAAAAGAGGAGGAGGAGAGATGGGAAAAGCAAGAAAACATACACAAGAACAGAGTCCCAAAGATGGGAAGGAAAGCGTTATTCTCCTCTGTAGAGAGCTTACAATTTAAAATATTTCCTTTCTGGCTAACCCTAAAACAAGGAACTTTTAAGGTTGTACATGTAATACTTAAATATGTTCTCTCAAGGTCTGTGCCATGGTTTTACATAACTCCAGCCCACAAGTAAGCATCCAGCAATCACGTCAAAATCAAGGTTATTTAAAACTGTTAAGTAGCAAGTAATAATTGGTTAGAACATTTTATGCTTCTTCTCCTATTTCAGGCAACACCTCCACCTCCAGCTCCAATCCTATCCCTCTGTCTTACCCAATAACCAATTTTGGGGGAGGATCAGATTTCAAACCCAGGAAACAGGCTCCCATAACAATAAAAGGCTTGAAGATGTCCATTTAAAATAATTATGTTTTTAGAGTTAATAACTTAATAGTTGAAAAGTTTTCAGTAAAAAGCAGCTGAACTTGAAGAAGTCTGAGAAATCATAAAATAAACAATAATGAAACAAAGGAGACTATAATCCCACAATGAAACTCTATTAAGAAACAAAATGGATGGAGTCCATTAATGACTAAGAAAAATAAATGGAAATGAGATAAATCAAAAGTCATAGGACTAATAAAGAGAAATACTCGATGCAAATAATTGACAATAAGATATCACCACAGAAGTGCATAGTACAGGTAAATACATTAAAACTGTAGAAACTGTAGATAAAAATGTAGTATTTCATTGATAACCATTTAGATTTTTTAAATGGCATGTGCAGGCCAGATATAGATTGATTCTGTTCCCATTTGTGTCCTGTGCATTCAGTTAATGCTGAAAAATGGCATTCAATGAATGTTTGGTGAATAAACAAGAGGCTGGCAGATAACTTACAATTATCTAACGCAAACCTAACCACTGCAATTTATGGGACAGTGTCCATTTTTATTGAACTAAAGAAATTTAGCATTTATACTTGTTATTAAAAATAGAAGCCCCAAATTACAACTTTTTTTCCAGGTAAAAGGCCAGCTGAAATCTAAGATGATACAGATCCTGTCCTTTCTAATAAGTTTTAATAATTTTATCATAAGAAATATGAATTTTAGAACATTGGTCTTTCTATATTCAGCTTTTGATATTCTTTATCTCTGCTCACGGAGGGGGAAAATTGGCAGAAATAAGGGTGTACTGGCTACCACAACCTGACTACTATTGAATTTCCAATCATATGACATGTTATTATGTCTAATTTGGTCCTCTAAAAATCTAGAAATGATTTATCTTAGCACTTAATCATCCTGTACTCCATCAAAGTATAAGTTATCTGAATATATGATTGTTCTCTGATGATGCTTTATTTATTATATATACCTTATATTAAAGATCTTCATGGACCCGACAGCCAGAAGACTGTACTAGCCCAACAGGGTCCTACAAAGAACAGGAGGGCTTCTTTGTGGCTATTCTTTATCACACTGAATTAACCAAAATGGAAAATTCCTTGCCAGAGCCTACCAGCACAGAATGGGTATATAATAGTTAGCTCCCTTGTGCTAACTCAGCCTTAGGATGGTATGCTGGAATGGGTGGGCAGAAAGTGGTCATTTCCTCTCACTGCGTATCAACTGTTTGCATAGAGTCCCAGAGTCTATCTGTACATTAAATTGGGGAGATCAGAGTGTTGAGAAGCTAAGTAAAATGTTAACCAACTAAAGCAGAAAGACATGTGTCAGTAATGATCATTCTGGTGTTAGAATAATTGATCTGAAGCCCTTTCTAACTATAACTAAATAGCAGGGCTTACTTCACAAAAAGCTTGGTTATAACCCTTAGATCTTCTCATGCCTGCATTGCTGCGTGGTTAGGGAGTGCTGATTTGCTTCCAAAGTTGGATAAACATCTCAATTTTTTTTTTTTTGGTGGGTGTCTTCGTCTATTGGTGCTGCTATATAACAAAATACCATAAATTGATGTCTTACAAATAACAGAAATTTCTTTCTCACAGTTTTGGATGCTGGAAGTCCAAGATCAAGGTGCTAGCAGATTTGGTGTCTGGAAAGGACCCACTTCCTGGTTCACAGAATGGCTCCTTCTTGCTGCCTCCTCACATGATGGAAGGGGCAAGGCAGCTCTCTGGGGCCTCTTTTATAAGGGATTTCAAAGGCGAAAGGAAAGTAATTTTATGTTCAGAGCTATTCTGACAGTTTAGGGATTCCTGAAGCTTTTCACTACCCACTTTCCCGAGATTGTAAAACAGAGACTAGGCCAGGAAGAATTTATACCTATATGACAGTATGTGATGTTTTAAAAGACTAGTTCCTTCTACTTTTGAGTATTTCTAAATTGATTATTTAAAACAAAAATACAAAATATTATCTTTCTAGGTATCCCTTTATAAGCAGTACCTTTATTGGGTTCCAAAGGCTTCCATTAAAGTGGGAAAATTTAACATTATTATAATACCTGACAAAATGTTTTGAGCCACTTTCTCACTCCATTCAGGTAATTCTTTTGCTTTTTCTTCTGAAACTGGCTCACAGGGTACAATGTGACTCAGATTAACTTCTTCACTTGAAGTATCTTTAGCCTAAATGGTAAAAATGTTTGAAAATGTCAAACAGTTAGTTAAGTACTAAGAAGGGGTTAAATAGAAGCATTATATAATAAAATACTAAGCCAAATATTAGATATAATTAATGAAAAATATCTCTAGCCAACCTAGTTATAAGTATATCTTATAAAACACAATACCAAAACTTCTATAAAGCTGAATACTGTTCTGGCCTATATAAACCCTCACTGGTAAAATTTAAACATTAACATAAGTTCAATGTAGCATTTATCAAATCATATTTAAATTGACTAACTTTTTTCTTTACCTGACTAGACTATGAGTTCTTTTCATACAGATATCATACCTAGAATTAGTATGTACACTGTACCCAGTAAGGTTAAAAAAGATTTCTGTTAAATGATTCAATCAGTAAGGAAAGATGTATCCAAATAAACTGGTTTTGACAGAGATTAAGTAAACATCTAATTTGAAATAAGAAAATATAAACTCAGAACAATCTGCCATTCCATGGAAGTAGAGAACATGGAAATACCTGTACTTTGCTAATTTAACAGCTGCTATGAGAGAGCTAAGGCCAACAAACAAACACTTAAAGTTAAATGAATTAATTCTAAGAATTCAAGAGCAGGCTGACTCAGATCTCATAGTATTAAAAATAACTTAAAAACCAAAGTGCCCAACAGAAACACAAAGAACCACTTAAAATATAAAAGCAACATTAAACAAAACAAAAATGTCTACATGGGGAGAAAAGCCACCAATAAGTGAAATCTAAAGACAAACTGGACACAGTTTTTGCAACTTTTATCTTTGACAATGGGCCAACATCCCTAATATAAAGAGCTCCTAGAAACTGAGATGAAAAAGACTCACAGCTCAATAATAAAAATGGACAAAGTGAGATTTAACTCAGTGACAAGTTAAAAAAAAATGGACAAAGGGCATGAATAGACAATATACAGGAAACAAAATTCAAGAGACCATTAAGCCTAGATACTCAACATTACTCAAAATGAAACCAATGCAACTAAGATACTATATTCTCATATACCATTTCTCATCTAATAGACTGCCAAAATACAGAAAAACTGATCACCTACTCTGTTGACCAGGATATGGGGAAATAGGTACTCTTATACACTGCTGGTGGGAGTACTAAATAGTGTAATCCTTAGGAGGGCAATTTAGGAAAATCTATCAAAATTACAAATGCACTGATCTTTTATTTAGTAATCCTACTTCTGAGAACTTATCTGATTATCTTCACATGTATAAATCAATGGATCTACAAAGTTTTTCATTGTTGCATTATATGTAATACCAAACAACTGCAATCATGCCAAGTACCCCTCAATAAGAAAATGGTTAAAGAAACTATGATATAGTCACAGAATGAAATACCAGGGTAGCTGCAAAAAAGTCTGAGGAAGTTCTCTATTTATTCACATGTAAAGATCTCCAAAATTTATTATCAAATGAAAAAAAATACAAGACACTCTATATTGTACATTATCTTTTGTATAAGGGAGGGAGAAAAATGACAATTTATATTTGCTTTTGTCTGCCTCAAGAAACCCAGGAAAGTTACACAATGTCCTAATAAAAGTGATTAACTACAGTGGCAGAGGGAATGGTGTGGAAAGGGACCAAGGTAGGCATAAAGCTTTTCACTGTGTATACCTTTTAATATAATTTCATTTTTTTAACCAAGAAATAAAATTTCTTGATTCTAGAAATCAAAATTCTAAATGATATAGAATTTTCAGATATATTAATAAAAAGCCAAGGAGCAAAATAGTATGTTTTATATGCCACCATTTGTGTTAAAAATTATATATATGTATGTATATATGACTATGCATAAAATGTACCTGAAAGGACAATAAGAAGCTGATAATAATGTGTCTGAAGAGGGGAGCTAGATGGCTGGTGGACAGGAAGGGAAAGCAGACTTACTTTTCACCATATTTCTTTTGTACCCTTTGAATTTGAGTTCTTGTATAATTAACTTTTAAAAAATCTTTTAAAATAAAATATATTTATTAGAACCATTTTGGAATCCCAATGTCCTCATAAAGCTGGTCTAAGATATTCAACATAAACCACAGTGGCACTTTCCAAGTAAATGTAGAATATTCATGTGATATTAATCCAAAGATAATTACTGAGCATTTAACATGTAGAATACAGCAATGAACAATACTGAACTTGAAGTGCCTATAATATAATACTCATACAATACTGTTTTCTTCATATACTTGCTTATATTACTATTGCCTAAAATCTCCTTCAATTTGTTATTCACATGACCAACTCTTCTTTATCCTTCAAGACCCATCTTAGTCATAATGTCCTCTAGGAGGAGACTTTTTACTGCTTCCCACACTTCCCATCCACCCACACTTACCTATTATATTAGGCTAGGCTGTATCTTCTATTTAACGACCACATTAGATAGAAATTATCTCTTTGCTAATACGTCCTTTCTACTAGACAATAAATGCCTTGAGACAAGAAATTTAAACTCTTTCTACTATGTATGCCCAATATTCTAGTACTCAATAAAATATATACTGAACTATAATCCAAATTTACCATTCAGAGCATATTACATACTCAGAGCCTAAGAAATGAAAGAAACCACTAAATCTATTTTTAAAAAACTACGTCTCTGTCCTATTGCCCAACCATGAAAAATCAAGGAACTGAATAAAAATGGCAGTGTAAGAAAAAGAGACAGGAGTATATTTAGCCCCAAGCTCTCAGTGCATATAGGAAGGTAGAGACCACCACAAAGCAAGCAAGAAAGGATGTGCATCATTAAGGTAAACATAAAAATCTTTCAAATAGTTGGGAAAAAATATATTTCCCAAATACAGAATATCTTTTAAAACAGTTTAAGAAACAAACACTTAAAAGGAACTATTAAAGCTGATTCTAGTTGTTTTTACTGGTGTTCACTTTGTAACTCTGTACAACCATATAACGTACATGAAACTGGTGAAAAGTACCATTAGAAGAGAACACACTTTATTTTATTACTTCTTTATTACCTTTTTTCCACGTTTTCCTTTATGACGAACATCCTTATTGCCTTGGTCCAAAGAAGGACCCAACTGAGTCACATCAGTGCCAGAGGCTTCCCTCAATTGGCCAGAGGGGTGTCTAGTTCTTCCTGGGATTTGGAATTCATTTTCTTCTTCTGCTCTGTTCCAGTTGGTCTAAGGAGTAAAGGACTACACTTAAATCAGAATTTGTTTTAGATGACTTTCCTCCAGGTATATCATACCACGTTCTAATGATAAACTTGTTCAAATGTCAGTGTTTGACAGTCTATAAATAACAATTACTTTTGCTGTTCTCTATACTTTGGCTTTATCTCATCACCAAACCTCAAACTTCTAAGTTCTTTTGTTTATAACACATGGTCTAAAGTAAATTTCAAAAGACAGCAGTTATTGGTGTAAGTTATCTTTAAATCAGATGCAGCTACATTTAAATTTAATAATGAATAAATTTTAGGAAATATATACAAGACAAAATGAGTTTAAAGGCAAATTAACAAAACTCATGTCCACTTTACTAAGCATTGTTGGAAGACTGCTTTTATGTTTGTTTTCTGCACTTAATACTAAAGGTATTTTGCTAGCATACACTTTGTTGAATGAATGCTTAAGAGTAAAGATAATTAAAATTGTGACTAGTAACTAGCTATTGTTTACGGTTTAAGTTCTGGAACAGTAAAGCCATACAACCAAAAAATAAAATTGAACAGAGAAAATAAGCATATAATCTAAAAGTCTGTTTAGTTTCTTTCCTAAAAAGCCCAGCTATGTACGTCCACTGAATGTAGGAGGTAAGGGAGAAACAGCTCCATATTATTAATAGGTTTGTGAAAACTGTCATTTCAGTTAGTAAACAGCAAAGCCAAGCAGAAACTAGATCCATTTGACCAGGTTCCTGCTTTTGTAAACTCCTCCCCACGAGCATATTGAGGCTACACACTTCTGTATGGCAAGCATACAGAGTCCCATTGACAGGGATTTGTTAATATAGCTTAAATAATTGCTGGCTATGCTAAATGGCTTGTTGATCACCAGGTCATTCTCGGGGCTTGGGAACAGGTGCTGGTTTTTTATTTATCTATCTGTCTATCTATCTATCTAGTCTCCTGTTCTCATGCTCTTCCCATCCCATCATTTAACACAGTACCTGGGTAAATAATGGATTCTAAATATCTGCTGACTGAAGAAAATAAAAGACTATGCTATCATACTGTCCGCCTCATTCGACCCCAGATAACTTTCAACATCTTTAAGCAAAAATATTTTCCCCTTCTTGCCATATATTAGGATGGGCAAGAACACTGAACACCTTTTTAAGCCTCTCCATAACACTCTATTTCAACTCCTTATTAAACAGAAATAATCTACTTCAACAGGTAAGCATGTGGGCAGAGGAAACAAACTAAATAAGTTTGTTTTAATCATTTTAAATGACATTTTATTTTCTCTTTATTTGGCCTTCATATACCAAGAGAACAAAGATGACTCTTTCAGAATCTGTTTTTTCCTCAAAATGCCAATCTTGAGGAAGATTAAAATCTCCAACACAAAACTGGAGCTAAAGCTAAAATTACCTTCACTTCACCATTTAGTCCCAATAGTCCACTTTCCACCTGAGCAGTAAAACAGTGAAAACAATAGCTAACATTTACAAAGCATTAACCACTTGCTAGCACTGATATAAGTGCTTTAATGTATTAACTTTTAATCTTCACTGTAGCCTAATGAAGTGGACATTATCATCCCCATTTTATGATAAGGAAACCAAAGTATAGAGGAGCTCAATAACAGCTGAGTTAAGCAACTTTTAAGTGGAAGAGTTCAAATTCAAATCCAGGCAATTTGACTCCAGAGTCCACAATCTTAACCAGCATTTACAGCAAATTCCCAGGATGTAGCTGTGAACACACAAATTATATACTTACAGTCTTCTAACTCTGATCATTTAGAGGTTATTGCAATTTCTTTAAAAGCAAAAGTGCTTATGTTAAAGGAGATTTTCACCCTAAAGATGATCATACACGTTACCTGGAGACGAAGGTCAGACATTTGTCTTAACAGATCCTCAAAGAGTTCTCTATCATCTTCTGGTAACTCAGAGGACAAGACGACCCCCACAAAGCATCCTGCTGCCTGTAACATTGTATCAGGAAACATGTAGGCTCCCACAGTACATTTCAGAACTGGAGATCTATCAGGAACTAGAGGATATAACCAGTCACAAACCTGAAAGGATTAGACAGAAGAAAAAAAATATATGTATCAATGAATGGAGCTAGATTTTCATCTACATTGTAATAAAATGGTTATACCAGAAAATAAACACTTCAAAGTTTAAAATGTATTTTACATGGCTTTATAGAACCATCAACAAATTCCCAATGAAAATTAATCATTTGCCTGTTTGATCTTCCCTTTTTGGCACCAGGGACCAGTTTCATGGGGTAGGATGCGGGAGGGAGGCAAGCTCAGGCCTTGATGCTAGTGATGAGGAGTGGATGTAAACGCAGATGACTGGTCTGGGGCCACAGAATTATACAATCTTAAAGTTGATGGCCTTAAATAGCCCAGTGTTAACCTGTATGATTCTAGCTTTAAATAAATAATGATCAAAGTAAATTAAAGTTTTCTTTATTTTTCAATTGAGATATTATATTCCCTTTGCAGTAATAAACAAACTCAAACTGTTTTCAAGTACCATACATGTATTTACTAATTCAATCCTCACAACAATCCTAGGATTGGTTAGTATTATTGTCATTTTGTGTACGAGAAAACTGATACCCAGAGGTGTCAATTAAGTTGCTCAGGGTCAACAACTAAAAAGTGGGATTTGACCACATGTAGTTTGTACCAGAAAAGCCAAACAATTATTTTAATTAGAAACTCAACACTAACGATGCGGAATAATTTTTTTCACTAAACCCAAGAGAACCTGACATGACACAGCTAGTACAATAGATTGTTATGTTTATGGATTGACTATCTATTGTGAAGTCAAAGCAAAGTGACACAAAGTTCTCTTGCAATGTCATCTGAGGTCAATATGTCAGTAAACTCAGACTTAAACTCACATTCTGGCTATCTAAATACAGAAGACACTAAATTTAAATGAGAATTTTCAAATGTATTAATTTCTAATGTGATACATTCTCTGAGTAACCAAAACATAACTATGGCCATCACCCAGAACATTGTCTTACCCAGAAACATGGGAGGCCAATCTATTATCAAAACATTGCACGGTAAATATGAGTCAAAAAGCATGAGATATTTCATATAGACCATAGAAAATTCTGATATATTTAATACTACCATCATCTCTGACTAGCAGAATATAAATGTGAAAGGATTGAAATACGAAAGGCTGACTCTTTCCTGGAAAGCACTTAGTAAACATTTTCAAATTCTTTTTCCTTTATGGATTCTGTGTTCCATTTGTCTCAACCACTCTACCTTATATAAAAGTCAAACTTCAGACAGGTTACAATAAAACTGATTACTGTGTTTTCCAAAGTATAATAAATACATAAACCATTTGTGGTATGTGAAATGATGTCTGATAATCCACAAACTTTTCAAATTTGAGTAGTTACGTATTTTAATATATTAGGGTAAAAATATATTTTCTCTTAATTTCACAGCTGTTACTGGATATAATTAACAAGTGAGAATTTAATAACAATATTAAGAAAGTAATAAGAGGGGTATAGATTTGACAAAAAAAATTGTAAAGGTTATTCTAAAATGATTAAAGCTTGGTAAAGTTTTTTTTTTTTTTTTTAAACTATTCCATGATTTCTTTAAGACTAACTATATTCTGATAACCTTAATTGAACTGGAACATTCCCAAATCTTCTCAAAAAACCCACAAATATTTATAGACCTTTCTTATCACAGGTTATTACAGATTGGTGAGCTCATCCACCATAGTCTGATTTCTTCCAGTTTCACTTTCACAGGGCAATCTCATGTCCAAGTTCTACATAAACTGACTATAGATTTTAAGGCGTTTAAAAAGTATATTGAAACTAAAACCAAAAGAAAAATAGTGTTTTGAAGGCCTAGAATTCCAAGTCTGCCTACCTAAAACTAAATAATCTTACTCTAATTTCCTAAATAGACAAATAGTGATTTTACAGCATAGAAAATTATACCTAACTTCTAATATTTAGTTGGTTATTGTCTTTTTTTACGATAAAAACATTCAGTAAATGCATATGATATCTCTTTTTTAGGACACTCTGCTACAAATACCTGAAAACATGCACATGAGAGCCTATTAAAGAGACTCCAATTAAATTCTGGGTGTAATTTTACTTTTCATTTAGGACCAAAACAGAAGGAATGAGAAAGATTAAAAACATAATTAAAACCACTAAGACAGGACAAATTTCTACTACAGTACAAGTCATTTTAATGGCTGAGTACAAGTAACCAACCAGGTAGAGTGTTTCTGACATTCATTACTTGCATCTCCAGTTGCTGAGGACCCAAAGATTTTTGAATTCCACTGTCACAGTGCAACACTATTAACAGATCAGCAGAAATTGTTATAGCTTTTATCAGCCCCTCCCCCAAGCTGACCCTTTTTACCCTTAAGGTTTCTTCCCTAAAATAACCTACAGAATTCACAACAGTCTTCCTGTCCAGTAACAAATCTTTCCTTTCGACAATGCCTTCAAAGTAACTCCTTCACACATCCCTGGTAAGCCTCTGTCTTTCAACAACTTTCAGGCTGACTCCATGTAAAAGCTGCGTAACAACTGACTGCAGAGTATACCGTAAGAGAAAATGAACATAGATAGCCAGTGCTGTAACTAAACTTCATTATCTGGACTTTGGACAAAAGCATCTACTTTGCTTGAACAGTGATCTCTCTTCAAAGCAAATTCCTTTGTCTAATGAGTCTCAGTGTCTAATGAGTCCTCCTTTCAAGAACTCATCTCTCAATACCTACAACCAGCTTTTTAAAACCAGATTTGTCATTAGACCACCACCTTCAGAATATCTCACTAAATCCACAGGAATGGACTGATGCCAGCAATTAATTAGCACCAGTCTTTACTCTTAGACCAAGTGCATTCTGGTAAATTTTTCTGCTTGAAATGTTGAAATTACATCTTAAATTATCATCACGTCTACTTCTAAAGACACTTCTAGACTTCAACCCTGGCATAGTTGAGATTTTGGGCTGGATAAATTTTTCATTGATGAGGGCTGTCCTTGGCAGCATCCCTGGCCTCTACACACTATGCCAAGAGCAACCAACCCCCAGCTGTGATAACAAAAAATGACTCCAGACATTGTCAAGTGTTCCAGGGGTAGGGGAGAGTGGTGGTGCAAAATTGCCCCTGGTTGAGAACTACTGTTCTGGATGGTGGGAATGGGTCTAGCTCAGTTTATACTCTCAGCTGGGTTGTCACAACATTTGTGGATATTTACAGTTATATATCCACATGAATTACACAAAACCTTTTAAAAATTAAAGCTATTCTTCTTCAGATAAAGAATTAAAAATTTAAGGATGATCATTCTGATCTCCCTCAGGTTCTATCATCACAAACTTAATACCAAAATAAGACTTTATATCTAAAAAAAAAAAGACTATTAAACACAAATATAGATGTTCAAGGCTCATCGGTTTCATGGAATATACCTAAAAAGGAAATAGTCATCTTTTTGCACTTACTATACTGGACACATTATAAATAGTAACAAATAAAAATGATGTATTCTACACATATTTTAAATTATGTTTACATTTTCCTTTGGCTTACCTGAAGAAACCCAGGAGGACGGTTTAGAACTGTATCAAGAGAATTATCCAAGAACCTCACGATTCGAAGGTACCCAGGATACGAAGGTGCACTAACCTCCCCTGCAGGATTTACAAAAAAAATCTGTACTCCATTTGGTATTAAAATCAACTCATCTGCATCTAGCCCTAAGGTCTCAAGCGGAGGTGGCTGAGAATGATTCCTATAAAAGTTTTCTCCAACTGATGAAAACTCCCCAGAATCTGTTCCATAGGATACAGTGTAGTGACCCTCAGCAGCCTGAGGAGTATAAGCAGGAGGTGCTTCTGCTGGACAACTTTGAGATGGTAAAGACAGAGAAGTAGATGCGGCAACTGCCCCTGCACTTGTAGTTGGAGTGTTTCCATTTATTTCAGCGTGCTGAGGTGGTGAACTAACGGACTGAGGTTCTGGTGACTTTTCACACATGTCTTTTGGTGGAAATTCTGGATATAATTTGGGCACCTCATGAAGATCATTCTGTAGAGAAGTGGCAAGACCCTTCTCTAGAATTTCCAACCTGGTGCGTACATTCTGTAGTGTTTCTTTCATCTTCTGTTGCATCTGTCTAGCAGATTCCCACCCAGGGCCTGTTTGTTCAGGATCTGTTGATGAAATGCTGATTCCTCTGAGCAGGTGTCCTATTCCTTGCTTATAGTAGTTCTTTGCTTCTTCCTTCTGACCTAATTCATCTGTATTCAGTCCTTTATTAACAAATAAAAAGGCCTTCTTGTATGCTTCCCTGATAAGCTTAATTTCAGCAGGTTCTCCATTTTGTGGCTCTTGCTCCATTTCTGCAAAACAGGAAATATTATCTTTAATTAATCTTTTTTAGGTGTTTAGTTTATTTATTTATTATCCATCTCTCCTACTTGAATATATTTCAAGAAAACAAGAGCCTTACTTGTTTCTGTTTTGTTTTCTATGGTACAATTCCCTAAGCCTATTAGGTCTGTCACAAAGTACTTAATATGTATTTGATAAATGAATAAATAGAAGAAAGCTTTTGGTCCTAAACATTTTGTTAATTACATAAGAAAATAAATCAGAATACGGCTATTAAATAATTTTCTTGTCCCAGTTTCTTGTAATAATTTCCTATATCAATCCTTATGGTCGAAACAAGTGTCTCATTCTATTCTTCATTAAATATAAATCCCGATTATATCCAGCTAATAAAAATGAGTTGACTCACACACCAAAGAGAACAGAAATGAGAAAAAAAAGTGGATGAAACTATAACATTACCTGACTTCCATTTAAAGGTGGCAGGTTACCCATAAACAATTAGCCCTGTTCCCTCCCCAAATCCCACTAGACTTTAGAAAGATTATTATTATCCTTCCTGGGATGTGAACCAACCCTTTGTCCTGGGGATCCAGCTATGTCCATTAGCCACTTAGTAGCTGTGTTGGTTATCAGATCTGCTATTGCAGTTATCTCAGTGCTAAGGTTCAAGTAACCCTTATTTTCCTTAATAATGGCCTCAAAGTGCAAGAGCAGTGATGCTGGCAATTCAGATATGCCAAAGAGAAGCAGTGAAGTCCTTCCTTTAACATATTGACTGCCACACTAGGAAAAAAATTTTTTTCCCTTGGAGCCACAGTGTTTTATTACAAAAATAGAATAAAAACTTCTAAAACAAAACAATCCTTTCTAATTTAATGAAAAATTTGTTATTTTTTGTTTTCTGTGCATGAGTCATATGCAACTTGAAAAATAGTTCTTGTGGCTCCCAAGGTGAAAAGACATGTGAGTTACATATGATTCACGAGGCCTTGGGCTCAAAACTAGTGTGAGTTAATGCAACTCATGTGGCAGTTAATGTCTCAAGGGAAAAAGTAAGTTTTCGACTTAATAAGAAAAAAAATCTTATGCTGAGGTTGCTAAGATCTATGATAAGAATGAATTTTCTATTTGTGAAATTGCAAGGAAGGAAAAAGAATTTGTGTTAGTTTCAAACTTCACACTGCAAACTGCAAAACTTACAGCCACAGTGCTTAGTTAAGATGGAAAAGGCATTAAATTTGTGGGTAGAAAATATGAACAGAAACGTGTTCTGATTGACAACAATATGGTTATGTATATTCAGGCATCCACTGGGGGTCTTGAACATATTCCCCAAAGATAAGGGAGGACTACTACTCTGTGTGTGTGAGTAGCTTAATTTACATTAAGCCGTAAATTTAAGATCAGGGCACTACATGTGCTTTATGTTATTGCTCAAAAGATAAATAATAAACCCATAATTCACAAAGACAAAGGAGGAGGATGAAGAGTTAACAGTGCTTTGGTACCAAAAAAAGAGGCAGACAAGACTCCCAAAACAGACTTGAGAAAACAGAAGCCTCAACTGTCAGTGGGGAAATCAGGGAAGCATCCCCATTTACATCACATCACAAAACCTCCAAAGGTATAGGAATGCATGGAATTCAATCTTCCTCTGGACAGGGAGTAGAGGTAGAGCTGGAAAAAAGAGGACTGGTTGAAAGCCTATTTTACAAATTAGCATCCTCAGATCTCTCCTACACCAAGCACCCAGGACACTATTTCTCTACAGCCCTGAAAGAAGACTTGGGTGCTTTAATCTAGAAGAATGTAAAATCAATTCTCTCTGGATGGGGGGACTATCCGGTATGATTAAGGGTAAATAGCAAAAGCAGGGGGATTAAATAAAATATTACATACTGAATATTAAGACCTTCAGCCTTCTCACAACCTGATTCTTAAGAGTACTGACAGCCTGGTACCTCTCCAGAAAGGAGACTGAAGTATCTTCTCTGGATAATCTGATCACTGCCAAGAGAAGACTCAAAGATAATGACACTAAGTTTCCCAAGGAAAACTGTCCAAGCAATTCACCCTTGAGAAGCCACTGTTGATAGGTTCTACCCCACAGTTTTAAATCAGCTTTCTATTGCCTAATTCCTAATTCTCTCTCCCTCTTTCACTCTCTCTCTCTCTCTCTCACACGCACACACACAAACACATACATACACGCAAACAGCCAAGGATCACAAAACCTGAGGAAAACATCTAGTATGAAAGATGAAAATAAGAGCAATGTAATTTGGTTGAAATGGACAATACACAGGAAAAATAAAACTTTTAGAAAAACCTTACATTTATATCAACATAAAGAAAATACTGCATCCATAAAATAAAAATAAGATGCATACACACTCAAAAAAGGACAAAGAACGGAGCTTTTAAAAATTAAATATAAAAAAGCTGGAAAGAAAAATTCAAGAAGGATGATAAAGTTGTAAGATTATGAAAATGCCCAGAAAGCAGAGCAAAAAGACAAAGATGAAAAATAGTAAAGAATAAATAAGAAAATTATGACCCAATCTATCAGGTATACCATCTGAATAATAAAACTTCTAGAAATAGAGAATAGAGAAAAAATAAGAGAAGAATTGAAGAAATAATTCACTAGATTTCCTAGAACTAGAAAACATGAATATCCAGATTTAAAAAGACCAATGGATGAAAGATGAAAAAAGACTCACACCAAGGAACACACCATGAAATTTCAGAACACTAGGCTCAAAGGGACCATCTTAAATTAAAAGTGCTTATACAAAAAATAAGAAATTTTAGTGCTAAGGAACTTCATAAAGGCAACAGTAGAAATGAGAAGAACATAATATAATTCATATTAATAATTCTAAGTAAAAATAACTTCCAAACCCAGCCAAGTGACTACTAGGGTATTAAACTCTCCACCTGCTAGATTCCATATTTGGTAAAAGGAATCCCAAGGCTGATGATGACTTTCCAAGATAACGATTATGAAACCACGCCAGACTGGAATAGGAGGCAGAACTCTAGAAAAGATCTCTTTAAAAAACTAAAATTGATAGAATACCTAATGTTTTTAAATTCTGAGAAAAGATCTACACAACTGGAGAATTCAGGATTTAATTAATGATAAATACATGGAAAACTAAGGAAATAAAATTAAGACAATTATTAACTCCAGGGAAAACAAGATGCTGAGCCTAGAAACAAAAATTAATCATAATGCACTGCATCTTTCAGTTTTGATTAGTGTTACAATAATATATATAATGAATTTAGGTATAAGCAAAATTTTTATATAGTCATATTGAGAAGACAGTAAGATGGATGAATAAAAAGTTTATGTGCATGTGGTATAGAACTAAAGAGTTTCAAAGTTCATCTTTCCTACTAAGAAATTAATGGACAATGCCTAAAACTGAAAAATACAAAGTAGCAATATAAGCATACTGTTTAGAGATACAGAGAGAAAGACCAAAAGAATTGAGTAAGAAAATTAATCCAAGCTGACTTTGGGAGGAAGGGTGAGGTTGAGGTGGTGAGACCTCTGATTTTCACTGCAAGTATTGTAAAAATATTTAACTCTTAAATCTATGTGCATGATAAAAAATGTAATTACTAACTTTAAATAAAAATAAATGGGAGCTTTAGAGCAGCCCTGTCCAATAGAATTATAATGCAAGCCACATGTATAATTTCAAATTTTCTAATAACCATATTAGAAAGGTAAAAACCAGGTAAAATTAATTTCAATGATAGTATTTTATTCATCCAAATACATCAAAGATATTATTTCAACATGTAACCAATATAAATATTATTAGTGAAATATTTTACCTTTTTTTGTATTAAGTTTCTGAAACCCAATGTGTGTTTTACACAGGATTTTTCAATTCCAACTAGCCCTACTGCAAGTGCTCAATAGTTACGTGTGCGTAGTGGGTACTATTATTGGACACTGAAGTTTTAGAGATTCTTTTCTTGTCATCTCATTAAAACTTATGACAGAGTAATTTAAGTGACACAAGACTGTTTTAGTAGCAGTCTAAACTATAAAGGCATCACAGAAACTGTGGTCTAGCTTCAGATTAAGTAATAATATAACCATACTTTCTAACCTGAAAAATAAAAAAGTGGGCCTTATCATGGCAGCAACCTCATGGTAGTCAACAGAATATATTCAGTCTCCAATTTAGAAAATACTATATACAATTGATCACATACAGACTCACCTTATTTGCCCTACCTCAAGTCTCCTATCAAAATTGACAATCCCTTTTCCTGGAATTCTATCCTGTTGTTGTGTCATTAGAATGCCTCACCTTTCCAGAGATCCCAATCCCCTTTTCCCTCAGAAACCACGGGATAGACATTCTGCACTCCACCTTCCTTAGGGTAGAAGAAGGCTCAAAGTTAGACAGTAAAAAGACAGTAGAGGTTAAATAGGTTTTTATGAGCCGATGGGGAACTTAACCAGCATCAAGTTTATCCAGTTCACTTGAACACCACTGTGACTTGGCACCCACTTCTGTACTACATGCTATAGGACACAACTATTACCTAGCACCATTTAGAGTGTTTAACTTATGCTGGACACACCATACTGAGTATTTATGTCATTAGATCCCTACAAACAATTCTTGAGGCATTATTGCTATTAGTACTTTAAAGAGAAGAAAATTGAGATTTGAAGGCATTAACTGCTTTAGATCATCTGTTTCTTGAAAGACCTTGGAGCTAAGATTTTTACATTTTTAAAGGATTATAAAAATAAAGAAGAATGTGCAACAGAGATCACATGTATGGCCCACAAAGCCTAACATACTTACTATCTGAAAAAAAAGTTTATTGAACTCTGCCTTGGATCACAGAATTAAATAGTCTGATTTCAAAACAAATCCAAAAATCAGGGTTTCTCAACCTTGGCATGGTTAACATTTTGGGCTGGATAATTATGTTAGTAGCATCTCTGATCTCTGTCCACTGGAACTCCACCCCCCAACCCCAAAAATGTCTACAGACATTGACAAAAGTACCTTGGGCAGCAATAATATCTCCCGCTGAGAATCACTGCTCTAAATGGTCTTCAAACTTCAGGATGTGGACCTCTGGAACACATGAAATCTTCAGTGAGACATGTACCAACAACATGTGTAATTTCAAGATAAAAGCTTCCAGATCTTCTACTTCCATTAGTACTCCTCACTAAAACTGATCTGCATGGGCACATGCCTATAGTCCAGTTATGCTGGTTTTTCTCTCCCAGGCTCCTTTCATAATCTTCCTCGCTTTACAAAATAAAGGCATATCTTTCACCCATTCCTATTCTTATATGGTACATGGCCCCAGGATCGGAAAGCCTCCCTACCACCAAACAGTAAGTCAAAGGTGTCAAAGAACCTCTTTTAATTTAGGCACAACTCCCACTATCCATCTCATTAAGATATACATCTCCGCTGAACTACTCTTCATACTTATTATTTATCAAAATGCACCAGGTATTTATGATGTTCTGATCAACTATTTACTACATGTAGTAACTCAATCCAAAAAAAAAATTGTAACTCCTAGAATTACAGTCATAGGAAATTTTTAAAACTTAGTTTCAATTTATATAAATGTTTTTATTAAAGACATGTATGACAGATTAATAAAAAGCTTTTCAAGCATTAAAATAAACTGCATTAACATTTTATGGTGTGGAGGGTGATAAAAATCAAAGTAAAATTTCAAGAAAAAGGAACTGTATAAAATACAATGTTTTTAAAAAATTGATGGTGAAGGATATAAAACAACAAATATATACTCCTTTGGATAAAATTAAAAGAATACCTATTTTATATTAAAATGTCAATATCAATACCAGGTGGGAAAATGCATCCTTTTCAACTACCTGAAAGTATGATGTAAAATGTTGTAAGTCAACCTTTAAACTGTGCAAAAGGGACAGTTTTACAAAAATTATTTTGGGGGATGACAAGCAAATGATTAATAAATGCGTTGCTCTAAAACCATTTGCTACTGTAATATATTGAAAGATAAAATGCACATGGTCTCTGGCCCTTAGAAGCACCATAATTCACTACCTTCTATTAAGCTCAATCTATATATGTGTTTGGCAGCCTTCTAAGGTTTATCCAATCCTCATATTCTTGGAGGTTGATATTTGATTTAGAAAATGTTTTACATATATTGAGCAACTTGTCCAAGGACAGAACTAGTAAATGGTAGGGTCAGATTCAAATTAATGCATGGTTCAAAAGACATGTCAAGAAAATTAAGCGAAATGTTTGATTGCAAAGCTAAAGCTCCTAGTATGCTTACAAGTCAGCAGAGTGAAGAAAGGACGAAGGAAACCTGGAGTGTTTCATGGTAGAAAGGCATGTGGCCAAAGCCTTAAAGAACTGGGAGCATCTGAAGGTAGAAGGCATAATGAAGGAACTCTTGATAGAAGCAATATTTACCTTGGGTATAATTTTATTTCAAAGCTTATTTTACATATAGTGTGATGAAAGATTTCCTAAATAATGTGTCACTGGAGCAAATGAGCTGGCCATTAGAAAGAAAGAGTTGTATGTGTGTCTGTGTGGGGGGGAGGATGTTATATAATAATTCCACAGGGCTGCTGTTGAATAGCCTTCCTTGTTGCATCGCCATCTTGAAGACAAAAAAAAGTTTAGCAAGAAGAACCTGGAAATCTAGCAGGTGAAAAGTAAGTCTAATCGTCAATTTTACTCTATTATGGGGAATCACAACACAGGAAAAAAAAGCTTATATTAAAATATCACATTTGATATTGTGACTGGGATTTGCTATATTCTCAGCAGTCTCTGAGAAAATAAAATTCACAGAGACAGTGACTAGCGTGGTGACTTTAAAATTAATGCCTATCATATTCCTAAGCACAATTAAGTGCTAATCAAGTGTCTGGAAAAAATAAAAACTGTTATTACATGATTTCAATCTTTTAATTTTCAACTTTGAAAACAAAGTCTTTGAAATGTCAATTTGAAGTATTTAAATAAACATTACCCACACCAATATAATAGTCTTAAATCACAAACCAACACCATGGTACACTTAAGTGATAATTTTTTAAACGTTCTAACAAAAGAAAACATGCTTATTTCAAACTATATCTAGTGTATGTGTGTATGTTTTAAAAAAAATACTCAGGAGCAAAGGGAGAATTCGGAATCAAAACACTTGGCAAGTTAGTTCAATCCCATAAACACCAAAAGTAGTAACAATCACGCTTAACGGTCAACATCACAAGGAGTCTTGTTAGGGAAACTACATAGAACAGCGTTTCAGAGAGTGCCACAGGTGAGAAGCAGACCACAAAGAAAGCATTCCTTTTTCAAACGGATCAAATAAAGCCATCAAATTCAGTCTATTATTATACAGGAGCGCGACTCATCAAAAGAGTTCCATTTGTAACTGGGGACATTCTTATATCACCTTTTCTTTTGCTTTTGGAAATTTCAAAGAAAAACTGTTAAATTCCCAAATATTTGAGACCATTGTTTCAGAGGCAAAAACAATCTCGAACACAAATTCATTACATTACAACACTATAAAGCAAACCTGAGGATCCTCAAGAGACTACTAGAGTAATTCATTACAAAGCAGAGAGTGGAAAACTGGGTCAACCCCATGGTAACGCAATAATGCCGTGTCACGAAACTGCGCATTCCAAGACAAACTTTTCTCAGACACAGAATTAGGCCGGAGCTCAATTTCTAGCAAACATTAACAAAAGTATTCGAAAGAGTAAAATCAAACGCTGCCCAACCCAATATAATTGCAGCTGGCTGTGGACCTTTTTGCAATGAAAGACTATCGAAGCCGTGAGCGCTGGGGGAGGGAGGGCAGTCGCAGCGACTTGGGAAGCCAAAACAAACAGCGGGGTGGGGCAGCAAGAGACGCTCCCACCGGAGCGCGACCGCGAGGGGGCGGGAGGGTCGCGCGCTCCCTCCCAAGAGTAACCGGGGGTCAGGGGGAGGCCGAAGGGTCCATACATAAGACGTGGAGTTAACTAAGAACAACTTCTCAAACTCTTCCCTCGTGACAAAGCTCCGGTCAACGAAAACTCCATCTCTGAGATGTGGATGAGGGCCGGGGCCCTTTATCCCCCTCGCCGGTCCGCCCGCCCCACCGACTCCGTGGGGCCCGGCGCGCTCCCACCGCCCGCCCGCCAGAGGGCCGCGCAGGGGCGAGCCC
>VBSM01003176.1:71301966-71331408 GCA_008086735.1 Cheirogaleus medius | reverse complement strand
ATATTGTAAAAAATGTTAAATTCCTGATAAAAAAGTAAGTGTGCCTGTACCATTTGAGATTATGAAAGGCTAAAAGGGGAAAACAAAAGAGAACATATTTAATTTTCTTCAAAAGTTCTTTAAAATTAGTAAAGTACTATAGATGAGAGATTTATACTCTTGAAGATGCCTGCCTTAAAAAAAAAAAAAGCTTTATGTAGTGCTCTAAGCATTTCAGACTAGTTAAATGACTTATGTAAGGATCCCATGACTTATTATTCCAGATGAATTTTTACTTTCCTCAGTCAAAATTAGTTAAAGATGGGGACTACTGGGCTAGGAGTGAGTGTTACATTCAAAATTGGGAACCATTTGGTAATTCCCTCAATTCTCAGAATGGTAGATCCTCTCAAAAGAGTAAAACCTATTAGGGAGGAATACATTAGTACAGTTGCTTCAAAAACTTTTGCTTTTATACACCCTAAAGCTGGGGTCCCCAAGCCGCGGGCCACAGGAACCTGGCACATCACCGTGTGAGCTCTCAGATAAACCTCCCTTCTCTCCCCCTTCCCCCTTGCCCCTCCTTGGCCATGGAAAAATTGTCTTCCATGAAACCAGTCCCTGGTGCCAAAAAGGTTGGGGACCACTGCCCTAAGAACTGAAGTACCCCAGAACTGTGTGCCTTCTCCCACATTTTTAGATTGACTATCAAAATTTTTTATTTGACTTAAATAGTTGCAAAAGATGCAATTTCTGTTATATTGTAAATTGACATTTTAAAATGAAACAGTTACATAACTTTTAAATGTAGCCAGTGGAATCTAAATACCAGACAATTTTACATCCATCATCATCAAGTTTTAAAACCACATAAACAAGCTTGTCTTTAACAGGAGGAATTTTTATATCATTCCTTTTCTTCTCGAACTCATATTTTCATTTCATATTGTGAAATTTTATCCCAATGTAATATTTCTTTATTCTTAAAAATCTTTTATTGATCACCTAGTCTACATAAAAAATGAAAACATAAATTTGAATATAATTTCAACAGTTTTCAATAGCCATAAAGATTAAAGTGTTTAAAAATGTAAAATTTGTATATGCAAAATTATTATATAGAGAAAACCCTAAAGAATTTGCTACAAAACAACTAGAACTAATGAGTTCTTCAAGGTTGTAGGATACCAGCCTGAGTAAGAGTGAGACCTGTTTCTACTAAAAATAGAAAAAATTAGCTGGGTTTGGTGGTGTGTGCCTGTAGTCCCAGCTACTTGGGAGGCTGAGGCAGGAGGATCACTTGAGCCCAGGAGTTTGAGGTTCCTGTGAGCTAGGCCGATGCCATGGCACTCTAGCCTGGGCAACAGAGTGAGACTCTGTCTCAAAAAAAAAAAAAAAAAAAAAAGAAAAGAAAAGAAAAGTTGTAGGACAGAATATCAACATACAAAAGTCAATACTATTTCTGTACATTAGCAATGAACACTTTGAAAATGAAATTAAGAATTCCATTCATAATACTATAAAGAAGTATACATACTTGGGAATAAATTTAACAAAATAAATGCAAGACTTGTACACTGAAAAGTATACAACATTGTGGAAAGAATTTAAAGATCTAAGTAAATGGAAAGTCATTCCATGTTCATGGATTGAAAGATTTAATATTATTAAGATGATGATACTTCTCAAATGGATCTACAGATTCAACACAATCCCTGTCAAAACCAAGATGACTTTTTGCAGAAATTGGAAAGTTGATCCTAAAGTTCATAAAATTTGTGGAATACAAAGAACCCAGAATAGCCAAACAATCTTTAAAAAGAACAAAGTTGTAGGACTTATACTTTCCAATTTCAAAACTTATTACAAAGCTGCAGTAATCAAATCAGTGTGGTACTGGCATATATATGGAATAGAATTGATCAGTGAAATAGAATTGAGAGCCCAAAAATATTCCTTGCGTTTACAGTCAACTAACTTTTAGCAAAGGCACCAAGAATATTCAATGGGGAAAATGTCTTTTCAACAAATGGGACAATTGGATATCCATGCAAAAAAGGGAATTTGGACACCTACAATACACCATACACAAAAATGGATCACAGACCTAAACGTAAGAGCTAAAACTATTAAACTCTTAGAAGAAAATGTAAGTAAATCTTCGTGAACGTGGAAAAAGCAATAATTTATAAGATATGACCCAAAAGTATAAGCAGTAAAAGAAAAAATTGGTAAATTGAACTTCATCAAGATTAAAACCTTTTGCTCTTCAAAAGATACCATCAAGAAATTGGAAATACATCCCATAGACTGTGAGAAAATATTTTTAAACCAGTATATTTGACTTGTATCTAGAATATGCAAAGAACTCTAACACAATAATTAAAAACTAACACAATTGAAAAAATATGCAAAAGATTTGAATAGACATTTCTCCAAAGAAAATTTACAAATGGTCAAAAAACACATGGAAAGATTATCAGTGTCATTAGTCTTTACAGATATGGAAATCAAAACGATTAGGAGATGTGATTTCTTACTCACTAGAATGACTATAATCAGAAAGATAGTAACAGCTGTTGGCAAGAAGGTGGAGAAATTGGAACTCTCATGCACTGCTGGCAGGAAAAATGATGCAGCAATTTTTTGAAAAAAGGTTTGGCTTTTCTTTAAAAGTTATACATAGATCTACTATATATGACCTAGCAATTCCACTTCTAGGTGGAATTGTGTAGATGTGTTTTAATTTCTTTTGATTCAAAGAATTGAATGATGCTGCTGTTAAACTCTTCCCACTCTTATTTATTTTACATAGGTGGACAGAATTTTTTAGATTTTTTGAGTTCTCTCTCTCTCTCTCTGTCTCCACTCTGTTGCTTAGGCTAGAGTGTGGTACATCATCATAGCTCACGGCAACCTCAAACTCCTGGGCATTTGAAAGAATGTGAATGTACCTTCACATACACACACACCAAAAAAAAAACAACCAAGAAATGTCAAAGTGAAATGTCAGAGATATCAACTGTCCAACTTAAGACTTAAGGAAATTGAATAGTTCATATAGTCATGAACTCTCTCCATTTTATACCTTATAATTAGATAGTGGCACTGACATTTTTCAGTGGGCCATTCCATGAAAATCCATAAATTCCAGGTTCATCTACCTTAAGCCATCTGGACAGACAATGGGTACCCTGCTAAAAGCATTTCATGTATAAGGACTGTCCATTATTGTTCCACCAGTATCTGGTTCAATTAGCATGTTTACAGGGAGATTTGACTTGGTTATTTCTACCTGGGCATCTCAGGATACAGACCAGCTGCTAATACTTAACTTCCAATTTATAATTTATCTCCCCTGTCTTTTGTTCTCATCAGATTCTTCTAAAAAATAATGCATTCTCCAACAACAGTGAAGAATTGGAAGAGGTAGGTGAGGTCTTTAAATGAAAATTACTATTGTAATTTTACGGTAGTTTAGAGGAGGCTTTGCCTCAAATAGTATTTTGAATTGTCCTTTCATTTAGCACTCTTGAGGGTTTTACACCATGGGCAATGCACCAAAATAAGATTTGGAGAGCTGAGAGCTATGCATTTATTATGTAAACTGGGAAGTGTTTTAGTGTGAAAGGTGAAGTAGGAAAAGAGATACTAGGAAATGACACATACAAAAAATTAAAGTTCTTGATATTGATTATCTTAAAACTCTTATATCCTTGTAACGTTTTTGCACACCTCCAGAGGTATGCACACTCCAGTTAAAGGTATGCACACTCCAGTTAGACCCCCATGTACCTATGGGAGGTCTAAGACCACTGGTTCTGGAATTCAAGTGCCTGAGTGTGAATCTACCTTCATCTCACAGTTGTTATTTAACTATTGATACTCTGAGCCTGTTTTCTTATCTGTAATATGGTGATGTGATAATAGAAACTGCCTTATAGGATAGTTACCTAAAAAAAAATTTTTTTTTTGAGGTCTCGCTGTGTTGCCCAGGCTAGAATGCTGTGGTGTCACCATAGCTCACTGCAGCCTCAAACTCCTGGGCTCAAGGGATCCTCAGCCCAGCCTCTTAAGTAGCTGGGACTAGAAATGTGCACCACCACACCTGGCTAATTTTTAAAAACTTTTTGTAGAGACAGGGTCTCACTATGTTGCTCAGGCTGATCTCAAACTTCCGGCCTCAGGTGATCCTCCTGCCTTGGCCTCCCAAAGTGCTAGGATTACAGGCATGAGCCACTGTGCTCAGCCAGTTTCCTAAATTAGCTGACATAACTCATTTAAAGTCAGCACTCAGATATTAATGATATTTGAATTTCTCTATTTGATGAAATTTTTAAATGATTCACAAAGAGCAGTTTTGTTCTAAGCAAATCTGAATAATTTTAAGTTTGTCTTCATTAAGATTGATGACATTATTCTCCTAATCAAGAATTTACTTCACAGTACAAAAAAAGGTAAATGTGAATACTATTTTTAACCCTGTCATAGTGCCATTAATAAAACAGTAATATTATATATAGCATTATTTTGATAGCATAATTGTCCTCAGAAGAAAAATCTACTTGCTAATGGACTTTAAGAGTGATATATGCCTATTTGGGTATGTGGGCATGTAATATCCATTATAATTACAAGTCCTGGGTGATTATGCCAAAGACTTTTATGCAGAAGCCTATATTTTAATTAGATGAGTGTTCTGAAAGTTTCATCATAAATTATACTAGATTCAATTTCATTCAGGTTGTCCAGTTTCTTTTATTCACATGCTGAAAATATATTGTATTTTTTCCTCTTCATCTATTATATGATATTGTCTATGGGTATTACAAAACTCAGAGAGTGTATCACATAATGATGAATGTCATTAAAGTGAGAAATGTCTAAATAACTTTATGAATTGAGTTAGATGTCAGGGCATCCATCTCATGAACTGATCTATGTTATCACTGATGATGTAACCTAATTGCTCCAAGCTCATGTTGAAATCAATGGGATGACTTGGTGTAAAATAAAACTCCTCATGAGTACATTGTGTTGAAGGCTAATGTGATAATAATGTTCCAAAAGCTCTACATGGGGCAAGTTTCCGATCTATGATCTTCTTACGTTTTTCTTCCCTTAAACTCTGTTATATGAAAAGTATGCATTTGACAAAAGATTAATAGTTGTGATGTTCTTAGTCCAGTGTAATTTTCCTCTTGCAGACCAAACATAGTGGATGATGGACAAATGCAGCTTTTAAAAAAATTGAATAAAAATAGAAAAAAATAATGTCTGACTCATAGAGTTGGAGATACATATGTATTTCCATATGAAGTATTCAGTCTTTCTTTAAGCAAATGTATCTACTCTTAAAAAAACAATCTATTGATTAAAGTATGGAAAACAATTTAACATTTTTTCACTCAGCTGATTTGACTTTGTACCAGCCAAATCACACTTTTTGTATTATGTTAAAAATAGGCTAATGACTTAGCTATCTTACATCCTATTTGCTTGTATATATAACAGGGTAGTGGGATGGAATTTAAAACCAGACACCAGAATTCTTCTTATAGCAACTGAGTTGCTTTAGGAAAATACTTTCATAAACCAACTAGAGTTAAGATGAGTCCCCAAGGACACAGGCAAAATGAGACAAATAAAGCAAAGAATACCTACAGCATTTCGCAATACTGTCACTACATTACAAATGAGCAAAGATTTGCACAGGTGGGGCAGGAAATGAGGAGCAGTGAAAACCGAGAAGAAAAGCTACGCAACATGACAGATTGACAAAGAACTCAGAACACAGTTTTCAAATTTTGTGTTTGAGGTTGTTTTGCTGTCATGATGTAAGAAACCTAGATTTCCTGAATCCTTTAGTGCAGTTTGCCAAAAAATGTTGTGGATTTTTTGGTCTTCTTTGATTCTGTTTTGCTTTGGCTAGAGATTTAAGAAAGAGGCTCGATGTCCATCTTGTTTCTGTGATACAGCACAAGACAGATATGTAAAGAGGAAGACAAAGAATGATGTTGAGAGAATCCATGAACTGAACTAAATTAGGGAAAGCAAAGGCTCAGAACTAGAAACGTCCTTGAGAATGTAAGCCCCTGGAGAACTTTTGGGCATTTTGAAGAGGACATCAGATCTTCTATAAGACGTAAAGATGGAGGTTCAAAGCAAATATCAATGCCCTCTGTCAAAGACCACCAAGAACACAGTTGAAGTTTTAACAGACTGTGTTAATTGCTCATTGAAAGTGAGGGAGAACACAGGCCATGGGGAGTTATGAGACATCTCAGTGAAAGGGTGTTAGAAAAGACTCATAGGATTTGGGATTGTGTATGGTGATTCTGGAGTTGGTGTAAGGAAGCAGGGCTTTGCTCTGGATTGGGTACTATCGGGAAGCAGGGGTCATTCTGGATAGAGGATCTTAGATCTTAGCTAGGAGGGAAGACTAGAGCCACGCCAAATCTATAATTAGTAAAGAAACAGCACTCCTATTAGCCAAGACAGAGGGATATTTGGCCATTTTTGTGATTGGGACAACAACTATATGTGTTATTTGCAACAAAGCAAAGTGAATTTACATACATCTGGAAGGAGTGAAACCCTGAGAAGTTTCTAGTAAGCAAGGAAAGGTAAATGGAAGTTAATTGGACAGTATACATTCTTGTGTGAAATATTTTATATGTTATTGATTCAGTATATTAAATGTGTTTTGTTTTATTTTGGGAAGTATAAAAAATATAAATGCTTTTAAAGACTCAGTTTTAATCGTTATCCCATAAACCTATTTTCCCCACAAACTTTTAAATAATGTAGACTCTTTCTCCTCCAGTTGACAAAGGCAACTGTGCCTTCCCTGGTAAAGGCCAAGCGTTGCAGGTTCTCAGAGTTATTGATGCTGTTGGGGTCTGAGTCACCATCAAGCTATGATCCGTCCTTGGAGCAGGGCAGGGTGTGGATGCTCCTGCTCTTACCACTATGGAGATCTAATTGTTTTGTTCCCAAGATGGATAGTTGGCCTTCTTTGGGACCTGCTTTCTGAGAAGGTAAGTGCATGGATGGGAGTTCTGCACAATGATGGCCATCACTGCTGGGAAGACTTGCTGGGAGCGCAAATGAGACCCAACCTGAACAAGTGAGTAACCTTCGCTCATACAGAGGTGAGCTGATGAAAACCTGAGTAGTTTTCTCAGAAGACTGTGAAAGCATGGCCACTTTGAAGAAAGCCCCTCAGACCCCTGGTAAGGAGATATGCAGCTCTGCAGCAAGTCACACCCACAGAACTTCTGTTTAAGCACTGCCTGTCTTTTTATAAAAGAACCTATAAGTGGAATGCGAAAGAACCCCTTGGTAAGACAGCAGAGTGGCTAAGAATTCTACATTATTAAAATGGTGGTTATGTTTAGGTATTCTATGTATACTTGTAAGAGCTTTTGAAGTTCTGTGTAATCAGGGATGACAAGAATAGAGAGAAGAGAATATCTTTAGTGCCAGTTGTCTGCACCACCAGTCAGACAAGAGCCCCTCTCCTTCTTGAGTAGATCACTTGTTGGGGCAGCCAAGAAGAAAAACATGTGCTAAATTGCCGGTAAAATCCACCAAACACCAAGAATTCATTATTTGACATCCTTGATTGTCTTGGGGGGATTCCCATTCAAGAACAGATAACACTTTTCTGGCAAGATGCAGGCAGTTTGGATGGAGAGATCAAGGGCCAGAAATTTCATCTGCAGGACTCTCAGTTCTTGGGGCTGGTCCATCCAAGCCTGACTGCCCAAATACACTGCTGTTATAGCTGATGACAAGGAACACAGCACAGCACTCAACATAACACATGGAAATGCATCGGTTCACAGAGAGTTCATAAGCAAAGACACTGTTCAAAAAAAAAGACCCTGCTATTTTATGAAATTTGGTAAAAATACACCAAGAGTCACATTTTTACAGTTAAAATTTCAAACAATTCTTTCCAGAAATTCCTTTTTTATTATTCAATTGTATTCATTTTCTGAAAAGTCTATTTCTTACTCTTTTTTTTGCACATTTAAAACTCTAATTGCTATTATTTCTTTAAAAACTAAAGTTCTTTTCCCTAGAGCAATACAAACTTTAATAACTCGTCTCCCTAACACAGCTGCAAAGACTTGTTGTTGCCATGACTAATATATGAAGATGAGTAATCAAATTTGAATTTACCTATTTTTTTCTCATAGTTCCAATCTGGCTTAAACAAATGCTGCTATATTACTATTATCAGCAAAAAGAAGCTATTGGCTATGTAAAAAGTTCACATTTAGGACAGAAGTAGGTCTTGAGAATCTCTGTTTCTTTTAAGAGAGCCAGTTTTCCCTTCTAAAATATTTCCTTAGTTTAATTTATATTAGACACTTGTCAGATCACAGCATAGTTGAGCATCACTGAACTATGTTTAGTTGCAAGTCTTGATTATAACAGCGGGGTGCTTCTTGTGCAGTCCTGAAGAAGTAGAAATTAAAATGCTAACAAAATCCAGTTTTAAGCAGCCCACAGAAACTACATATATATTAAGCCTACTTGCCAAGTCCATAAATTACTCCATCAGAATAAGTTGAGGACTTTGGAATTTGATGGACTCTTTTAGATAAAAATAGCTTTCATTAAATTTTCTGAAAAATTAAATTGGGGACAATAATAATACATAATTATTTTTTGGACCCAAGTGGAAAGTCCTACTGACTGTTTTAAGTCATCATTTTATTTCACCCCTCAATGAACGAATAAGTTAGCTATCTTAGATGAAGAAATAGAAGCTCATAAAGTTTATATAATATGTTCCAAACCACATAGCAAGTACCTGACAAAGGCAAGATTCCCAAAGTTTGTTTTTGGAATTGTTATTTTATTGAAATTAACATTCTGTTGAATACTGTATGCTCAGCATGAATAGTTTCCATACCATACATTATTCCCTCCAAAGCCATATGGAATGGGGTTTATTGAAATTAAATAACATGGTCAAGGTCTTGTGGCTAGTAAGTGGTAAAGCTGTAATTTAAACTGAAGTCTTTGACTTTAAAACCTTTACATATTTTTTTAATGTCACAATTGTCTTGTTGTTGTTTATCTAGTTTCCAACAGTTAATATACTTTGGAAAAATCTGAAATATCTTAGAAAAGAGAGTAATTTTGCCAAGGCTAAAGGTGCTTCTTCAGTTTAGCTCTAAAAACAAACATATACTTAACATCATGGACTATCAAATGGAACTATGTTTGAATCCTGGCAGTCTGATCTACACCTATATGAGCTTAGTAGGTAAGTCACTGACTTTCAAAGCTTCAATTCCCAACTGTGTATAATATAATTGGGATAGCAATAACAACTTCATAGGATTGTGTTTAGGATTAAATAAGATAAGGTATGCAAAGCTCTGTACCCCAGGAGAGAGAGCAGATTGGAGTGGCCAAAAACACAGATTCTGGAGCCAGCTGTTCAAATTCAGAGTTCAAGTTCTGGGTCTGCCACTGACCAGCTTATTGAGCTGGAGTGCATTTGCTTTATTCATCTGTGCTACCCGGTTCCTCACTGGTAAAACAGAGTAATGATAGTAACTTATTTATGAGTCAGTATGTATAAGGCACTTAGGATAGTGCTGGCACATTGTACACACTATGTAAGAGCTTGTTAGATTCAAAAAACATACTCTTTGAACATAGTAGATGCTGAATTTTACCCTGTAACCACTTGGGTAAATTAAAGACTTTTTTCCCTGAATTTAGATTTTTGATCTTTGAAGAAAATTCCTACATTGCCAATAGGGAAATATGTAAAACTAAATCAGCAGTTCCAGGATAATGAGTCTTATAGCTACCCTAGTAAGTTCGCTGCAGTTGGGGGTGAGGGAGAGGTGGAGAGGAAGATGTTAAGAGTGTCTTTCAGAATCAGGGATTAAGCAAGTGGGTGTGACACTAGGCACTGTTTCCTGAGATGGGGAAGAGGAGGATTATGCAAATAGGAAAAGGAAGAAGAAAGAGAACTAACATTTTTTTTTTTTAGTATCTCCCAAGTACCAAGCATTGTGCTAGTGCTTTTTATACAGAGTACCTCGTTTTATTCTCAGAACCACTCTTTGAGTTTTACTGTCTATGGTTTACAGATCTGCCAGAATCTTTGAAAGTGTGTGTTTTGCCACATGTGCAAGTGAATCAACGTGCCAAATCAAGGTTATTGCATAAATGTGATAAGAATTCTTCTCCTGCCCCCTTCCCCTGCCAAATTCTGAATTTTCACATCAGTACTTGTATTGGTTAGTCACCTCTTTCAACAGAAAGTGACTCCTTCCTATTCTCGGTAATCTTTTAATACCTCCATAGAAAAAGAACCTTTTGAGATGCCAAGCAGGCTCTAAAAGTTCCATAATAACTTGAGAATCTGTAATAGTTAGACAATTCTGTCCAGAAATGTCATGAGAGTTGTTGTAATTTCTCTAATACTCACATTAGGCATAGACACATTGTCACAGAGCTAACATTCAAATTCACAGTGTAACAATATTGTACATTAATCTAGTAATGCTGCCTATATCAATTTCAACAGTAATATAATGTAACTGTTTCCAGTTGGAAACAAACCAAAGTATATACAAAGTATATTCCAATTTTCTGAATAATGCATGCCATCTGTATTACCTCAAACTTTTGGGAACAAAATGCATTAAATTAAGCAGAACCGCAAATAGTGAAATGAATTTGAGTCTCTGTGAGGATGATATTTCTGAATTCTTTCACAAAAAAAACAAGTTCTGAATCATAGAACCCATGAATTTTTCAAATAAAATCACCACTAGAAGAAACTGCCATTCATTTAAAAAATTTACTGTTATGCAAATATTAGATGGAACCTTATGAACATACAAGTATCAGCACTTTCACATGGCTCCTGCTAATAGGTCATAAAGAGAGTAGAAGAATGGAAAAACAAACACCACAGGTACTCTCTAATAAGTTGGAACTAATCGATGGGCACATGTGGGCACAGGGGGAAGTAAAAGTCATTGGAAATCAAGAAGGGGAAGGGGGATGGAGGGAGAGGGGTAAAAACTTACCTAACAGCTACAATGAACACTATTCGGGTGATGGGCCCTGACTCAGCATTATAAAAGCTATCCATGTAACAACATTTGTATCCCCTTAATATTTTGAAATAAAAAAATTTTAAAAAATAAGTAGGTAGCACCCCCCCCCTTAGATCTCCAGTGCCACAGAGAAATGCTGAGGTGCTGCTTCTTGGTTCTCCCTCTTCTTCTCTGAATTTTCCCATCTAGTCTTCTCTGCCTCTCTTTGGTTCTTTTTTTCCTCCTATAAAGATTTAGGGTTTTTAATTGACCGGAGACTAATAGTAGCATGAATGCCCCACTTGTTTTAGCTTGTGCAGTTGGTCACATTCTTTTGAAATTAGCCTGAAATTAGATCACTGCTCAAGATAGCCATAAAATAATATCAGCACACAGTCTCTGACTCTAAATTATATGGCAACTTTGAGTCAGCTATGTCTAAATGGGCATATCCCAGGGCATCAGCAGGAATATTGTTGCAACCTGGATTTAAAACATTTTTTATTTTGAAATAAATACTATAAGAAGATGCAAAAATAATAGTTTTGTGTATGCTTCTTCTGGCTTTACTCAAAGATGACATCTTACATAACCATAGTATATTATCAAAACCAGGAAATTTGCCTTAGTACAGTATTATTAACTCAACTACAGACCTTATTTGGATTTTATCAGTTTTTACACATACTTTTTTTTTTGAGGGGGATGCAGTATACAGTACTGTGAAATTTTATAGATTCATGTAACCACCATCACAGTCTGCCTGATTATTAAGGTTAATGTTCCACAGGATTCTGTCATGAGCCCTATTCAGTTTTCATTCTCCACACTCTCTCTGGCCCCTCTCACCCACAATGGTGTCTTTAATTATCTTTTGTATTTGGGTAATCCCCAAATTTATAACCCTAACCTCTCTCTTGAACTTTATACCGAAACCATTTCATGGCCAACTTCTGGACAACCTCTGAATATTTTATCTGCACCTTCAGCTTCAACATATCCAAAACTGAACCTGTATTCCTTCATTTTTAAACTAAATGGTCTCTTTTGGGGGTAATAGCACTCTGTAGCCCAAACCAGAACACCCAGGGATCATCCCAGGTGCTTCCGGCCCCACCTATTACACCTCTGTGTAATAAAAACAGCCAACACTCCATGTGCCATGTGCTGGGTACGGTCCCACACACCTCAACAGATCAGCTCATTTCATCCTAATGGCAATCCTACACTGTCAGAAGGGGATCCAAGTTTCATGAGGCTTGAAACTTGTACAGTTTAGGGGCCCATTAAAAAAAAAACAACAGAAAATCACAGATATCAAAATTAGTATTTGCAAAAGTAAATGCTTGGGCTGGTGCAAGTGAGGGGTCCTAAAAATTGACCTTCACTAGATTGATGATACATCCACCTTTGAGGTAGATGCTCTTTTTCTTGCTATTTTGCAGGGACAGCCGAGGCACAGAAAGGTTGTGATGGGAACTTGACCAAGGTCCTCCTGCCACAGGGGCCCCATTTCCTCTGGGCTATGCTTTAATAGAAACCTCCTATGTGACCTCTCTGCCACTAACCAGCCCCCTTCAGCTATTCTCTGCCCTGGCCCCAGAGGCATCTGCACATGGGACATGTGTCACTCCTGATCTGAGCCAGCTGTCACTGGTTCCCTCTCACTTTTAGCTCAAGAGCTAAACTCTTTCCCAGGACTTCCTAGCTGTCCCCTCTGGCACTTGACGCTGTGTGATGCTGAACTGCTAGGGGCTCCCACAATGCTCCACACTTCCCATTCCTTTCCACGGTTCCAGGACTTTTCTCTTTCCACCCTCTCCACTCAATGCTCTTTATCATTTTTCCCAAAGTAGAAATAGCATTATTGGTTATTTTTAGCTTATAGGAACAACATATAGTTAAAGTAAAAAAATATATACAATATAAAGAAAAGCACAAAAAGAATTAAGTAAAAACCACTGGATCTGTAACTTCCTTGTCTAGGAAGAACCACTATTTACAGGTTTTTGTGTACACTTCCCATTTTTCCTACTGTCAGCCTGTGTGTCTGTGTGTGCATGTGTTCTAGTTTATAAAATTGGGATATGTTACTATGTTATTATTATTCTCTTTCATTTTTATCAGTCTTCCAGACTCTCCTCTGAAATGTTTATTGTTTTGTTTTGTTTTAATGCCAAGCCTCTCTACACGTATTTCTTCCCCCATAAACTGCCTGTTGACACTACCCACTTCTCTGTTGAGCACAAATGAAAGATTTGGGTCATACATGTTGCAATATTTTTCCAACTTTATTCCTAGTCCTTTCACTTTGTAATGATGAGAATTTTAATTTGTATATACTATAGGTACCTTTAGGACAATGACCATATCTTTTTATCTCTGTAGTTCAAGAATCTAGTATAATGTCTACAATAGAACAGGTGGGCAATGAGTATTTGTGGAATGCATGAGTGGACTAAAGACATTACACCTCACTCTAGAGTGCCCAGTGTGTTGTGGGTAAGAGCTCTCCTCTGGTCTCCTTACCCCTTCCCACACAGAACCAACAGCCAAATCCCGTGAATTTAACCTTCAAAATCTCTTTAAACATCCCACCGCCACCACTCTATCAGACTTGTCATTTCTCACCTGGATTCCTGTAGTAGCCTTCTCTCTGGACTCTCTAAGCTAGTCCTTTCTCTGTTTGTGACCAGAGTTTTCTAAAACACATTTGTTCACTTCACTCACTCACCTGCCTCAAAACCTTTAATGACTCCATATTTCATGGAGAATAAATCTAAATGATTTAGAAAGGTGTTCAAGGCCCTCCATAAAATCTGGTCTGACTTCCCTACTCAGCTTTGTATCTCTTCCTGCTCTCTCTTTATGCCTTCTCTGTTCCAGCCATGCCACGCTTTCAGCTGTTCTGGAGCAGACCTTGCATTGTGCAACTCTTTGCTTTCTAGATCCATCTCAAATGCCACAACTTCCATGGAATCTTGTCCTATCTCTCTACCAAAATTGTCACACTACTATAACCACCTTCACTGCCACCCTTACCTGGCACACCTCCCTCTAGTTGCTAAGCCTCCTTATTATTTCAAAGATAACCTTATATTTCTCTCCCCATTCCAACTTTTTGCCCACATAGAATGATTTTATGGATCAGCAATTTTAATGAATCCATCAAATATTTGGGCACCTGTTATGTGCAAATTATTGATTCCATTTACGACACTGAACCTAGTTTCTAGCTGAAATTTTGAGTGCAACTGAGTTCTGAAAATGTATTAGTTATAAAAGGCTAAAAATATACTGTAAGCTCTTCTTAGACCAGGGGATCTAAGAGCAGATGGAGAGGTAGATGGCAGTGTATTCCCAGCTTTGTTAGCTATGTAAGCAAAGAAGAAGCAAGGTTTCTCCTTCATCAGTGATCTCTTTTCACTTACCAATGTAATGATAGTCATCTGGTACAGGATTCCACTTCAATTAAAATATGTCTGAAAGAATTTTTGGCCCAAATGTAATAATAGACATAAATATTAAAATTATTTTTCCTAAGCTCTTAAAATAATATATTCCCAGAATAAGAAAGAACAGTCATTTGCCTCTGCAAATTTTAAGGCACATAATTTTTTTGTGTGTGTTCCCTATTCTCATTGCAACATACTTTAGGTCTAAATATTATAAACAAGAGAAGTATTCAATACATATATATTAATGTTTGTACACCTTTGCCCCTAGTAAAATGATCATAGCTAGAAAACTTTAAGGCTTATCGCTCTTCTTTCAAGGAAGTGATCAATCAGGAATATTTAACACATGTCAACAAAAAATAGACTTTCTTTTGTTCCTTCTTTTCTCCCTTCCCTTTGCCAACATGTTAGGCACTTTATTAGCTGCTGAGCATACAGGAATAAACAACACAGGCATGTCCTCTGCCCTTACCAGGTTTATATGAGCTTCCAATTGAACATAAAACAATCAGGCAAGCTTTCGAGGAAGAAAGATTGTCAAAAATGGTACAGAGAGAACTTACTGAGACCATGTTTATCAATCACTGTAACAAAATATTTCTTCTTCTCAATTTCCGTAATTCTCTGGCCAATATATTTTTACCCCTCCTTACTAAAAAAAAAAAAAAAAAAAAAAACTACCAATAGAAAACTGCCTTTCCTAACAGAGCTGCAAGCCATAGTGTTAGAACTTAAAACATGGATTTAATGTCGATTTAATCAGTTACTGTGTGTTAAATTCAATATTAAGAGAAGTCAAGCTATCTATAATTATATATGTTTGTTTCACATTTCCAATTAGTCATTATTAATGGTAAAATTAAAAATCTTAATATATTACACCATACATATTTTAAGGAGAAATATAACAATTTAAAAAATAAATTACAGAATATTTTCTTTAAATATTGTTATTTTTCTCAAAATTAAATTGGCTATTGATTTTTTTCCAAGGTCATGTGCCACCCATCTTTTGTCCTCCAAGTGTCAACATCTTGTCTACATTACTCTTTATGTGATAAGACTTTATATAGCAAAAGTCCCAGGCAGAAAGAAAAAATATAACTTGTATTAATTCATTTGGTCCCTTAAAAGCCACAGCAGAAGCTGTAGTCAAAAAAAAAATACTAGAATTATTAGGAGTATTACCATTTACTCCTAAATGTCCTATAACTGACATTTTAGTTTTATATTCTTCATGATTGCAGGTAATGATCTCTTAGTACTCAATGGACACCTGAGTTCGATGATGCCATAGAACACAATTTTGTCTCCAAATCCTGCTGTGGTTTCGTCAATGCCTTTTTGTTAGCTCTGAGTTTTAATTTTCATTTGGAACCGTAACTGACTTGTCCCAACTGCTGATGGCTGCCTGGATGCTGGTTTGGAGCGTTTCCAAACCCAGCATACTTTCCTCCAAGAAAATATGGGGCTATCTCCCTGCCCAGACTTGGAAATACATAAGGATCTGGTTTGCCATCATTTACTTCAGGGTGACTTTAACATGATTCAATGTCCTCTTACCGTCTTTACTCCTACAAGTAAAATAACAAACAAAACAGTCAACTCTCAGGGAGTTCCTCTTGTCTGACAACCAGGAAACTTTCCCTATGCATTATATTGCCATTTTCCCTCATTGCTCTCTCACATTCTCCCAGTAATTCAGCAAACATTTATGGCGCCCTTGTTGTGTGCAGGGCAGAGAACTCAGCACTGTAGAAAGAACGAAGATGTGGACCCGATGAGGACATGACTCTCTAAACTTTGCCTTCTGCAGATGTTGAAGCCCGGTAGGGGATGGGATGGATAATCAGCCCTCAAAAATGAATCCCACTCCCTGTACCTTCTGAAAGAAGGAGAGCTATAGAGCATACATAAAACGATAATGATTAATAATTATAATAAAGTTTACCCCTTTACTCACTCAAGAACGATCCTTTTTGGGCAAGTCGCTTATGATTTCCTTCCAGAATTGAAGAAAGTATTCACAGACGGAAGGTGGGGGCGGGGGCTGGTGCTGGTGCTGAGCCTGGCATGGGGGAGGGAGGAAACAGGGAGTGAAAAGGCTCTTTCATTTCCCTGGCAAAGGCAGCCTTGCAGCTGGGGCCACGGTCTGCTGTGTTGATCCATCTGTTGGGCCACCACCCCCTGAGAGAGCATGTGTTCCTCCATCAATTTGTGTCTTAGCACCAGTCTCTAGGAGGAGCCAGGATGATCCATATAATTTCATAAAATGTGGATAAGCACTTTATTCACCCCCAATCAAGAATATCTACTCAATTTAAACTTACCTGAGATCTCTCCTCCTCAGCCCCGGGATCATAAACTTGCTGTTTAACTTGGGCATGTCAGTAAAAGCTCACCCCATTCAGGTTCCACATCTGTAAAATGAGAAGGTGGCAACAGATGTTCCTAAGATTGCTTCCAAATGAAAACAAATATGATTTTTGCATCAGTAGAATTTCAAGGGACTCACGCTTGACTGTTAAGAAAGAGAAAATAAAAAAATTACTTGTATATTTTCCACTGTTGGCCTTTTTCTGTCCTCCTAGATCACTTACTGCTATTTATTGACCACACTTTCATGTTTATTATTGCCTCCACTAACAACACTGGATTAAAACAAGCAAAAATGTAAAGGTTAATATCCTTTTTAAAATTCTAGACACGCACCATGGATGTAGATGATGCGGCATGGAAATGAAAGCCTAATTGAAGCGTAACTCCAGTGGTTCTCAAACTTTAGCAGGCATTAGAATCACCCTGAAGATTTGTTAAAATGTACATTTCTGGACTTTATTCCAGAATTTTTAATTCACTAGTTAAGGTGGAGCCCAAGAGTTAGTATTTCTTTTCTTTTTTTTATTTCAAAATATTAAGGGAGTACAAATGTTTTTGTTATGTGCATAGCTTTTGTTATGCTTGAGTCAGGGCTATAAATGTGCCTATCACCCGAGTAGTGTTCATTATACCCAATAGGTAGGTTTTTGCCCCTCCTCTCCTCCCCCCTTCCCCCTGCTTGATTTCCAATGGCTTCTATTCCCTCTGTGCCCATGTGTATTCATCGGTTAGTTCCAATTTATTAGAGAGTACATGTGGTGTTTGTTTTTCCATCCTTGAGGTACTTTCCTTAGGATAATAGTCTCCAGTTCCTTCCAAATTGCTGCAAAAGGCATTAATTCATCCTTTTTATGGCTGAGTAGTACTCCATGGTATATATATACCACATTTTGTTAATTTACTCATGAATTGATGGGCACTTGGGTTGATTCCAGATCTTTGCAACTGTGAATTGTGCTTCAATAATCAGGTGTCTTTTTGATAAAATATGATTTATTTTCCTTTGGATAGATACCCAGTAGTGGGATTGCTGGATCAAATGGTAGGTCTGCTTTTAGTTCTTTGAGAAATCCTCATACTGTTTTCTATAGAGGTGTACTAATTTGCAGTCCCACCAACAGTGTATAAGCATTCTTTTCTTTCAGCATCCATGCCAGCATCTACTGTTTTTGGACTTTTAAATATAAGCCGTTCTAATGGGAGCAAGGCGAGATCTCATTGTGAAGAGATAGCATTTCTAACAGTTTCCAGGTGATACTGATGCTGCTGGTCTGGGACTACACTTTGCAACCCACTGCTTTTTATCATCACTCCCAAAGGGACATATCCCCAGTGTATGCTCTCTTCAAATCCCTGAAAGTCATGATGTGCCTCAGGCAATAGTTTCTCGCCTCTATTTGTCAATTGTGAACAAGTTGTGATTATAATAGTATTTTTTTCTTTTTATTTTTTTCATGTCAAAGCACTTTCCACGTATTCCTAATTGATTACCCACTGATTTCTCTGTTTCCTTGACTATTTCCTTGTAAGGATTTCAAGCCACTGTAAAACTGGCATTTTAATAGCTGGCATGACATTTTCCTCTTTGTTTTGTTTTATTTTTGCAGCAGATTAAGAACTCCCACTAGAACACATTCACTTTTAATCCCCCAGACATTGTGGTCCAAAACTCTTTGCCAGAAAATTCTGTGTTGCCCAGAACACAAAATAGATGGGAGAGGCCACTCAAATCAGGGTAACAGGCAGAACATTTGCAATGCATTTAGCTAATGCTCATAGAGGTACAGTATTATGTCTGCTGTACAAGCTTTCATCTTTGCCTTAAGCAGGATATGAGCCTAAGATTGTGGAAGGAAGGATTCTGTTAAGAAATTTATTTTGTGGTATTTGGGTAGATGATTTTTGGTAACATAGAAACACTTTATACCCCTAACTTCAAGAAAGACTCTTCCATTAATGCTCCTTTACAATCAATGTGTTCTCAGGTTTCTCTCTTCTAAGAGGGATTTACAGAATAAATTATTCTGGAAAGTTTGTGGTATAGCACATAAAGAGGAAGGAATGGTTTTAAGTATGAAATAAAAACCATAACTGTTTTTTAAAAGGTACTTACATGACTTAATTTCTTAAAAGACTGATATCCCCATGCCAGAGGGAGAGGCATATCCTACTCCATCTGCCAATATAAGGAATCAAGCACAGTGTTCTGTTAGAGAGCCAGCATTAAAACTAACTAATTAACAATGCTACAGGTTTATTAGCAGTCCTCTTTTAAAGTGATGAAACAAGATCTGTCCTTGAACACTGCCTTTTGTAACCTGCTTGCCCCTCCTTCCCTGCCCAGAAAGAGGGTCTTGGCATTTGGCAGGAAGAGAAATGACTCCGGAGAAAGAGAAACCAAAGAGCTGCTGCTGTTGCTGCTCCTGCAGGTGATTGATGTGCCGGGGTAATTTCACCTCTGATGCTAAAAAGATCTATATTTCATTTCCAACCAGCTAGCTGAAGCCAGTTGCCCATCCCAGTCCCTCCAGGTTCATTGCACCCATGGCTCTCCAGGCACTAAGGCATTTCTTTTCCATTCAGGGTTGTTTATGATATTTTTAAAGCTTTCCTGTATATTTGTAGTCTGTGCGTGTGTGCATGCCTGTGTGTGTGTATCTGGGGTGAGGGTGACTATGCTTCAGGCCTCACTTACCCGAGATGTCCCCTTATCAAGGTTCCAACATGAACCTTTGGCTTCTCTCACCAAACCAAGGTGGGAGAATGCCTGAGCTTCAGAGCTTGAGGCCAACCTGAACAAGAGCAAGACCCCATCTCTACTAAAATAGAAAAAATTAGCTGGTCATGGTGATGTGTGTCTATAGTCCCAGCTGCTTGGGAGGCAGAGCCAGGAGGATCGCCTGAGCCCAGGAGTTTGAGGTGGCCGTGAGCTAGGGTGATGCCATGGCACTCTAGCCCGGGCAACAAGAGTGAGACTGTCAAAAACAAAACAAAACAAAACCCCTTCCTCCATTCTCTAATTTTCCTGTATGCTCCAGAATCTCTCATATATCAATGCTCTAAAACTATCCCTCTAGGCTCTGCCTCATGTGGAACTTTCTTTCTACTTTCTTGTGCTTACTGTGGTAGATATCCTGGCTTTTATTCAAGCAATCAAAAAATGTCCTCTTTAAGTGGAAGAGAGATGGGGAAGTGGAGGATCTTACTTAATAAGATCTTACTTAATAACTTTCATTGCAGCACAATAGCTGCCCTTCATTGTGCTGTGACCACATCACAACTGCATATTAGATGCTGTGTTTGTGTTTTCTCATTTGAGACTTATTAGCCTATTCTAAAGAGGCATCTGAGCGTCAGAGAGGATAATTAATATTCTGAAGGGCACATTGCCTAAAAGTGGCAAAGTTGGGGTCTGAATTCAAATCTTTCTTCCTCCAAGGCCTTTACATCTGCCACTAGTCAACCACCATGCCTGTTATCTCAAAGAATTAATTAAAGGGAAATAAAGAAATGGTTTCTATGTGTCATTTAGATTAAATATTGATTAAAGCTCCAAGGTCCAAAAACATAAACATGATTAAGTATTATCCAGTAACTTCATAGACTTCTATGTAATCATTTAAAATGATAAAGAAGCATACAAAATAATGATTGGTAAAAAATCAAATGTTTAATGTGTGCAGAGCGCACTGTGTGGGGGATCGGCTTGTAGCTATGGCTTGGGCCATACAAAGGCATCATATGTAACCAAAATGTTTGTACCCCCATAGTATTCTGAATTTTTTTTAAAAAGAAAATAAATAAATTGAAAAAACTCAAATGTTTAGTATGTATAAAATTATACTCATTTAAAACTAAGCATATTACAGAAATAAAAATCAGAAAAATCATAGTGATAAAAATTATGTCTATTAAGGTGAAAGAGAGGAGTTGTATTTTTTCCTAAAGTTATTTATACTTTGAATGACTCTTGTTTGTCTTTTGGAAGAAAGAAAGATTGTTAGTCCTGGGAGTACTGGTTCCGCTGACTGCAAGCTTCACAAACCCAAGTTCAAGCTGGTGAACCTAAACTCCCGTTAATCTGATAGATTGAGACCATTCATATTCTTCATCTCTTTATCCTGTTTCTGTCAAAGTAGTACTACTTACTGTACTTGACAGTAGAACAACTTAAAAGAAAATCAACCAAAATGCTTGCTTTCCTGCCCTGCAGGGGACACGGTGGGCTTGTTTAAATCCAAGGCTGGTGGTGCCAGACCACTGCAAAGTGGTGAGTTGGCAGTTTGATTGATGCTCAGGCCCATGCATCTTTCCCTGCTCCACCCAAGTGCTCCCATGGTCAGTCGCCTACAAACGACTGGTGCCATTTGAAGTGTGGCTTCTCTTGGGGAGATTTGTGTCAAGTCTCTAAGTCTTGCTCTCTAAAGGAAATGGGGACTCTAAGAGCAAGGGAATTTGAGACACCGTTGGGAAGCCAGGGAACACACCTGGAAAGCCAGCCTCATTCTGTGGCTCAAGGTCAGCTTTTGGCTGGTAGTCAGACTGCCTTCTTGAGGGCTGCATCCTTGGAGGAAAGGATTCTCTTTTATTTCATTTTTAAAGTAACAATTCTGTGTTTATGACTTTCATGAAAAAGTGAATTTTGGAAAGGAGACTTAGCAGGCACATGTCAGTTCATGTGTTTTCTCTGAAGAAGTACTACCCCTTTCTTCTGAAGGTGCATGTGGATTCTCTCTCACTAGAAAACTGATGAGAAAGCTCAGTATTCCACAACTCTACCCTTCTCTCTTGGAGATTTATTTTAAATTCCGTTATGTCTTTGATAATTCATCATAGGATGCCTCGCTTTGTTCCAAATGTCAGGCTTTGTTTCAGACTCTGAGCTCCTAGAAGGCAAGCCTTCCTGTATTCCTGCTGAGGGCCTGTGATTGATAGTGTATGATTTGAGGAGCTATTTCATAAGCAATACTTTTCCTCTTGTGCTACCCTCTGTGCATTTCTATCACATTTTTATGCCCCTTGTATTAAAAAAGGTGCCTAACAACAAAGAGCCCATAACCCCACTCTCCCACCCCATCACTTACACTTTCTGCTTCATTTCATGCATCTGACTTTCGTGCAGAGCCATTGCATGGTCCTGGGTCTACACTTTGGCCCAGATAACAGCTTAGAGATATTTTTCATAATGAATAACACTGGTTTATAGTCCAGGACACTGCACTATACATATGGAATTTAAATTGGGCAGCACTGAGCTCCTATAAATCTGGAAGATAATATAAATCATATTTTACACCTCTTATTCTCCTGCTTCCTGACAGGCTGCCATGGTCCAGAAAGACCTTTTCTCTGGGCTTCTGGAAAAATAAAATAGAACTCCCCTCTGGAACTCATTAGCTGTATCAGGATCTTGAGCAAGTCTCTTAATTATTCCGAATATTTTATGCAATGTAGTAATAATAATAGCTATGTTGCAGGGTGCTATAAAGATTATAGGAAGTAATGTGTGTGGAAATCATTTGTACTTTGTCAACCACAATGTCTGTTATTGTTACACCCCAAAGCTGTCCTGACCCAGGGTTTCCTGGATCCATACTGTTTTAGAGGCCAGCAGCAGACCAAGGTCTCCCAGAATTCTCTCCAACTCTTCTTCTCATCTCTGTATCTGTGTCTGTAGAATCCACCTCTCTGTCTTCCTTTCTTCTACCTCTGCTTTCATTTTCAGGTACTCACGACCATTCCAACAGCCTCCTCTTTGTTGGACCTCCTGGAAATCAACAAAGTCAGACTTTCTTACCCTTACCTTATTTTCTATGCCTTTCTTACTTGTGCATACACCAATGTCTCTCTTGGATCTAACATGCTGACATTGAAAGGAAAGCCTCCTGGCTTCACTTCCTTTACCCGTATTTCAGACTGTCAATAGTCATCTTTCTAAAACCCCTCCATAATTATGCCACGCCTCTGCCTAAGAGCCATCCTTGAATTCTCACTACCTGAAGATCAAGTGACAAATTTCTTAACATGTTCTACAATGGCTCTTCACGTCTAGTCCCAGCCAAGCGTGATTCAGCGCTCACATTCCTACACCCAGTGACTGGCCGCACTGAACTAAGCACATTTCCCTATGTAGGCCATGCGTTTCCAATTCTCTTTACTCTTGATCTTTCTCTTTCTTCAGCGTGGAATTCCCGTACACCTCTTGTATGCCTGATAGACTCATACTGCTCTTTTAGGACCCAGTTCAGAAATGTCACCTTCTCTGTGACATCTTACTTAATTCTTCCAGATAGACTTCGTTCCTCTCCTCGATTCACATTCCATGGCTGGCATGTATTAAATGCTTACTATATAGCTCAATGTACTCAGATTGGTATTACTAGGCCCACTGTGAGAGACATAACTTGTCACATTGCTAACGAGCGGCCATGCCGAGCCTGCATGTATCTCTATCTTAATCACTCTGCCATTCTCATAGTGTCTGGAATAGGCTTTTATTATGTACTAATAATTTATCATACTGAGTCTACAGCACAGCTATTTATTTCCACATCTTTTTCTTTCAATCTAAGCTCCTGGACTTTTCCATCTCTGTGCCCTCCCCTGACCTAGTAACTGGCACCCAGTAGGTTCTCAGGAATTGCTCACTGAAATTGAAAGCAGGAAATTGGACTGTAGCCAGCCTCGTCCAAGACAGCAGGGCCCCTGTTAGTGCTGTCATCAGGAATGTGGCCAGATCTTTTGCTTACTTAACTTGGCTGTTCAGCACAACTGGCACATCCATCACTCTCTCCTGGGACACTTTCCTTCCTCGGCCTCCATGACATCACACTCACATCACTTTCCTCCTCTCTCCCCGCTTTCTCAGTTTCTTTTGTTGATGTTTCAGTCTCTGCTCAATCTCTAAATATTGAAGTGTTCCAGGGCTCTGTCCTGGGTATCATTCTCTTCTTTAGCAACACACTCTTGCAGTAACTTCACTTAGATGCCTATGGCTTCAAACACCACCTGTGTAGACCTCCATACTCACATATTCTACTGCCTGGTGGATGTGTCCACATGGTGTCTAACAGGCAACACCATCACAACATGACTGTGTTGGGACTCTTGCTGTCTACCCCAAACCCACTTCTCCCTCACTCACCTTCATCTCAGTAAATGGTGCCATCCAGCTGCTCGAGCCAAAAATCTTGGTGTCATCCTTGACCCCTCTTTTTCTCATGTATCTCACATTTGATTCACCAGCAGAAGCTGTTGCCACAGCCTCTAAACACATCTTTTTTCTCTCCCTTCTCTGCTGTCAATTCTGCTCTATCCTTGCCCAAGCCATCAGGATCTCTTTCCCAGACTACTATACTGGTCCTCCCATAGGTATCCTTGCCTCTACTCTTGCCTCCTATCTTCTCTAAAGTAGCCCCATTGATCTTTTTAAGATGTAAATCAGATCAAGCCCTTTCCTTGCTTAAAACTTTCACCTAGCTTTCCATTATATTCAGAGTGAAATCCAAACAGCAGAGCTTTCATAGGGACCTCCCCTTACTACCCTACCCAAAGCAGTTACCCTTTTACTCTCTTTTTACACTACCCTGTAATTTTTCTCTGTATAAAATTTATCACCATCTCATTTTTAATTTATTTTTATTAAAAAAAAAATTTCCTATTTTCCTGGTTAAAAATATGTTCAACAAGAGCAGGAACTTTGTCCGTCTTGTACATTACTGTGTTTCCTGTACCTAAGACAGAGATCTTAGAGATTTGTTGAATGGCTGAATTGGTCTAGTTCAGTCCAGGATTCCTCAGCCACCGTGGGCCAGAAGAACAATAATAAGTTCAACTTTTTAAGCCATCAGGTTAGAGAACCAGGCTCCTAAATATTACTAAAATGTATACATATGTGAAATATAACTGAAATTTATATGAGTCACAAATGCTTTTAACTTTTAAAGTCATTTATTTTTTAAGACATAAAAAGGAAATAAAATGAAGCACTCTGTGTAGTCCCCCCAAAATATTTGTTACACATCATCACCCAGGGAAAAATTGCTTTCATCGCCATCATAGTTAAAATGCTGCAATACCATTCAGTCATCACTCACTCGTTCTGCTTTTCCTGTTTGAATCATTATCCAGATGGCACACCTGTATCAAACACAAGCACAGATCACCACCTTGTTAGGTAGTGCATTCTTGTGTGAAATAATTTTCCCCAAAGTTTAATAAAATCTTCCAGGCATGAGCAGAATACAACAAAACTGTTTTGCTATCTGGTGTAGACCTGAAGTCAGTGCAAATGTTCAAATCCAAGATGTTACTTTAAAAATGCTCACAAATTCTGATGATCAAGGTCAGGTACTTAGTTTTCAGTTCAATTAAACAATTATTTACAAATTATGCCCAATGACGGAGACCTGTTCCTCAAATAAATCCATTTTGAGAGCATCTAATGCAGTCTTTAGGAAAAATGATTTTTTTTCATCTTTACATATACTTATAGTGAAAGTTTTCCTTTTACTGTCAGGGTATTACATCCTATAGAAACATTGTTACATGTAAGTATTCTTGAAAATAAACAAGGCTTATTACATTTTACAAATAGCATCTTTAAAACTTGAAACATATTGTCTTCTCCTAGAATGACCTTTACTTTCTTCCTTTAAGAAGCAGCCTTGATCAAACTGGAGACTTTCCAGTGTCTGTAGCATCTATTTAGACATCATTCTTAGCAGTAAAAGGATTTTCTCTCGTGATATGGAGCTGTTAGCTAGAGATTGGTGTGGTCACTGACAGACCACTCAGTGTCAGGCCTGAACGTGATTTCATCCAGTGTACACATTCCATGTAGTTAAGATAGATTTGTTTACCCTCAGTTCTCTCCAGAGATTCTCTAAAGGGTGAAACTGGCAAAAACCAATGCAACACAGAAGAGGTTATCAATATGCAGAAATAATTTACTCTATCATTTATGTTGATTTGGTTACAAGAAACAGAAACTGACTCTAGCTTATGAAAAAGGGAGTTTATTAGAGTGATAGTAGAGGCTCTTAACATCAGTTAAAACTGGGTGTAGAAATGGGCAAGAACCAAGTTCATTCCAGAGGCTAGGAAGCCAGAAACATAATCATGTCATAACAGGGGTAGACTGGTAAGGATGGAATAGAATAAAACTCCAACATTTTTTAGTCTATCTCTGCTTAAGAGTCAAATACTTGGGAAAGAACATCTGCTTGATGAGCTCCTTGGCTAGGGGAGAGTGAAGCCTCTGATTACCTATCTGACGAGGAGGAGGTCCCAGTGAGAAAAGAAACTGGAGAGTGAGCAGCGAATAACATCAGCATCTAGTATAGCTGCCCTAAAAAATAGTACATTTATTGATCATGAAGACTGGAGAACTGCCCAGGACCAAAAGAGGTGATGAGGTTGAATACTTAGGATTGAAAGAAATCAGTAATAATTTTGTTTTATACCATCAATGGACAGCAGTCCATATGGCACCACAAAGTGGAATGAGGGGAGAGCAAAAATTAAAGGACAAAAATTGCCTTTTATGTCTGCACAACTGTCCAGAGGGGAACACTCTCAACATATAATCCTTATGGTATCATTGAGCTATGAAGTGCTCCATGGGTTTGTTTCCCACATAGTTGCTGGGGAAAGTACACGTGGCCAGCATAATTGATGCTTTCAATTTATTTAACATTGCAATATTCCCTGAAAATACTGAAATCAGAGATGCTTACAATTTTGGTTATTAATCAGTTTTATATGATTTTGGTTATTGTGAATCACTTCCTGACTGGGACTCTAGGAGGCTAGAAATCTGAATTCTTGTACCTGCAAAGCTAAGGGACAACTTCAGGGTTGTGGAGACCCCACCTAATTATTGCCTGTATTGTGGTCCTTCATCCTCTTCAATACCATTTATTTTGTCTTATAATTATTCCCTGAATGTTGACATTTGTATAATATATAAAACATACACTTCTCAAAGGCAGAGTTCTGTTTTCTCTGTTGCTCTCAAAGTCTAAACTATCATTTATTATAGTTTCTTAAAGAATATTCCATGGAAAACTCAGTGATTTTAATAAGCATGTCGTGGGAGGGGGAAGGAATTTATAGTTAAATGTGTTTGAGAAGCAAAGTTCAGTAAGTTTCTTTGCTGCAAGTATTGGAAACACCGTGAACACTTACTGGGCAATAACTCTGTTGCCCCCTAGTGAATAAGTGCTTACCTTTAGGTTTTCCTTCCTTTGCGGGACTGTTGTAACAGTCTCCTTGTAGTTTTGCCTGCCCTCAGCTCTATCCAAGCCACGTTGCTGGTGACTTTTTTTACCTTCCTCAAATACAGATCTGATTGTGTTTCTTCTCTGCTCAAAGGATTTTTGTGGTCCCGTCATAATAAATGACTCAATTAACTCAAGAAGGAAAATGACAGGTACTGCTTGAGTAGTAATTCCTTCTCAGCTAGATATTCTCCTGAAATTTTTATTAGTTATTACTGAAGAAGTAGATGGGGTGTTTGTGCTTGATCTTAAGAAGAGGGGCTAACACCTCATTGCCCACAATGCCAGGACAAGCTGCACAGAGAGTGGAGCTCAATAAATGCTTGGAGTTGAATGCAATTTCAAACCACTTACGATGATACCATGTTCTACTTCTCTACGACCAGGCCCTGTCCAGTGGGGAGACAAGGTATCAGGGCCAAGTGAGAAATCACTGGGAATATAAGATACTGTTGCAGCGAGAAAAATCCTCTGGCTTCTATTTAAACCTCAACTTGATCAGATATCCCAGAATAAATTTTTGTTCTTGCCATTACAATATGCCAGTAGTTTAAAATCAGCAGCAGTTGATCTAGTTTGGAAATATGAGGGTGGATGTAACAGAGTGGAACAAAGAGACATGTAGGTAAAGGAGAGGGTGCTGAAAAGGGTGTGTGAGTTGGGGAAGGAATTAAAGGATCGTGAGGTACAGACCAACTGGTTTTTGCTAATTAATACTATAGTTGTGAAATAAGAAAGGAGAGAAAAAATGTGATAGCATGTTAGTGATTATTTTGGGATGAAAAACTTATTAGTACAATTTATTATTTGTTTTAAGCATTTTTTAAAAAAGATATCATGCTCATCAACAACTTTAAAAAGTGAGAAGATTCACATACAGTCTGAAGCTGATAATTAGTTGGCACCATATAGATCCTGTAATATAACTAAAAAGAAAGGTGGACTTAGCCCTTGAAATGTGATTATTAATACACACAAAGGTTGCAATTTCTTTTGGGAGGTTGTCTTATGGGGCTTGAAATGCTTCCAATCATTTTAAAAAATCTGTTTTTTGATATAATATGACAAACTTGAGGATATTTAAAAGTAAATGTTAAAATTTTTGAAAATATGAGTCAATGGAAATTTTTAAACCGCTTCATGAACATTTTATTAAAATCTGTGGAATGCTAATGTACAGTTATCCCAGACCATGGTTAATGAACTGACATTACCAAGATGAACCTGGTTCCAATTTATTTTAAAGCCATCAGATCCAAAACCCATAGATCTACAATTAACTGTTCAACTAAGCAATATTTGAGCAAAGTACTTCAGGAATAGAAGTTCAGAGAACTACCACTTAATGTTTTTCTTTATGCTAAGTAGTTCAATATAGCCTGGAGATTCTCATAGTAGGATGATTGTTTCTTAGGACATTTAGATGATAATACCAAGACCAACGAGAAACTTGCTGGCAGATGAGCACCATCTTGGATGAATCCACAGAGTGAGATTTGGTCTTCAGCTCTGTTAGGCTTAGAAATCAATATTACCCGTTCTTTTGAAGTTAGTGAAATCCTGGGAAGCTGATTTATTCAAACAAAAAGAGAGACTAATTAATAAACCTGAAAACCAAGCTATTAATTTGAAATGGGAGCAATAACTGACAGGATCATTTGATACCTGCCATTTGTCATGAGCTCAAGGCACTGTGTCCTGGAATCCACTCAAAAGACTGAATCAGAGGCTACGTAGAGAGGCAAAATCAAGGGAGTAAAGTCTTGATGAATGACTAATGGAGAGAAACATCCTCGTCCAAATATTGGCACGCCTTCGTTAACCTACTGTTACCTTACACAGCTTAAGGAACTGTCCGGTCTCCTCGCTATATGTCCATTAAATCCCTTCATTAAGCTTGTTTGGCTGATTAAAAATAAATATTTAAATTATTCCGTTATTCCCATTTAGCTCCCACTTATAAGTGAGAATATGTGGGATTTGTTTTTCCATTTTTGAAATATTTCACTTAGGATGATGGTTTCCAGTTTCATCCAAGTTGCTGCAAAAGATGTTATTTCATTTCTTTTTATGTCTGAGTAGTACTTCATGATATAATGATATACATATACGTACACACACCACACTTTCTTTATCCATTTATCAGTTAATGGGCACTTAGGTTGATTCCATATCTTTGCAATTGTGAATTGTGCCTCAATAAGCATGTGGGTGCAGGTGTCTTTTTTATAAAATGACTTCTTTTCCTTTGGGTAGATACCC
>VBSM01003176.1:71252351-71290184 GCA_008086735.1 Cheirogaleus medius | reverse complement strand
CGCCCAGCCATGCATTTCTTTTTAACAAGGAAAATGTAACTTCTGTATAAACTCTCCTTGTTCACTTATAAATGGGTCTTCTTTATAAATCATGTGGTGAAGTAATTGTTTCTCAAAGAACCTACACTAAATAGGTGGTTTCATGTCATTTTTTATTGGTTCACTTTATCTCAAATTATGATATGAGAATTATTTAGGAGGAAGCTTGTCAAGAAAACCATGCACATTTGCATACACAGTAGCAGATCTAGACTGACCGTGATCTCCCTTATTGTGCTATTTTCAATCACCAAATATTCTATCCTGTGCTAACCATATGGTAGCTGCTAGCTACATGTGACTACACAAATTAAATAAAAAATTCAGTTCTTTAGTTACACTGGCTACATTTCAAATGTTCAATAGCCATATATGGCCAGTCATTACTGTATTGGACAATGCAGATATAGAACATTTTCATCACTGCAGAAAGTTCTATTGAATAACACCGTCAGTATAATCCTATAACTTGCCAATATAATTTACTTCTTTAATAATGTTTTTTTCATAGCAATTGATATTTTTATTATAGAAAATTTAGAAACTGTAGATAAGCCAAATAATTTCAACTATAATCAGCTAACCCTACGATGCACAGATAACTACCTAGTATTTGGTATTTATATTTGATGCTTCTTCTAAGTATATAAAAATTTTAGATGAAAATGCAACAAACTAAACTTACAGTTTTATACTTTATCTTATAAAATATGAACATTTCTGTGTGTCATTTCCCCCCCTACATTATTTTACATGGTTACCTGATAGTTATTCAATTGTTACTGCATGATTGTCAATATATACTATTCCTGCACTATACTTCATTTAACAAATTCCTTATTTAAGACATAGTTTTTAATTTCTCTATTGCAAAAATTCTGTAGGAAAATCTTTGAACCTATTTATAATTACTTTCTTAGTAAAAATCCTAAAATTAAAATTCATGGGTCTTAATTTACTTTGGAAACGTCACTTTTAGGAGTTGAATTTGATAGAGGGAAGTCTGAACCTAGGTTTCCTTGCCTATTAGGACAAGGTTTAGTGAAATGATCTTCAAGCACCCTGCTAGCTTTCAAGATCTAAGAATTTTTTCAATGAGTGACAAAATCGAAAGTTACTTAAAAGGAAGATAAAAATAAACAAACACATAGGCTTGAGAATGCAATTTAATGCATAAGATTTCCTCTCTTATATACATACGGTATTGCAGCAAAATCCGGAATTTTGAGCCGATCAGGCGGAAAGGTATGACCACCAGGTGGCAGTAGCACACAAAGCGCTTTCTTTGGGTGGCGCTTTGACAGGTTTGCATGCAAAGGTGGAGATGAAGTTGAGGGTGAGGGACAAGTCCCTTGACCTATAAGACCTTCCAGAGACAATGGCGTGGGGCCACCACCCAAAAGGGGAAGAGAGCAAGGGATCTCCCTGGGGAGAGGGAAATCAGAAAGAGGAGGTTACCTGGCTAGGTGATGTCACTCAGCCCTACTACACTGTGGGGAAGTTTCTGGGGTCAGAGAGCTAGGAACGGCTTGTATAACCTCGGAGTTTGTCTTATCTAAGGCTAACAGATGTTGGGTGCAGTTTCTAGGGTAAACAAAACAGGCAGGCTCTAAGTGACTAAAAAATATGCTTATTTGGGTTGTATTTAAAAGCACTGGATGTGCAAGAATTTGAGTTGGGTGCCGCTGAGCTTTTGACAAATAGTCCTGGCCTGCAGTAAAGAAGTAAACATAGGGCCAATATACAGGGGCCATCTTTGTAACAAGTATAACTTATACCTTATTATTCAGTCGCTTAATCAACAAACATTTATTAAGTGTTTACCATGTCTTGGGCACTGTGCAAGGAAATATGCTTACAAAGTGGAGGAAGACGCAGTCCCTGACGTTAAGGGACTTAAAGGAACTGGAAAAGGCTTCCTGAATGGCAGAGTGGGACTCTGAAACAGTATACCTGAACTTGTTGATCTTTTCCTTTTCATGGGTTTTCCTAGACTAGCTATCTAACTGATAATAATTATTTTACACTGGGGATACTAGATAAACACATTTGAAAAATGTGTTACAATCAACCTACTTTTACCTCCAATTCTATCTCCAATCAATATCTGGAAACAAGTTCAATTCATTATTATCATAATTAAAACATATACAGGGATGGAGGTGGAGGGAAAAGTTGACAGTCCTGAGCAGTTATTAGGAAAGACTTCTATCATTATGATATCCAAAGTTGAGCTCATTCTTCATTCCCTTTTTCCTCGGAATTTAACTAAACTTTGGCATTTCTACTTTTTTGTTTGTTTGTTTTTGAGACAGGGTCTTGCTCTGTCTTCCAGACTAGAGTGCAGTGGAGCAGTCACAGCTCTCTGTACCCTCAAACTCCTGGGCTCAAGCCATCCTCCTGCCTCAGCCTCCAAAGCACTGGGATTACAGGTGTGAGCCATTGCACCTGGCCTGGCGTTTCTACTTTTGTTAACTCCACTATTCTCCCGCTGAGCCTATGTAGAAATTGTAAAACTATGTGTGTTTCCTATCTTCTCCTTCAAACTCAACATACAATGAATTGCTAAGCCATCTTGATTCCATGGTCATAATGCCTTTATTAAGTCTCTTTTCCTTTCTGTGCCCCTGGCATGATCCTGGTTTAGGTCTTCATTTCCTCTAGCAATTATTTCCTAAAGCATCTCCCTCTCCCAAATCTTGCAACACATTGCTCTCTATAAGAGATTGTTCTTCTATAAGCATAGTTCTAACTTCATCATTCCTCTGTTCAAAAGTGCCACAGCAGACGTCTTACTCTGGTATTCAAAAACTCTATAGGACAACCATCCTTCTCTTGGGGTAGCACTACTGTCCAATGAATGAGTAGTGAGGGCAGTATTGCTAATGCCTACACAACACACCTGCATCAAAAATAAATAAATTAACAACAACAAAAAAACCCCCTACAGGCCATTATCCCAATATTCCTAATTGCTCAAAGTGTATCTTATACTATAATCTCAGATGTTACAGAACACTAGCATTCCCCAGCAAGTGTTTTGCAATTTTCTTCTCAGTGTCTTCACTCATAAAGAACTCTTTTCTTAAAATAGTTTCCCCAAATCAGATCCAAATTCAAGGCTACACACAAAACCACCATTTTCCAAAAACCTTTCCTGATTTCCTTAATTAGCTGAAAACATACCTGTTTTTTAACCAGAACTTTCTCTGGACTTCTTAGTGTTTATCTTACTCTACCTTGTGGCCAATCATTCGTGTATATTTTTCTTCCTCTATAAGACTGAACTTGGTGTAAGAGTCTTTCGTACTCATTTATGCAACTCCTATGGCTACTGTTAGAATGCATTAAAATGTGTTGTGTTCTTTATATGCAGAGCACAATGCACTTTAGGTGGACTTGTTTTTGACTGATTGTTGACTAGGTAAAATGTTCAGAAACTGTAATAAACAATTCTTGTATTATAGACAGAACCATGAAACTGTCTCATGAAGTTACAAAAAATATTAAATTCCAAAAAAAAAAAAAGAACAAATACCCATGCACACACCTTTATGATTCATTGTTGCTATAAAAAAGTTATATGTGTTTGTGATTTCTTTTACCCAAATAGAATTTTCACAGGTGAGGACTATATAAATTCTTTAGGCTACATAGCTCTGATAGGAATCTAAAAGGCCTAACAAGTCTGCACGACTCTGGGTTAGGATTTTTTTCTTTGTCCTTAGCTTGAAAAAAAAATCTAAATTTTAGAATGGGAGCTAAATGTTATTTGTTTAACCATTGTTGAGATTATTAATTTCTAGATGAGCAATAAAAGTAAAGAGGCATTAAGAAGAGGAGCAGGGTGGAAGGGAAGTGAGGTATAAAACCTTACCTTTCAGGTACAATGAACACTATTCTGGTGACAGGCACATCAAAATCCCCAACTTAAGCATTATAAAATGTATCAATGTAACAAACATTTGTACCCCCTTAATATTTTGAAATAAAAAATATTTTATTTTATTAAATATCAACACTTCTATGTGACAATATAATAAGCATACATAAAGCCTCTCTGCTTCTTAAAATAAATAAATAAATAAAAGTAATGAGGCAATGCGATACAAGTTTTATAAATATTCTGTGACTTAGTGGCAACAGGATTTAATTAATGAAAAATAGGCAGATAATATCACTTAATAAACAGCTGCTAGAGCTAACAGGACATGAGCCTGTCCTTGGATACGGTATTTGTCTATATTCAATCAAAGACACAGGCAGGTGATGTGGAAATTCCATACCATTTTGAATTAGAGATAAAGAGAAATATAAAACACAGAAAATCTATTTTATGGAATCAACTTTGTCATAGAACTGATGGTTGAATAATTGACTTTCACAGAAAAACTAGTAAAAACAGGACGATTAGTTAAAAACACATAACCAATAAACGATTGCTAACTTTGAAGATGCCATTACCTCATATCAACATATGATTCATCAGATAAATTTCAGATCTATGAAAGAATGTGTAAAACCCAAGTTCTTGATTTCCACTGATGATAGATCGATTTTCAGTAAAGGTCTGACAATTAAAAACTTTTTCAATTATTTATAATAGAAAATGGCTTTGTCATCCCACTGAAATTATTTTTTCCTTGGTGCAGAATCTTGGAAAGGCCTCAACTCTGTATTATGGGAATCTGATTCTAATAGTATGAATACATCTCTAGCTGAGGACATTATTAGGGACTAACTCATGGTAACTAGTCTCCAAAACCTTCTTCCTTTCACCAAGTTCCTGGGAGATTGACTTCTTCATGAGAAATTAAATAGTTGTTCATGGAGTCTGTACCAGAGCCATAGAGACAGCCTTGAGGGATTTTGAGATATCATAATTTACTGCTCTTCCTTGGAAGGTACTGGATAAACACTGCCAAAATCCCTATTCTTTGGGTGCCCCCTTTCTAGGATATATGTAGACTATTACTCCTTCCTGGTCAGTTAATTTTTTAAACACACTAATCATCTTAATGATCAGATCTGGATACTGCTTCCAAATCTTCCCAGCAACATGCCTTGTTCCTTTTCTCTAAGCTCCAACCGCTGCCCATTTATACATGTGTATCCTCCATGATGAAATAAACACTAATTATACCACACCATAGCTATCTGTTACCTCTCCTTGCCTGGAACAAAAGCTCCTTGAGGACAGGATCATTTTTAATTGTAGTACCCATACCTAGATACTCCCTGGCATGTGACGGGTGCACAAAAAATTATTTGTGAAATGAATGAACAATAGACTTTGTCAAATCTCATGTATGTATTCACACTGTTTTCTCTCAGAGAAGGTGGTCTTTTACAAGTTTTAATGAAAACTTATTTCACTTATTATGTACTAAGAGATCCACTTTGTATAACTTGATGAAATGTGCTTTGTAAGGCTGTAAATTTTTTGGCTCTTTCTCAAGCTGGATTTGATTCATCCTTTGGTCATCTTCCCTGGATCTGTGGTTTAAAATGTCACAAATTGCAGCTGGCTCCTTTGTCTTTCATCTCACCATAGAGCTATGTTCTTAAATTAAATATATACCTGAGAATGACAGAAGTATGTCCATGAATAGGCAAAATATGTCCCTAAATGGACCTCTGTCCTTAAGTAAATTTTTCTCTACTTTTTTCATCTCTTTTTCAGGCCCATCTTGAAAATCAACTTGCTTTCATACAAATTAATAAACTAAAAATTTTGAACAGGAAGTTAATTACTAGTTACAATGAGAAAATGTAAGAGAAGTAACACCTGCTTCTGAAATGCCAGGTAATTGCTGGCAAACAGAAAAGATTATCTAAATTGTAATTTGGAGGGAGCAGTCAATGTTAGTAGGACTTTTGGGTTTTAAAAATCCCTAGTAAAGAATTCAGCTGTTATCCTTATTTTGGAAGGTAATCCTACAGTGAAAGCCAGCCGAACACTCACTATCAGAAGTGCTGACTAGTAACTTTTTAAGTTAAAAAAGGTGTTATATTAGTATTTAAGTTATGCCAAATATTTTAGATATTAATGTTTTATTTAGAATTGAATGCATTTTTTACTTTGCAATAAAATTTATTACCAAATATATACTTTATGTAAAACACGGAAAATTTAAAATCTACTTTGAGTTCTAATGCTGATTTTGCTATAAAAGCAAAATTATAATTATGCTTCTTACTAAAACTGCATAATTTGTGAGAAAGTCCTTTCAATTCCCTCTGCTCTTATTGTTCTTCATGCTAAAGTCAAATTTTTAGTTTAGATGTTTTACATAAAAATTGTGCACCTATTCATTAATTGAATTTGTTTTTATGTCACAAATCATTACTCACTGAACTGCATATTTAGTGAAGATATTTTTGAAAGCCAAGAAAACCATTAAGTATTGCACAAATTAAAGAAGTATCTGAATTTCTGCCTACACTACACACACATATATATATACGTATCAGCTCACCTGGCTCACTCTCCAATCTAAGATATGACCAGAGGATTATGATTTAATGTGGAATTCTAAGGCAGCACAAGAAGAAAACAATCATAAGCTACACAATCATTTCTTTGCCAAGCTTAACAAAGTGGATGGAGAGTGAAGAAAGGTGGTGTTTACATGTAACAATAGTAATATTTTGGAGGTATTAAGGCTGGAGTAGGCTGCAGCCATTCAAATGAACAGAGGCAGTAGGGAAGGGGTATGAAATAATCTGAGGGCACCATTTAGTTGAATTATTTTCTTTTTAAAAGGCGTTTTTCAGGCTAAAGAGGGCTAAGAGACACTAGACACCTTCGTAGCCTTTGTCATTTGGTCTTGACCAGATGTAAGATGACAGCACGCATCCTCAAAGAGCTGCCTCTGCAGAAGCCAGACGCCCCCTCTTCCCCCCACCTCCCCACTGGAGCTTCAATCCTAAAAAGGGAGATCAAAACGACACGCTCCAGGAACAAACATTACATCAGCTCTTTTGTTCTGCAGTGTGAGGCTTCCATCATCTTTGTCAGAGGAAATCAGATCAAAAGGGACATACAGAGATCAGGTCCTGTGAGCACAGCCAATCTTGCTCCCGCCCAAGGGACCCGGGCTCTTGGCACGCCTTGCAGGCGAGTCTTGGGTGGAGTTAACCCCTGAGGCCCCTCAGCGTCCCAAGCAATCACAAGTGTGGCCAAGTGGGGAGGGCTCCCCCCCCCTCCCCCGGGCAGAAATGCTCCTTTTCAGCATCGGAAAGAGCCACCTTGCAAAACAGAGCATTGGTCCTCGTTGGCATCTGTCTCCTCTGTTGTGGCGATCAAGACATTACCAGAGGCCCATTAAGACAATGCACGCCCAGTGCGCTGGGTGGAAATATTAATAACACATACTTAGGAAGATGGTGGTAACTAATAGTTGCCTAAAGTGGCCATTTGAATGGCCTTTGGATCTGCTTTAGAGATTTAGGGATAGATGTCTAAAAAACAAACAGCAAAAGTGGCAACTTTTGATTATCGTATAGGTATTGTGTGTGCGTATATGTATGCATACACACACACACACACACACATATGTTTTTTCCCAAATAAAGTTATAGATTCATTTGGCTTGTCAATTGCCAGTCACCTCTACAGTGCCTGGGGTCCCAGGTTTCCAGGACCCTGCCTCGGCCCCCATAGAATGCCCTCTTCTTCCCTCCCTACCTGGCCATGGACCCCTTGCTTTCCCTCCCCTCGTGGCCAGGCCACCCGCCCAGGTCCCCAGTTCGGAGCCTGGCCACTGTCCCCTCAACGTCCCAAGCCCCATTGCTGCTGCCCACGTTCCTTCCTCTTCCTGGGCCACAACCTCGGCGTTCCCGGGCCGGATTCACGCAGTGGAGACAGGAACCCCGTCGGGGAAGACCTCTCGTGGGGACCTCGAGCAGCACGTGCGACCCTAAAACCCCAAGTCTCCTCTCCCGCCTCGCCGGGACACATGCACCGGGAGCAGGGCCGGCCAGGCGCGGCCTCCGGCGCTCGGAGACCCCCAATGACCGCAGGGCCGTCGCCGCCGCGGACCCGCAGGTCCCGCCTCACCCCCGGGACCACCCCGCCGCGCCTCGGCCGCCGTCGGGCGGGAAGCGCAGGTGTGTGGGCCGCGGAGGGAGCGAGCCGCGCCCTCGGGCCGGCGTGGCAGGGCGCCGCGGCCTGCGCAGCCCCGAGAGCCCCGCGTCGCCCTCCCGAGCCAGGGTTCTCAGGAGCGGGCCGCGCAGAAGACGTTGGCGGGAGGAGTTCGCGGCTGTTGGGAGAACGGGCTCAGGGGAACAGCCCGGCGCTCTCCGGCGGGCCGCCTTCCTCCCTCCCGGGCCCGGGCGCCGGCCCGAAGGGGCGCGAGTGCCGACGGCGACCGCCCGCCCTGGCACGCCCGGGCAGGGCCTCGCAGCGGCAGCCGGAGGGCGGGCGGTCGCCCGTTGGCCCCGCCGGGGCCCGAACGCCCAGGGGTCGCGGCGCGTCCGCCGGGAGCGAGTCAGGTGAGGAGGTCGCCATGGCGATGCGCCCCCGGCGCGCACGCCCGCTGCGGTTGGCATGGGAGCGGGCCCGGCCAGCGCCGCTGATTGGCCGATTCAACAGACGCGGGTGGGCGGAAAGAGATTAGAGCGCAGCGCTCAGGCCGCAGCCGCAGGGTGCCGGCGCCCCGGCTGGAATCTATCGACACCGCGGTCTCCTCCTGCCCCGCCCCGCCTCGCCCCGCCCCCTCCGGCGGCCCCTCCGCCCCCGTCCTCGGGTGCACTTGCTAGTTGCTGCAGACACACGCAAAGATACAACGCGGAGGACAGGGGGGCCCGGCTGTGGGCTCCACGCAGGTTTTGGGGCCTTCTGTCTGGTGGGAGGAGGGCCGCGGGGCAGCACCGTGTTTGTCACTTGGGAAGGGGACATACTTTCCCACAGTAATGTATCTTGGATCTTTTGTTTGGGGTCAGGGAAGATGACTGTCATAGCAGGGAAAGGCTCATAGATTTGAACTTCCAGAGTCAACGTGCGTCTCAGTATCTCACCTTGGAGGTTTGTCAAGATGTCTCTCTCCTTCCAGCCCTCAAGCAGGTCCTGGAAGAAAACCCCTAGAGATTCAAGTCACTGTTTTGGTTCACAGCAGCTTTGGTCGCTTGTGCTGTCGCTCACACCCTCTCAGCCCTAATAATTACTGGAAAGATCAGCAATTGGTGCTGATCCGGAGGCTTGCTGCTCTCTCCCTCCTAGAGATTCCTTGGAGCCCCGGTTGGAGGGGGGTTGGCTAACCAGCTTGTCTGTTTGTCTTTCCCTGGTGGCAGCAGCTTCTGGAGTCTGAGACAATGCGTCGCAGCAGCTCCAAGAGCGGAGTCGTCGTGGCTCCGGTGGCTGGAGGTCCCGATGCTTGTCAGATGCTCACCAGAGCCCAGCTGGGCCAGGATCCCCCACAAAGAACAGTGCTAGGGGTGCTAACTGAAAATGGGCAGTTCAGGAAGACCTGTGGCCAGGTAATGATTCAGAAGGACTGGCAAAGATGCTGGCGGAGAATGACTCTCCTGCTATGGTGGGAGGTGCTCTTCTCCTTCCGTCGTCAGGTGTGCAGTGCCCCTTAAGTATTAGACCCCTGGAATCTGGACTATAGGGAAGCCGATTTTTAAAGGTCACCTTGACTGGTCCTGTTTTCCACTTAGAAATAGTGATTAATTTTCTTTCTTATCTTTCCAATATCAAGGAAATCGGTCCAGGAACTGTTTGGATTAAGCATATGTAAAGTGATTAAAGTGCTGGGCCTAAAGGAAATGTGAATGCCCCCAAATAAACTATGAAACTGGGGTTCCTCCAGGTCAGAGTGCTGTTTAGACTGATGTATGCCATCCCTGAAGCAATACTGGGTAACCTTCGCTGTGCTCATTGGGTAGAGTGTTAGAATCAGGATTGGGTCAGGCTAGACTAGATTACTCCAAAAAGGGTGCTTTGAAAGCAGACATCTCCCCAGTACTGACTAAGCAGCTGGCCTGATGGGTAATGGGCCCTCACATATCAGTTGTATGAGCTTAACTGATCATGGATCCCTTCCTTAACAGATTAAAAACAGTACATTCCCATTTTATAGGTGAGAACATTTGAAAGGTTTAAGCCCTCACCAAAAGAAAGTTATGGTGGAAGCTAGATTAGGAACCTCTCATCTACTGACTCTTCAAGTGATCTCCTCAAAGCTTTGGAGAAAATTGAGTGAAAGTGGTTTTAACAAACTTTCATTTGCTTAGCAATGTTTACTTTTTTAAAATTTAAAGCCTAAGACTTGGCTCTTATGAATTTTCAGTTGCGCCTATGCAGAATGGTCTCATTTTAAATTCCTCTTACGTTGCCTGGCACCACCTCTGCATTTCCTTGCTCCATTCCTCTACAACCTTCTTGGAAATCTGTTTCCTACCTTTCCTTCTCTCTTTAAGCCTCCAAAACCTTCTTCTGCATCCTTACTCTCAGCTGATGACTTTGAATCCTATTTTCTTAAAAAATATAGAAGCAACCAGAAGAGCATGTCCACATGCCCCATATACTCTGCCATCGCCTTCCTGTTATGTGACTGCTGTGTCACTGCTCTTAATGTGAGGTGATCTTCCAATGTGTACAGTATACCTCATGTCCTCTTGCTTCTTCAAGGATATCAATCTAGCAACTCTTCTCTCAGCGGTTTTTCCTTTTCCACTGGGTCAAATTCATAAGCATACAAATATATTGTAATTTTTTTTCCATCTTAAAAACCTTTCAACTACACGCTCTTTATAGCTTCTGTCCCATTTATTGAAACATTCCCATAAGGGTTTGTGTCTTCCACTAGCATGTAAGCTCCATTCAGATGAGGATTTGGGATGTTATGTTTTCTTTTGTATGCTCATTGCTTGTAATGATAGGGTACCACGAAATTATTTTTTGGATGAATGCTGTCCATAGTTCTTCTTTTGCTCTCTTTTTACTCAAATCTTAGTCTAGTCCTTTCCTTACTTGACTGATCAGCAGTATTTGACATAGTTAAACATTCTTTATTCCTTAACATGATTTCTTCCCACTCAGCTTGGAGAACACCACTCTCTTGAGGTTTTCTACCTAGCTTATACTCTTTAATATCCTACTTCTTCTTATAACCTTCTCTAAAGGTTAGAGTGTCCCAGAGCTTAGTCTTTGATCCGAATCTTGCACTACTTCCTTAGTAATCTCCTCAAGTCTCCCAGCATTAAATACCATCTGTTTATTGATGACTCATTTTTACCTCTGGCCTGGGCCTCCTAGCTGCGTTGTGAGTTCCCCTACTGGGAGCCTACTTGACACCTCCACTTAGATCATATAATAGGCACCTCATACTATGCAAAACCAAGCACCAACCTTTTTCCCTACTCCAAGCCTACTCTTCACAAAGTCTTCCTTGTCTCAGTAAATGGAATGTCCATCCTTCCTGTGATTCAACCTCAAGACCTTTGTCATCCTTGACTCTTCTTTCTTTCTCGCCCCACATCTAATCTAGGGAGAAATTACTATCGACTCTACTTTTTGAAATGTCTAGAACCTCTTCACTTCTCATTTTTTACTGTTAACTTCCCTGATTCAAACCCTTGTTGTGTCTCGCCTAGAATTTGCAAGATTCATAACTGGTCATCTTACACTTATCTTGTTCTCCATACCTATACACAGCCAGAATGATCCTTTCAGACATAAAAGAATCATTCCACTCCTCTGCCTAACATCTTTCAGTGGCTTCCATCTCTGAATAAAAGCCAGTCTTTAGATGGCCTATGGTAAGGCCTGCACGATCTGGGCTCTCCTTTCTTTCTGGCCTTATGTATTACATGACTCTGCCTCACTGTGCTCTGTCTGCTCCTATTATATCTTTTCTTTTTTGTCTCCTCTGCCCCCCACCTCTCCAGGACTAGAATATAAATCCCATGAGGGTAGTCTTTTTTGAACATTTTGTTCACTGCTAAATTCTGGGCACCTAGAATAGCAACTGTCACATTAGTTCAGTAAATGTTTGTTTAATGAATATGTGTTTCCACCTAGCTACATGTATCTATATAGCAAGAGTCAAACTTGGCAGTAACTTGGAGTCATGGTTATCTGGTTATAGTAACTTGTGATTGTGCCCTTTATAGTCTTTGTGATTTTTTTTCCTGTACTATCATAAAGGTTTTTTTCTTTATAGACATAAGTCACATATTTAACTTGATCAAGGCAAGGGAGAGTTACAGAACCACATACTAACTTAGAAGTAGCCTTCATCAGTGAGCACCAAGATAAATTATATAAACAATGTTAATGCAGTAGATAGAGCTAGCATTTGCATAAATATAGCTCAGGTTCATAAAGCGTGCCCACCTGCCCTGGTTCAACTGACTTGCATACCATCCAACATGACTCACCATAAGAAGCAACATTGTTTGACGCATTATACTTGTTCACTGTGGTGACACCACACTTGTTCCCATTGTTAATGTTATAAGAATATAGAAAAGGAAGCAGTGATTGAGAAATTTCCTTGATAGTAATTGCATTAAGTCATACAAAAACATTCTATGGCTTATAAGAGAATTTAGTAGTATGGGTTTCCAAAATCATGTTTCTAAATAACTGGGTATAAAATGGGAACTTTATAGAATACTTCTGGTAAAAAGTCACTATTTAAGGAGGAAGACTATAGAAACTCAGTAAATAAGGGTCAAGAGCTATTCTGACTACTTATAATATCCCACGATGCTATAAACATAAAAGCCAATTTACAAACTTCTCCTTACATGTGGTACTTGTTTCATTTTGGAGAAGAGCTATAGCTTTTCTTCTTTCTATAATCATGAGTTCTCTTTGATACCTATGTGAGGAAGATGACAAATTTTAGGTAGCTCTTTTCCCATATATCAAATGTCGACAAAGATAAGGGAAAAGTTGTACCTTTGAAGCTTCATTTTCTGGAATTAAATTGGCAACATAGATATTTCAGTTGAGGGTCCATCTTACCTTCTCAGGTTGCTGGTTTGAGTCACACAGGTTCATGTTACCTATATGATCTTTGGGGTGGCCTCTGATAAAAGATTTAACTCTTTTTTAGGGGATCACAACCATCAGGTGTTTTTCTGGATCTGAAAATGCCTTCCCCCCAGCTGGAAAGAAAGCACTATCTGACTGCGGGGTCCATGAGCCCCCCAAGCAAGGGTTTGACATCTACATGGATGAACCTGAACAGGGGGACAGAGACAGATGCTCAGGCAGAGAAGGAATGGCATTTGAGGATGTATATGAAGTAGACACCAGCACACTCAAGTCAGACCTTCACTTCCTGCTGGATTTCAGCTCAGGTAATCTGACTCACCTATGACCGACGGTGCCCTGTATTCATAACTGCCTGCAGTGTTCAATAGCAAGTAACTAGCAAGAGAAAAACAGAAAGTAATGACTATATTCACAACTGCCTGTGGAGGGTTAGTGGATGGAACAAGTTTTTAAATTAAATGACTTATCTGACAATGTTGAACCCCTGCAGTTTCCCCTATGCTGGTAGATTCATCTCTCCATTCCCAGTCTGAAGATGCATCAGATTTTGGCACAGATGTGATAAATGTGACTGAATATGCTGAAGAAATTCATCAGTACCTTAGAGAAGCTGAAGTGAGTTCTCCCAACTTCTATTTTAATCTACAGGACCCCAAGCTCTTAATATTTAGATAAGTTATAAATTCTTGGCCATAACCACTAGTGAATGGCACTTTTGTGACAGCTAAACATAAGAATATCTATGAAAAATAATAGTTGTGATGGTGAGTGGCAATAACTTGGATTATTTCTGTATGACTCAAATATTTAAGTATTTCACTCTTGGGAATAACTCATATTGCCATTTCCCCCCTCCCCTAAGTTATTTGTTCACCAATGACTATAGCACCAGGATTTCATACTTACTTCCTCATCGTGGTAAAGATTTATTTGGCTCTGAATCAGGATCCTCTTAGCCTTTGCCCGTGAGATTTTTTAAAAAGCAGATGTACTATGGTGTGATCTTTCTGATACTGCCACTACTTAAATTTCAAAACGTTTCCCCAAAACAGATAAGGTACAGACCCAAAGCTCACTACATGAGAAAGCAGCCAGACATCACAGAAAGCATGCGTACGATTCTGGTGGACTGGCTGGTGGAGGTTGGTGAAGAATATAAGCTTCGAGCAGAGACTCTGTACCTGGCTGTCAACTTCCTGGACAGATTCCTTTCATGTATGTCTGTTCTGAGAGGGAAATTGCAGCTTGTAGGAACAGCAGCTATTCTTTTGGCTTCGTAAGTGTTCTTTCAGCTTGAATAATGTGAAACTATTGCCTGTCAAAACACTTAATTTTTATTCCCTATTTATTGAAGAAACTCAGTGCTTGATAATTAAAACTATTCATGTTTCCTTTGATAAAAGATCATCACCTTCACAGGATTTACTGAGAAACTGAATCTTACCAAATGTTCACTCTTCGCTTCATATGTTTAAGATTTATAGCAGCAAGTTCAATATCTATCACGAACTTGTTGAAGCAGCCAACAGCTCAAATTCAAGATCTAATTTAACTTATTTGCAGTGTGGCCTTTTGGCTGTATTCTCATAAAAGTAAAAGAGATTTTACTTACATGAAAGCTGTCTTCATGATCTAGCAAATGACCCATAATAACACAGTTTGTTTATTTGGTTACAGTGAACACACTATTATAGCTGGTTCCTGTTACTGCCAGTCATTCATAAGACCACCCCATTGTGTGGGAAAAGAGAGCTGGGTTATGAGAACTGCCTTTAAGTGACCTGGTGCTGGGGGGTAGCTTCCTTTCTGTTCTTCTGGTCCCATACATTCTATTACTAATGCATAGAAACTCGCCAAAATTCCCCTAAAGAAAGTAGAAACAAAAGCAGAAGGAAAGAATTGATAATAGTGAAATTATATCATTATCTTCCTCTTGGCTATACAGTATCACTTGCTAATTCAGTAGAAAAGGTTAAACATGATCTTTTTAAAAATTAAAGGCCTATAGATTCTTTTTCTATCATTGTTTTCATCATAACATTCTTTTTCCCCAAATGATTTGAGAGCTATGGAATTAATAGGAATTTACCTATAGTGTCTGCCATTCGGAATCTTTCAGTGTATCAGAGGCCAAACCTAAAATTCTCAGTTGGAAATTGTTTCTGTTACGACTCCTATTAGTAAGTACAACATATCCTTGTAATACCCATGTTCTTGGTCTGGAAACAAGCTTATATTTTCTTAGCCCTGTGCCATTTAGTGGTATTTAAGTAGATATGTGGGTACAAAGTAAAGAAGTCTGCAAGGGTGTGTTGTAGCATGGGAGGTAGAGCCATAGCTTCCAAAACTTTTTGCCTTCTAAAACTTTTACTTCTAAAAACTTTTTACCTTTCTCAGGAAATACGAAGAGATATATCCACCCGGAGTAGATGAGTTTGTCTATATAACGGATGATACGTACACTAAGCGACAACTGTTAAGAATGGAACACCTGCTCCTGAAAGTCTTAGCTTTTGATCTGACAGTGCCAACCACCAACCAGTTTCTCCTTCAGTACTTGAGGCGGCAAGGAGTGTGTGTCAGAACTGAGAACCTGGCCAAGGTATGTGTGCCACCTACGTGACTTCCAGGAACTCCTGGTGCTAGTCTTTCCCAGTTATCCTTTCGTTCTTCTTTCCTTTTCAGTTTTATTTCATGCACCCAGAAAAACTTCTTAGTAATGGAAGAGAGCTAATTTAAGAATACAACTTCTGGTTACAAGACATTACTATTGACTACATTTGGCAGGCACAGATTGTCTAATTACCCAACTATTAAAGAAATTTAAACTTGGAGACTGTTCCCTTCTTGCATACGGACCACATGCAAAAAACAACTCTTAAGTTTACAGAATGGGAACAATGTAAATGTAGTTTAATTTGGTTCTACTCTTATCCTAACATATTAAGCATTGAAGCATTATTTGGTGATTTGGAGTTATAGAAATTTAGTTGAAGACATTAAAGTATTGGTTTGGTCAACTTGGTTTCCAACTACTGTGATCTAGGATATTTGGTATTTATATGCTATACAAAGGTAATAAGAATGTCTACATAAATTTCCCAATATGTTTCTTCTAATCTGATATGTTCCTACTTGTACTGTTCTAGCCTCTGAACTGCATGTATATGCTTGGTAAATTAATAGCTTTAATGTAGTCATATTTTTGCCTTTTAGCTAAAGACTGTTCCCATTCCAGCTGCCAGAGCAATGCTACTTTATCTGACCAACTTAAAACTGCACTTCTAGGATAGGATAAGAAAAATAACCTATCACATATACTATGTGGATAAGCCAAATACCTGTGTATTGAAATTTTATTACAATATAAATGTTATTCTCGTTATGGACAGGCATACCAATCACTATCCCAGTGAATAATTTTGAGTTCCTATTTCTGTACTCTTTACTAGATGCTGGTTAAACAAAGATAAGACACTATTTATTCCCTTGCTATTTCTAGGTTTACTTGTGACTGTTGTCAAATTTCTAATTCCAATGAGATTTTCTCTCTTGTACTTAGTACGTAGCAGAACTGAGTCTACTTGAAGCTGACCCATTCTTGAAATATCTTCCTTCATTGATAGCTGCAGCGGCTTATTGCCTGGCAAACTATACTGTGAACAGGCACTTCTGGGTAAGATTCTAACTTCTTCTTTCTAGATGAAATTGAAGACCTATCTAAAATCTGTTCAGTAACTCTCAAGGCTTAAAATAGACTTGCCTCTCATGAGGGAAAGTTAGTTTAATAAGGAACTGGTTGTCTTGACTGCAAACTACAATGCTACTGAGTCTTGTGGGTCAACCTTCATGACTTTGACTCAATGTCAATGGCTTTATTCTATGAGGACTGAGATTGCTGAAAGACAAGGAGATACATCTTATGCTCCTTCAACAGAAGCAGGCCTGGAAACCTCAATACCCACTATTAGGCATGCAGGGCCCTAGAGGTACAATCATTGATCACTTCAAGCAAAAATTGTTGACTTTTTCTATCTGTGTTAAAAAAAAAAAAAAAAAACAACAACAAAACACCTGGGTCTAATTAGGATGGCCAGAAGATTGCACTGGGCTTTCAAGAGAACATTAGTGTTGCCTCTTGCCCGAGAAGGTGGCAAGATCAGAAATGGGCCCCTAATTTGGTTCTCTAGGCTCACTGTAGTGCTAAAAGAAGTTGAATGTCTACCTTTAATTTCTGGAATACTTATTTAAAACTCCTGCATTTTGACTAAGAATCTTTCATATTCTATACAAATAGGATGGTCAGGCAAGGGGGCTCTTTAAGGATCAGTGAAAATCCCACTCATGAGGGAACAGGGAAAGCGATCTGCCCCCAAATTGAGCATTATCAATATACAGTATGAGCACATTTAGAACTCTGGCTGTTCTGCCTAATATTTTGTGTCTAAAGTCTCTGAAGGAGGTTTCTTTTGAGATGAATGAGGATACTTACTAAGAGATTAATTCTCTTTATTTCACAATCGGTTATCTTCAGATTTCTAATGTCTTACAAAGTTATGTGAAGCAATTTTTTTCTTTTGTCTTGATTAGCCAGAAACTCTTGCTGCATTTACAGGCTATTCATTAAGTGAAATTGTGCCCTGCCTCAGTGAGCTACATAAGGCGTGCCTTGATATGCCCCATCGGCCTCAGCAGGCAATTAGGGAGAAGTATAAGACTTCAAAGTAAGTCGCTGACATTCTCTCATCTTGGCTCTCTATTTAAAGCTTAACAGGTTATAGTAATGTCAGAATCAAAAATAGAACAAATTGTATATCTGGTACTAGGTAGGCAAAGTAAGGTTTCATGTTAAATCAAGAAAATCACTTTGGAGAGGCCTAGACTTATAATTTGTCAGGTTGTAGTACTATAGTCAGCCAGCTTCGTTCCATTCTGTTAAAAGTACTAGAAAGTTTTCTGTGGCCCAGCTGAGATTGTACAGAACTGAAGTCCTTGGCTTCTTCTAACCTTGCCTTGGGTCTCATTTCAGGTACATGCACGTGTCCCTCATGGAACCACCTACAGTTCTTCCTCTACAGTAAGTTGCAGAACTGAAGCACCTGCAGAACTTGACCTCCAGATCAACAGGATTGCTCTTAATATTCATAGATTCCTGCAGGTTGGGTCAACTAATGTTGCCGAAATGTAGATGACTTTTTTTTTTTTATTGTAAATGTATTTAGGTTCCCTTAGACTTTAGTAGCTTGTAATATAGTCTAAAATTTTTTAAAGAATAAACAACTTGCCTTATGACCATGTGTTAGGCTTATTTACTAATTAACATGGCTGGAATTTTAGTTGATAGTATTAAAAGAGTCATCTCTGTTTTCTAAGTTCATTTTATAAATGTGGCATGCTATTAGGATTAAGTGTTCTGAGCTTCCAGAGAGTTTCCTGTTTGGTAAATGACTACCCTGAGGCTTTTTCCCTCCTATCTCTTTACTCCTCAGATAGCTCTCCATAGATTGGCAAATGAAGGAAAGGCTGACCCAGGTAGGCTGGTGAAGGAATATGAATAAGCACTGGTTGGTGTAGCTTCCTTCTCAAACCCAAGTCAGTAAGAGGCCTGAGGGCAAGGGTGAGGGAATGTGGGAAGGAGGTCATGGGTAGAGTCAAAGCATAATGAGTGCCATGTGTACCGTCTGGGAGATGGACACGCTTGAAGCTCTGACGGGGGGTGGGGGCAAGGGCAATATATGTAACCTAAACATTTGTACTCCTATAATATGCTGAAATAAAAAAAAAAAAGGAAAAGAAAAAAAAAAACAGGGTCTGTGCATGGAATATGGAATGTCCTTGGAGAAGATGAAGTTTCTAAGGCAGGTAAGTTGGCTGACTGGGTGGATGGACCCATTCACTTGCCAGGCTAGGTGTCCGTCCCCGCCTAAATTGTCTCCTCCTCTTCACTCTGGGTGGGTTTCCTTCTGAGCATCTCCAGGTGTTTGCTTACATCTGTCCAGACACTATTGTTTGCATCAACTTGTTTGCTACCTACAAACTTGATTGGCTAGCTAACTGGTGAAGGAGAGAGCTACACAGAGTGGAATGTTGGCTGGATATTGTGGATTTTCAGTCACACACTGCAGGGAACATAAATATTCTCAACTGATTCATGGTCATATTAACTTTTTACCCTAAATATCCTCCCACTTCCCCCTGTGTTTACTTTTCACATTGGCTGATCTTTCCCTGCATTATTAAGAGTTATCTGTAGGAGCAGGGACATATGTCCATGCTGAAATCCCATCTTTATTTTCAGGGTAGGAGCTATCACATTCTAAGACAAAACCAACTTTTTCTTGCTCCCCACCACCCCCAGTTTGTAAGCAAAGGAAGAAAGAGGATATTAAAGCTACAATCCCAGCAGGGAATCTGATGTTAGGCTGCAGTTGAAATGTATATACCTCTGCCCTTGTACCAAATGGAATTCCTTTTAATTGTATGAGAAGTTGTAAAGTTGCACAGTACCTAAGGCTGGGAAGGCAACTGAACCTGACCCTTCATCAAGCCCAGACCCAGCTAATGGAGTCAGTGGGTCAGTGCACTCACATTCAAGCTCAGAATGGGAGCCTGTATTCTGCAACTACCAGCTGCAGGGCTGTACTTAGGTGCCGCCTCGCTTCTGCAAGCAGCTTGTGCTGGAGTTGGACTCAGGCATAAAAAGGAAAGTACTATCAGGCTGCCTGCTTTACTGTCCCAGCCTCAAACTGAACTAGAGATGAGACATTGGGTAAAGGTGTGGGTCAGGTACCAGAGGAGGGAATGAGGTCAACTTAGACTTACCAACTAAGCTCAACCCTACTGGAATGGATTTTCTCTCCTTGCTTCAGTCTGCAATGAAAACAGAGTAACATCTGGATATCAACCTGTGGAGTTGAGTGTCTCAAATCATCACAGTACTGATTTTAAACTTCTGTCATCTAGAATATGCTTTCTGTAATTTGGGTGATTTTCAGCAGCTCATTCTTTTAAGGGAATTGAAACTGAGAGGCAAATACAGTGGAAATCCAGTACTGCCTTTCTCTTCCACCCAGAAATGTATCCTTATCAGAGACCCTTATATGGGAGATCAGGGTCCTAATTCCAGCTTGGCTATTAATTGTGTGATGCTGGTTGCAGTCAGGTAAGCTAAATTGCCTTAGCCATCCCCAAATGTCTGGTTTACCACCTTAAAGATAGATCTCTCCTGTCACTCTCCAGTGTATGTTGGGGAAAAGGAGCTTTTGTTTCCACATGACCATCCTTCCCTCAGAGCCCACCCCTGTATTCTTGTATTTGGCAGGTGAAGAAAGAGAAAGAACGTGGGGAAAGCACACCCATTCTTACTGCGAAGGGCTGAGAAATGTAATTTAGCTGTAAGCTCTAGGGGGAAAGGGGAATCCAATGTTGATACAATAATCGGTCTTTGCCACAGTGGGCATCTCACCTAGTGTCCTGAACTTCAATCTCTTCATGAATGATGAGTTTGATTGGGTCAGTGTTTGTCTCTTAAGTTACGTACCCATTTTCACTATTTCTGCCATACTTAGGTATCATTTTTAAAATGACTTATTTTTTAAACTTAACATCTTCTTAGCAGTAAATATTCCTGAAATAATGGATGTGAAATGCCAGCCACATGTTTTCTAATACATGTTAGAATATGTAACTACTGAATGTGTGTCACTTAAGATTCTGTGCTCTATCAGGTACAAAATATCACCCCATGGGAATTCAATGATCTGAGAGTCTGTCCAACTCTGTGGAAAATTTTTAATGCTTAAAATAGTAAATGTCAACAAGAATTCATTTTATTATGTGTCTTAAATTTGAGAGTACTTGGGCAAGAAGTTTGAATGGGGTCACGAGCTGCGTTCTCTCTTGAGAACGGCACTATATTAGGTTGACTGAGGACAACAAAAGGAGGTCACAGCGATTTAGACCTTTAAAATAGTGGGATAAATATCTCATTTCATCCTTATTTCTCCTCTCTTCCCCTCCCCTTCAAGCGCTAAAAGCAAGAGCTGGGGAGGTGGGAAGATTGACATACTGTTTGGGGCGGACAATTTGATGCGGCAGTTCTGACACTTAGGGCCAGAGCAGGGCTGGGGAAGGTGCTTAAAGGTGAGATAAAACGTCAAACTAGAATTTCTCCTAGAAATAAAGCATGGCTGGAGTTATGCCCCTGGTGCCAGACTCCATCTCTGTCTCACATCCTGCTGTCTCTGCCCTGCCATGTCTTATCCACATCAGTGTCTACGGCAGCAACCTCATGGCCCTTCAGTTTCCATTTCCCTGTTTCTAGAGTTTCTGAAATGAAGTGGATGACATCTCTTTTCTACACTGCATTTCTAAGTGTATCACCATTGGGATAAAATATGGGGCCACAATTTGGCCCTTCCTGAGCCAGACCCCACCATCCACCACAGCAGCAGCTCTGCTTTAGTTCACCAGCCGTCCCTGGAGGGGCCATGTGTCCACACCCTAGTCCCTCCCGCACACTGCTCTCTTTCTGCAAAGCAGTTCCCACGTCCCTATACCACTTGGCTACCTCTGAGGTTATTCTTCTGAACTAATCTTTGGTTTCAGCTCCCCCGTCAGCTTTAGGTAAGTGTCCCTCAGGACAACTGGCTGCCACTTGCCTGCCATCCCTTCATACAGGGCTGAAGTGTGTCTCCCTGTGCTCCCAGCGTTGGCTTGATGCTAGAGATTCAATGATATTTGGGTGAATGAATGAATGGATTATACTTTTTACAGCCAATCAATAGCCCTTGATTTAATCAATTACAAAATGAGAAGTATAATACTTTTCAAAATACATTGGGAGAAAATGAGGTTAAAAGAAAAAATTACAATTGAAGGTAAGAGTACATGACATCAATATACTGTACAAAGTTCATTCTCCTCATACTTAGTCCATTTATTGTTGTATAAGAAGCTAGAAGGTAAAGGAAAACTGTCATGAGAGTGTTGGAACAAGAGTTTTCTAGATGAGCACTGGGAATACAGTGATGATTTCAGAGACAGATCCTGGCCTTTACCATCTGTTGCCTTTACATATTTCTTTACCTGATTTAGAGGGAAGATGTTTGCCTTTAAAAGGGAAGTCTTCTTGAGCTGCCATTTAATAAGCAATAACACCTTTATTTTGCACGTACTCTGATGTGTCATAAATCATACTTGCTTTTGAAATGCATAAACAAAAGCCATTTTAATGGAATGATTTATTCTTCAATCCCTGAACAAAAAATTTGCTTCATGATGACATAAAGGCCCAAAGCTTTGGCTGTATGACAGAATGGTAGCAGGGGGACACCTTCATCAAAGGCCCCTAAAAATAGAATGACGAATGCAAAGTTGTTTGTGCTTATGGAGCAGTTAAGCAGCCAAAGCCAACCAATCAGACTGAGCTCAGCCCAGGGAGCAAAGGTGGTGAGGCCACTGAAGGGAGGACAGGAAACAGCTGCAGAGAAAGGGACTTTTGAGTTGCAGGGAAGACTCTTGCAGGGCTCGTACAGCATGGAAGATACCCTGTTCTGGCCTAAATTCAGAGAGATCGAGAAAGGCTGCCTCATAACAGCATGGAGCTAAGCTTTTGGGTTTTTGAAAGAAGCTTTTCAGAATCCACATCTCCCTATGGATCCTGTGTTGTTGTATGAATTGTTCTATTAATCAGTTTAGGCTAGGCTTTGCCGAGATAACAAATTAGACCCAAATCCTGGTGGCTTAAAACAGTTTGGCCAGCTTGCCTGCTCACCTTTCTTTAAGCAGTGATTCAGAGGCCCAGGTCTCCATCTGTCAACTCCACCAACTTGGAAACCTTTGTTTTCAGATATGTTTATGAATAAGAGAACATGGAAAAAGCATCTTGGAATTTAACCACCTCAGATTGGAACTGTACACATTTCTGTTTCTGTAGGAGCTGGGAAAAGTAGCTTAACTTTTTGCGCAGGAAAAAGGAATGGTTAGATGAACACATACCATGGGCTGCAACAGTTAACATCTCTCTGTGGATTCTCTTGTGAATCAGTTCGAGAGTTAGGAATTAGAAACAGAAATAGCTAAGGCAGTAAAATGGTACTTGCTGAAATGCAATTAAGGCAGAAAGGCTATCCTTCAAGCACTGACCTTTGAACAATTGCAGACAGGGATGGTAGGCAAGAACAATGAAAGAAAAGTATCAGAACAAGAATGGAGTTACTACCTAGTGCAGTGCTTCCCCAGCCATGCTCTGGCATCCTTGGGCTCCCTGAGATGCTAAGTGTTCCACTATGAGAGAGAGGAGAGAAGAGAAGACTCAGAAACACAAGTCTTTGAGTTGCTGTGAGGCATTTTGTGGTCAAATAAGCCTGGGTTAAAACAGTTTAATAATTCCACTAGTATCAGGACTCTCACAGCCTTGAGTTGGCTGACAAGCTGCCATGGCCATGGTAATGTACCCTTCAGGTCTCCTGTTGAGGACTTACAGACCAGGGAGCCAGCTGTTGTGCTCTGAAATCCCTCCTTGTGTTTGCACTAAGGAGGACACGCTTCCCTCAGGCGTCCCTGATGGCTGGGGATCCCATTCCAAAGAGAGGTGGGATTCTTCTGACTGGTGATTTTGGACTTGAGGAATCCTGGACAGCCTTTCTTTCTTAGTCTGAGTCTCTTCATATCCAAACCTCCTTTCTCTCTTCTCTCCTTCCCAGGAGTCAGACCTCCATCATGGTCCAGAGGACTGTCCCTGCTGCCTCCATCTCCCTCCACCCCTTAGTCACAGGCAGCTCCCCTAGCAAATTTCTGGCACATCTACTCCTGTCTTGGTGCCTTCTTCTGGGAAGCCTCAAGCTAATGTGCAGCCTTGTAAACCCTAAGAGGGGTGAATAAACAGGGTTTCCCAAATGTACCTGACCAAGGAAAATGTTCTTGATGCAAAACCTATCCATGTTTAAAAGATCATAATGTTTGAAGAAACACAGGTTGGAAATGCCCCCCTAGGGAAAATGGATTAATTCATAATTACTTAAAATGGATCTATACTTCAATTTCTATGTTATTGTATTTATAATTTGATTTGTACAGATATGTTTAAATTACCTATTAGTAAATTTTGTATAATCTTTTCATAGTCTTATCCAATTCTTTTACTGTTCTGAATTTAAAAGAACTCTTCAGTTGTTATTAAGGAAGATTCCTACCTGTTTAGACCCAGTTGGCATTATAGTTATTGTCCTCATGCGCAGATGGGGCAATCCAGGCAAGCAGCAGCCTTCTTCCTCATTACCCTGGGGGTCAATGTTGAATGCTGTTAATGCAAATCACCAAGTTAGTGACTGACTGTATATTAAATATTGATGCAAGAGAAATCTCTGGAATGCTTAAAAATGTCTGTGATTAAGTAGTTAGTGATTTTATTATATTATCACATTCAGGAAAAACTAAAGTTTTTATCTGACAATATGGAATGTTAAACATCTAACCCCATAACATTGGCCTTTGAGAAACAATTGATCCACCAAAGTATATATAAATACTCCTTGTAAGAGAATCCTCTAGGTGCTATGAGTTAAAAATTATTCAAAGCTTCTTAAAATTATCTGAAAAGGAGACTGGAAGAGGAGACCAGTCCAGACCAGACGAGGAAGAGGAGACTAGGCCAGACCAGATGAGGAAGAGGAGACCAGACCAGACAAGACCAGACGGGGAAGAGGAGACCAGACGGGGAAGAGGAGACGAGATCGGAAGAGGAGACAAGACCAGACCGGAAGAGGAGACCAGACGGGCAAAGGAGACGAGACCAGATGAGGAAGAGGAGACCAGACCAGACAAGACCAGAGGAGGAAGAGAGTGCTAAGTTCTTAATATGCGATACCTCATTCAGACCTAAGGAACCATCCTATGAGATAGGTATTGTTCTTTACCTTGTTTATAGATGAGGAAGCTAAGGCTTAGAGAAGTTATATAATCTGCCCAAGGTAACACCTTAACTCATGAACTGAGAATCAAAACCAGGCCTGACTCTGGAGTCTCTGCTCTTAGCCAGTATGCAAGTCAGATACATTCTTTCTGCCTATATGGTTGTTTCCACAGCTTCCTCCAAAGGTGTCCTCAGGCTGGCCCTGTGGCTGAGCCACAGCTGCTGTCCTGGTGATTTTCAACCCCCGATTTTATTTTTACTATGGATGAGGGGAGAGGCACAGTCCTGGGCTGGAGGGCAGGAATTAGGCTTCTTGTGCTGTTCCATCTCTGGACACAAGAGGGTGAACTCTCAGCAGGCATCTCTTGCACTAGACCTCACTTACCCCATCGGTAACATGGGAAGAATAATCCTACTCTTGGTGCCTGCCCAAATTACTCTTTTTTGAAATCATAATTGGAAGATATCTGCATAAAGGATTAGCACTTATTAACTATGTATAGATCTAGCCCCCAACCAAAGTTCCAGACTTAATTCCCAGAAGTTCCCAGCAAACTTGGAAAACCTCCAGAGGATCCTCACCTCCCTGCCTTTGTTCATGCCTTTCCATATATCTGAAAGGCCTTCTCATCTTCACCTACCATAATCCTACCTATCCAAAAGGCCTAGTTCATAGGCTTCTTCATAGAAGGTGTTGGTGGACAGTTGTCCTTGAAGTGATCCATTTCTCCTACCTACTCTTTGGCTGTAAGTACTTAAGACAGGCATCACTCCTAGCCTTACCATGTAATTATTGATGTATAGGATGTATACGACACCTTCTCTAAGGAGGACATGTGTTGGTTTTTGCTTGCCTAATATCTTCTCCCCCTTTTAGTAACAGCAACTTGATTTTCCTCTGGAAAACACCTTCCCTCACTTTTAATCCATATGATTTGGATGGGATCAACCCCACTTCCAAACCCAGAGGTAGGCATGTGACATAGGCCTATTCAGAGTTACTATAATGAATTCAGTGAAGGGCAGGTGACTCAATTAAAAGCATTGAGAATTACTCCTAGGACTTTAGCTAGGATCATTGGCATAAAAACCTCTGTTTTTGCTACAATTGGATATAAACATGGAGCTGTGAGGGGCTTTCACATGGAAAAAAATTCCTGAGGATGAAGCTACCCAAGAGCAGGTTACAGAAAGAGACCTAGTCTGGAGGATAACATTGTTGGAAGCCCTTGGATCTTAGATTCAGCTATTCCTGAAACTATTAATAGAAGTAACCTGCCTAGGACAAATAAATTCTGTCCCCTAGCATCAGGCTAGCTCATAGCAACCTCAAACTCCTGGGCTCGAGCAATCCTCCTGTCTCAGCCTACTGAGTAGCTGGAACTACGGGCACGCACCACCACACCTGGTTAATTTTTTCTATTTTTGGTAGAGACAGGGTCTTGTTCTTGCTCAGGCTGGTCTCAAACTCCTGAGGTAAAGTGATCCTCCCACCCCAGCCTCCCAGAGTGCTAGGATTACAGGCATGCAGACTGTACTTTCAAGCAAATATTATTAATCAGTCTTGTGACAAAACATAAGCTCTTTTTTTAAATTTGTACATCCTTTCCATCCCTGCTGTTCAAAGTGCAGTCTGTGGGTCAGCAGCATCAGCATTGTCTGGGATCTTGTTGGAAATATACAACCTCAAGCCCCATCCTAGATGTACTGAATCTGAGACCTGCACTTCAAATAAGGCAGTCAGGAAATTTGCATGCACAGTCAAGCTCGGGAAGCACTGGCTTAAAGAACCCAACTCAGTTCTAGAGATATAAGACCTTAATAAAATTTGGCTGATGTTTGCAGACTAGAACCTTCAAATAGTGATAACTGGTTTCAATATCTGTGCTCCAACAATTGCTGTGCCCTCTAGCTCTCACCATTACACATGTGCTAGAAATAAACACTGAGGCAAAATCTAAATAATTTTAAAGGGGGATTTTAAAAAAAAATCCACATTGTTTTTGGTTCTCCATCTTGCACTCAGAACTTGGAGGAGTCATCCCTGTCCCCCTCCTGCTAGTGACCTCTATGTGGCAGTATAGGTCTGAGAAATGTGCAGAAAGTCAGCATTTAGACTCTAGTTACGATTTCTCTGCTCTGAGCTGTCTGTCCCACAATGGCATAGGGGAAAGGGTCCATGGGCTAGGCCTCTGCTTGCAGTTGGGAAGGACTCAAAGTTTTTCTCTCTTCCTTCCCTTTCTCTCTCCCATTAAACTAAAGAGACCAAACATCTCAGATCCAGCCATATCACAGTACTATCAACTCCCCCTCTACCTCAGCCTGGTATGTTTAACTAGAAAGGAACTCCAGAAACTATAGAAGGACTGAATTCTGGATCCAAGAGCAACACCTGGGCTTAGATCAGAGGTATTTGGTGGATGAATGGACCTTAGATGGAATCCTCTAGAAGGAATCCTCAAGCAGCACCCTTGTGGTGGTGTTTTCTGTGACTAACATGAGCTCCAGGTACCACAATGTTTGTGGTGTTGAGAGTGGGGTGGGAGAAAGATCTGAGAAAGAATGGTTTGTATCCATGGACACGTGTTTCATGGGTGGTTAAGCAAAGCATTAGTATACCTCTGGGTATTGAGCACACTGTCACAAACAGCTTTTGTATCTCCGGGCTGGAGAGAATAGTCATAGCACATGTTGATATAGCAACAGTGCATGGCCATTCAATGCTACAGTAGCTGGAAAAAGAATTAGTGTCTTGTATTTTTATTGCATATGCATTTTTCATTGTACTTTTAACTACATTGTTTCATTTGATCCCCACAAGATTTTGTGAGGTTAAATAGGACAGACATTATTTAGCTCCATTTTACAGGTAAGAAAACTAACTCACTTGGCAAGTTTAGAGTTTGCAGTGGTAGTTGACGGCAGTGGCTCAAACCCACTTATTTCATGCATTCCTTGACCTCAAGCAAGTAACTTAATGTCTCTGTGATACAGTTTCCTCATCTGTAAATGGAGAGGAAAATAATTGGGTCTCACCCACATGCTTGTTGACACATGCAAAGTTTTTAGCCTAGTACCTGCCTGTACCCCATAAGAGATGACAACTGTTAGCTACTATGATTATGTCACCAGCCCTCACCACGTTGTGTATAAATCCACTAGACTCTAAGCTACCTCAGTGCCACACCATGTCTCATTCCTCTCGGTATTCCCAGAGCTAGATGACTGCCAGCAGATAGTAAGCACACTAAGTGTTTGTTAACCTGAACTGCAGTAGAACTCGCCGATGTGAATTTCGATAGGAAGCAGTCTCCCCGTTCAATCCTTGCAGCTGAGGCCACACTGTATCTCTCTACCTGTGCTTCTTTATTCTGCTAGACCTCCTTTGGTCTTTTATCTCTTCTCCTGGAGGTGTATTTATTATCTATGCCTCTAGTTCTCCCATCCTCATGCAGAGTCTGAATAAAATCACAGTTCAGTTCCAGCTGTGTAGATTTCTACAGCCCAATATGAAGCTCCTACCTGCTGCTGAGAAAACACACAGATGTGATTTATAATCAGATTTCAGGGGAATGTGGCACGTTGTCAAGGTTTCATTTCTGGCCAAACAGGAGGGAGGAACTGAAAATGGGGCCTTCAGAACAAGAAGAAAATGTCAGGTGCTTAAAGGAAAGCACAAAGCTCGGATTCTAAACAGTCAGATGATGCCACAATAGCCTTTTGTCTTTGGCTTTATCTAATCCAGGAAAAGTGAATTATACTTGAATAAAACAAATTAATTGCAGGTTTTACATATAGGAATGCATATCTGTAAGCCTATAAATATATGCATATATGGATGTTCATGTACATATATCTATGTTTTGTTTCTGGACCTAGAAATCTTGTCAAGCCAAGCCTCAGTATACAATGTCATATTCTCATTTAATAATTAGTTTTACTAATATAAAAAAATTTTTTTAATTCTTCTTATTATAATATCATGAAAATTGTAATCATAACCCATTATCAAGCATCAGCTATTGCTATTGTATACGCCACATTGAATGGTGTGACTGTTAGCCATGAAGAATTTGTGATTTTACTAAAATGGATATTCATTCTAATAAACAGTTTTAAGGAGGAATTGTATAGGCCTAGGGGAGTATTTTGGGGCAGCAATTAATTTACTAAATATAAGCAATCTTTTTCTTACATAATAGGAATCTTGTTGCTTTGGGCAACTTATTGAAAAAATAGTTTTTACTGTTTTTGCAAGTCATCCATGAGGAAGGAAAAGACAGTGATTGCTTAATTTGAAACTTCCAAAAGGATGGAATATGATATTTAGAGCTACTTTAACATATAAAATACGAATAAGAGCTTTCTTGGTTGGTACAAACTATTTTTAAGTTTTTCTATACCTATGAGAAGAACAACCTTGCTTAATTTAAAACATTACACCCCCTGTTTTCCTTAGTTTGAGAAAACATAAGCAGATTTGACTTCACATTTTTTTCAGCACAAACATAGTTAGCTGATGGAAGGTGGGATGTGGCCTGTAAGGCAATGGCAGGTCCCAAGCTAACTGTGAGACCGTCAGTGTAGACTTAAAATCAATTGGTAACACGGACCCATGGCGAAGTCGAGTGATAATTTTCTCAGACACCTAATGTTTCAAAAAATGTCACGCTATGAATTTTGATTACGGTTGTAATCTAAACTGGCTCTCCAATTTTAAAATGATTATATAAAAGCATTGATTTGGTGCCTAAAACACATTTGCTCAAGAAGCACATTTGGGTGAAATGAGAGGTTTTTAAATGAGCAGCATACATTTCCTTCACTCTAGAAAATACCCAGATAATATATTCTTCTCTCAATGAATTCTACTAATCCAAAGATTTGATGCATCTGTCTTTATATAAATATATCATCACCTAATTTCTGATGCTGGGTTAGCTGCGCTAGTTCATTTTCTGTGAGTGACCCCAACAATCTCAGCCTTCACAAATATAGGGAGGAAGGAATGTCTGGAGCATTAACACCCAAGTTCTGCAATGAGACCTTGAACATGCCCTTCTCTCTCTGTGTTGTTAGAGAAAGAAACTTACAGTGAGAACAAGAAGTACTTGTGATCTTTTCAGTTGTCTTTTACTTAATGTTTGCCTAGAGGTTGGGTTTAATTTGGGTGAGGTGCTCCCGGGGTCTCAGTTTATGTAACTTTGAGGCAAAGGAAGGAAGGAAAAAGCATTCTACTTGGCAGGTTTAGGAGATGTCCAAGCTTTTGTGTCACATGGGGGAATTTTATGATTCAGAGGTCCTAGATGGCAGGATTCTAGGCCAATTTGGAGAAATGAGAACAATGAAATAAAAAAAAAATTCCAAATGACAACATTCTAAGCCAAACGCTGATGAGAAGTCAAGGGTAGACTACAGGAATTCCATTTAAAGTGTGAATAATAGGCTGTTTTTAAGCCTGGTTTTAAGAAAAAGTACCTCAGAGGGATCCTGATCCAATCTTCATTTTAGACTCACCTTGTCCCTAGACTCATGAGTTGTTGTCATTGTGGAAAACCAGAATGATATTGCTACAGAAGAAATGGTCACCAACTCACTGAATCAACTGGAATTTTTCCATTTCCTAGAGGAGGTAAAAATGCAAAAAGGTGAAGGAAGAACTTAGCCAGCAATATGCTGCTAAATATTTAACAACTGGCTTTCTGGGAGGAAAAAAGTATACTTATATGTAAATAAGTTTATTATAAATTGTACAGATGTAAAGATTATGTGGCTCACAACTTATAAATAATAAAAAATATATAATACTCTTCTTTATAAATTCCATATAGCTAATTGATTCTTACAGAATACATTTATTAATTTTTGCTGAACTCATATCTATAGCCAATCTATGGTTGCAATTGAGAAACAAATGCAGTTCTCACATGAATATTAGTTGATATTTTCATTTAAGTCAATGAGTAAGTAAACTATCAAAGATGTATGTTCAAAATCACTTGTTGGCCAATAACTTTGAATATTGGAAGAATACTAGAAGAATATTTCCCCAATTTTTTAAGTACTATTTACAATGTAATGGCCAGAGACATGACACATTTAAAAAGTTTAATCTGCATTATTTACATTTTCCCCTACTACTTTCTTAAGTCCAAACAAGGAATTGGCAAACCTATTTAATTATTTCAGAGACAGGGTCTCACTCTATCACCCAGGCTGGAGTACAGTGGCCTGATCACAGCTCACTGGAGCCTTGAACTCCTGGAATAAAGAAAATAAATTCTCCTGCTTTAGACACCCGAGTAGCTACCATGTACCACCATGCCTGGTTATTTTTAAATTTTTTTTTTCTAGAGACAGGGTCTTGCTACATTGCCCAGGCTGGTCTTGAATTCCTGGCCTCAAGCAATCCTCTCACCTCAGCCTCCGAAAGTGCCGGGATTACAGGCATGAGCCACTTCACACAGCCATCAAACTTTTTCTGTGAAGGACCAGATTGTAAATATTTTAGGCTTTGCAGGCCATATGGTCTCTATCCCAACTATCTTTGTCTACACAACTTCACCACGTAGCACGAATCAGTCATAGACAGTATGTAAACAAATGACTACATTCCAACAAAATGTTATTTATGAACTCTGAAATTTGCATTTTACATAATTTTTATGAAGTATTATTCTTCCTTCAAATTTTTCAACAATTAAATATATAAAAGCCATTTTAGCTCATAAATCACACAAAAATGGGCAGTGGGATGGATTAGGTCTATGGGCTATATATATATATATATATACAGCTTGCCATTCTGTCTTTTAGACACTCAACAAAACAATAAGCCAATGTGTAGCATTTGCCAAGTTCTGTGATATAAATATTCCCACCATGGCCGATTTCAAGCTACCAGTGTGACATCATTGAATGTTGGGAAGAGATGTGGTGTAGCATATCATTTTATAGTATTTCTACCCTGCAGGCATAACAGATAGGAATAACCCCAAGAACACAGATAATATTAAAATGTAGTAAAATAATTGAAATTATGAATCTTGAGTATGTAGTACCTTATTTCTAGTATGATTTAATTATTTATAAGCATATAATTTCATTTTTAATAATGGCTGTGTTCAACAACCAACTGCCCAAAATTTCAAACATTTAACAGTTGAGAGTTGGTATAAACTGGCTCCACCTAACCACTAAACTTGGCACTTATTCTGGAGCATATTGCATCTACTGACTCTAAGATTCCCACATCAGACACAGATACAGAACTGCCCTCCAGAGTTGCCCACAAAGTATTGAAAGTTCTGAGAATCTTAGACCCTAAGTCACCTAGGAAGCTTTTGCTGACTTTGCCTTCCACGTAAGGGAGATGAGACCTTCATCGCCACAGGCACAAGTGGGTTTAGAGAGATGTCCTAGTGGAAAAATTATTGTAATCATAATGATAGTATTCATATCTAGCGTTTCTTGAGTATTTATGTTAGGTTTATCTGTGTGGATGTTCCCTGGTCCCCGGGTTCCCAGAGTCAAGAATGAGCACTGGTACTGAGTTGAGCCAATGACAGAGTGATCACAGACACAGAGCAATTTTATACAAACAGTTTCTCACATAAAAGAAAGGATGAAAGTACAGAAGGAAGCTACCCAACTTGAAAATATGTTCCAGAGAGAATGGAGGGGGTCAGTCTCCAGGAGTGGAGAACGACACTGGAGGCTGAGCACATGCTGTCTTTTGCAAGCCCTCTAGTCTGTCCCGCCCTTCCCCTGATAGGATTGGTTGCTGTTTCCCACCTTTGGGATTCAGGTGTTGGAAACTAATACCCAGTGTGTTAAGAGGTGGGGGCCTTTGGGGAAGTGATTGACTTGTGAGCACTCTGCCCTCATGAATGGGATAAGTGCTCTTATAAAAGGTTGAAGGGAGCACCCTAGTCCCTTTTGCACCTTGTGAGGATGAAGCTACAAGGCACCATCTTAGAAACAGAGAGAAAGCCTCACCAGACACCAAATCAGCACAGTACAGGGGCTTGCCCAAGGCCCGCAGCCAGGACTACCTGGCTGTTGCTGATGCCTAGGGCCGCTTTAGTTAGCAGGTGGTGAAGCCTGGTTGGATTCAGTCTATCCCTCTAGTGCAATAGATTCCCTCTGGTCTGGGGTAGGTCTAGAAATACCATCCAAGAGCAAAGATCTTTAATCAGGGGCTCCAGGATTCTGCCCAGTGCTTTATTTTACTGTGGCTGAGCTGGTACCTAGTTACAAGACAAAGTTCCCCCTACTCTTCTCTTTTGCTCCCTCCACGTGGAAGGAATCTCTCTCTGCACTGCACTGCTTGGAGTTGGGGGACGGGGGATGTGGATGCTCCTATGCCCACCACAGCTGGTGTCATGCTGGGTGGCACCCCGAGTCCACAGCCTCCAAGACCAGCATAGCACTGGGGCTCACCCAAGAACTGCAGTCACTATGGCCTGGCTGCCACTCAAATTTATTTGGGGCTCCAGGCCACTTTAGTCAGCTGGTGGTGAAGTGAGCTGTGACTCAGTTTTCTCCTGCTGAGGTAGTGGATTTCCCTTTTCCTAGGGCTGGTCTAAATACACCCTTCATGGGCACTGGTGGAACAGTGCCCAGTGTTGTGTTCTACCGTGACAAAGCGGTACTGAGTTCCAATACAAAGTCCCACACTTACTTCATTCTCCTTCCCCCAAGCACAGAGATTCTCTCCCCTGGCTGCACTGCCTGGGGTTGAGGGTGGGGTAGTATAGGTAATAAGAGATTGTCCTTCCTACTCTCTACAACGTGTCTTTACTTCTTATTATGCTAAAACCACATACTGTGATACCTCACCTGATTTTTTGGTTCTTCTGAAGATGAATTTCTTGCATAGATAATTACTCAACTTGGTGTTCCTGTGGGAGGATGATCATTGGAGGGTTTTATTCAGCCATCTTGCCCTGCCTCCAATCAGACACTACATCTATGTTGGGATGTGAAGGGTGAATGAGTGTTACCTAGGCAAGGAGTAAATGTGGGGTTAGAGGAAGCATATCCAGGTGGCATGAATAATTGGATACTTGGCTGAGTTTAGGAACTTAAAGTTGTTATGCTTGGTTGGAGTGGAGAGGCAACAATTAAGGCCAATAATTAGGCAGATGCCAAATGGCAAAGCATTTTGAATCTGTGTTAAAGAATTTGGACTTTATATTGAGGACCATGAATAATTTTAAACTGGATATTGACTGGATATCTAAACTGGATATGATTACATTTGTTTAGAAATCTCATCCAGGCTGCAGTGTAGAAAATGGATTGGATGGTCAGGGGTTAAAATTGACTTTACTTACTCTGGCATTTTCATACCCATACAAAATGGGCAAGGGTGTCCATAATTATTGTCTGTAATCTTGACCCAAGATTAGAATCTTTATCCTTAGGGGCATGGGATTCTGATTCTCAATAGTTGTAAGAAGGTTTTTTAATTCTACCAGCATCCACAATAACTGCCTGCTCAAATTTCTGCCTGCTCAAATCCTAGCCTGGAACCAAAAGGAAGACACTTTCTAACACACATAACAATCATATAATTCAGCACCAGGAACTGTGAAGGGAATAACACCAGAGAATTGCAGTAATTCAATTTGAAATCTGCTGAAAGCTTTGGTAAAGACTTATGAGGCTGCTCAGAGAAATTGCACGAGGTAAGAAAGCCGTTGTTATGGCCATAGAATGGTTGGTATTTTGACAAAATTAAAATGCTGTCTCAGGAAGGGTTCTACTAACCCCTTAAATAACTTTTTAGATCTTAAAGTAAAAGAAAGGCAAGATATATGTGTGATAAGGCATTATGTTCAGGTTATTTACAGAGCTTAGCTTGTATTTCAGGAGCTCCAAGTCCTTTTGTTCTTTTCTTTTTTAACCTTAGGCAATATAAGAGCAAAATTGATCTCAATTCACAAACTGTACTTTTAGTAAGTTCTAAAAGAACTTGAAATGTTGTCCTTGAAAATGAGACAACAAAAGGGGACATCTGTGCATTCTTTTTACTTTAGGATTCTGAGTAGTAAGAAACCCAGCAGCGTCCCAGGTAATAGAATCTATGTGTGATTGCAGTTGTTCAATATGCATAATTAATTAAATGCTGATCCCAATCATCATGCTGCCAAGATATAAATACCATCTGGGAAGAGTTGTCTTACAATAAGACTAACAGTGCAAATATTGCAATGCCATTCTGGAGTTTTGCTAAAAATAGAATGCTTGTACTGAAAAAGGGAAATTAGAAGTGCTTCATTCTAGCCATCAAAGTTGACCATCCATTCCATTTCAAAGAGTAAGACTCACTTCTAAACTTGCCTTTAAGATAAAAGGAGGTTGAATTGAGGAAGAAAAAAATCAATAGACCTTCTGTTATTGGTACAAATGATCCTTTCTTCCTCTCTTCTATGCAATTGTACAAATGTAATTGAATAAATAAGAAACTAATGGAATTAATAAACATTAATAAGAGGGTCTAAGCATAAGAAACAAATGTTTCATTCTGCAATATTTAATATGTTTCTTAAAGCTGATAAACACACACTTAATCTTGCTCTAGAACAAATTGTTTTCAGCTGCATATTGAGAATTGTATTATTGCTTTGATTCATTACTTTTAGGTCATATTCCAGTTGTGTAGAACTATTTAAACAGAAAGAAATGTAATCTTGAAATCATTCCAATTTAAAAGTTGTGGCTTAGAAGTAAGCTGGTTTCAATTCCCTCACAGAAAATCAAAAACAAATACATAGTGGCAAGATCATCACCAGCATTATTCCAGAAATCAAGTATGAGGGTGAGACAGTTCCTGGGCACACAGAAAAGTAAAAATATCTTTGAGCAGACAGTAAGAAAATTGGACTTTCATATCTGCAATACCCCTGCTCCCAATTTGCCTAGCACCAAGCACATGGGAAGTTTTGCCCCGACTCAAGGTTTCTACACTGGAAAAAGTGAGAGTAAGGTGGACAACCAGATTCTGCACTATATTGGGTTCCATGGTAGGAGAGCTGTCCCTGCCTCAACCCATGAGAAGTATCTCAAGTGCCTGAAGGGAGAAATATCCCTGAGGATAGCTAGAGAAAAAGGGAGAGAGGCAGGACTACTATCTTCAGTGCTGGAAACTCTGCTTTGCGACTTGGCTAAAGGAGACACCAGATCAGAGTGGCTGTTCAACAGCAGCATGTGGTAAGAGATATGATACACAAGTTCCCTGGACATGAACCCTTAGTTAGCCTTCCCACACTGATAGGATACCCCTCTTGGGAGAGGGGCAGCACTCCAATTTTTTATTAGAGCCAAAGCAAATCTTGGCTTGAGGAGCCATCTAATGACAAAAAGTATGCCCTAGCAGGGAAAAAAAGAGATTCAACGTATAAATTATGAAGAATTTCTAAGCAACCATATCCAATTAAAAAACAAAACAAGCAGGACAATGAAAACTGGAAAAAATATTAACAACTAATACTTCAATACAAAGACATGGACATACATCCACAAGAAACAAGAGAAAACCAGGGGCCACGACATCCCCAAATGGACAAAGGAAGGAACCAGTGACTAATCCTAGTGACACAATGATACATGAGCTCTCTTACCACGAATTCTTAGTCTAGCTGAAGGATCATTGATTTTGTTTATCTTTTCCAAAAGCCAACTTTTTGTTTCATTGATCTTTTGTATTTTTTAAAGTCTCTATTTGGTTTATTTCTGCTCCAATCTTCATTATTTATTTCCTACTAATTTTCTTTCCTACTAATTATTTCTACTAATTTCAGGTTTGGACTGATTTTTCTTTTCTGTTACCTTGAAATGCATTGTTAGGTTGTTTCTTGAAATCTTTTCATTTTTTTGACGTAGATGGTTTTGCTATAAATTTCCTCTTGGTACTGCTTTTTCTGGGTCACATAGGTTTTGGTATATTGTGTTTTTATTTTCATTTGTTTTAAAAAATTTTAAGATTTCCTAATTAATTTCTTCATTGACCTGTTGGTCATTCAGGAGCATGTTGTATAATTTCTATGTTGTTGTACAGTTTCCAAAGTTCTTCTTTTTATCAATTTCTATTTTTATTATACTGAATTCAGAAAAGAACACATGGTTTCAGTTTTTAATAATTTCTTGAGGATTGTTTTGTGGCCTAACATGTGGTCTGTCCTGTAGATTGTTCCATGTGGCAATGATAAGAGTGTGTATTCTACAGCTATTAGATAATATGTTCTATAAATGTATGTAAGGTCCATTTGGTCTAGTGTGTAGTTTAAATCCAGCATTTATTTATTTATTTATTTTTCTGTTTAGATAATCTGTCCACTGCTGAGAGTGGGATGTTGAAGTCCTGATATATTATTGTATCAGAGTTTATCTCCCCCTTTAGATCTATTAATATCTCCTTTATATATCTGGGTGCTTCAGTGTTGGGTGAATATATATTTACAATTGTTATATCCTCTTTCTGAGTTGATCTCTTTATCATGCCCCTTTTTGTCCCTTTTTAAAGCATATAGTTGGGTATTTTTAAAATTTGCTCAGTTGTTTATATCTTTTAATTTGGGGATTTAATATATTTACATTCAAGGTTATTATTGATGGGGGAGAACTTACTCCTGCCATTTCAAAAAATTGTTTTCTCGTGGTTTTGTATTAATATATTCCTTGTTTCTTTCTTCCTCTCTTATTGTTTATATGGTAGTTTTCTGTAGTGATAAGGTTTAATTACTTTTTCTTTCTCATTTGTGATCTACTCTGTCAGTGAGTTTTATACTTTTGTTTTTTTTTAATTTTTTTTATTTGTTTTTTTATTCCATCTTGTAATGGGGGTACAAATATTGTTTGGGTT
>VBSM01003176.1:71239396-71252251 GCA_008086735.1 Cheirogaleus medius | reverse complement strand
CTCCACCTACCCTTGCCGCTGATCTCCAGACCGTTCGCTCCAGAGGTTTCTCCTCAGTTTTATACTTTTGTGTGTTTTCATGTTGGTAATTATTGTCCTTTCACTTCCAGATGTAGGATTCCTTTAAGCCTTTCTTATAAGACTAGTCTAGTGGTGATGAATGCTCTCAGTTTTGGTTTGTCTGGGAAAAACTTTATTTCTACTTCATTTCTGTAGGATAGCTTTGTTGGGTACAGTATTCCTGACTGCCAGGTTTCATTTTTTCCTTTCAGTACTTTGACTATATCTTCCCATTCTCTCTTGGCCTGTAAGGTTTCTGCTGAGAAATCTGCTGTTAGTCTAATGGGAATTCCCTTATATGTGACATGATGCTTTTCTCTTGCCATTTAAAAAATTCTTTCCTTGTATTTGACTTTGACAGTTTGACAATAATAAGTCTTGGAGAGGACCTTTTTGGGTTGAATATATTTGGGGATTTTTGAGCGTCCTGGATCTGGATGTCCATATCGCTCCCAAGACATGGGAAGTTTTCAGCTACTATTTTACTAAGTAAGTTGTATATGTCTTTTCCCATCTTTTCTCCTTCTGGAATTCTCATAATGATAATATTTATTTGTTTAATGGTGTCCCATAAGTCCTGTAGGCTTTTTTCATTTTTTAAATCCTTTTCTCTTTGGTTTATTTCTAAAGACGTGTCTTCAAGTTCATGGTGGTTCTGAAAAGAGCCTTTGGTTTGGAAGTTGGTGCTATTAATGATACCTTACTTGCTCTTGGTCTTGTGGTGACTCTCAGTGTTCTTGGGCAGTAGCATAGCCTGGAAGTTGAGCAGGACATTTTCCTGTATGATGGAGACTGTATTCATCAATGTCTTGTAAGTCTTTGTCATTGTGGGTAGCCAGCTTCAGGTGTGTCTTGTTTTCAGGGACCATGTTGCCTACAAGCTCTAGAATCTTAGTGGACAGGCACTACACACTGCCTGTAGGTGCACTGGTACATCTGCCTTACTCCCTTGCATTAGTTTCCCTTGAGGAGCCGGCAGTGCACACAGCTCACTGGGTCTGGAGCCTGGCCTAGGAAGACTGAGTCTTAGCCTTCATGGGATCCTTGCCACCCTGCTTGCTGTGTCCAGACACTGTGAAGTAGTAATTGTTGGTGTGTATATGGCCTCAATGGAAATCTTATTAATCAATTGATCAAAGTTAAAATATGACAAAATGTCAGACAAACTCAAATTGAAGGATATTCTACAAAATGATCTGCCTATAACCTTAAAATTCATGCAAGTGAGGAAAGACTGAAGAACCGTTTCTCATTGAAAGAGACTACAGAGATGTGGCAACTTGGTTCAACATTTGATCCTGGATTGAATTCTTTTGCTATGAAAGACATCATTGGGATATTTGAGAAAATGTGAGTGGGAATTTTGAGCGTAGGGTATTCAGGAGTTCTTTATACTCTTCATGAGACTATTCTTTAAGTTTAAGTTGTTTAAAAATTAAAAGTAAAAAAAAGTTTTATTTTAACAGGGTATATTTGAGGTAGTCAGAAATGTGTTCTATTAAGTGACATGGCAGAATCAAAAAAGGTTGATTTAGCTTGCCCTGACTCACTCAAACTTCCTGAAAACATTAACTGTGGTTGAATTTGACCTGAGCTGGTTTATCTTTTTGGAATGGGCATAGATTGTGAATAAGAGGTGTACCTTTGTAGTCAAGGTCAATGAGAATAGAATTGACCTGAAATTGTAGTACAGGAATTATTGCATATAAAAAAATCAACAGAAACCCAATGTTATAGTAAAAACAAAAAATTGATAAATGATCATATTATAAAACTTAATAAGCTTAATGTATTAGAATTGCTTTGTAAATATTGGAAAGGCTTGGTTCTCTACTTTGTAAGCTATTTAATAAATCTGTATAATATGGTAGTTAAAAACTTGGTTTTTGAAATCTAACATAACTAAAAAAATAATGTTTAAATACATTGCAACTGTAACCATTAATAAAAGGAAATGAGAATAGTTCTCTTAACCAATTTCCACTGAACTGACACATTGGATTAAAAGGTACTCTCCATTCCCTGTAAAACACACTGACCAATACCATTGGCCAACTCACATGCTGACCACTCATGAGTAGAAATCAAGCCTCTAAAAAAGTGCTGTTGAACCTGATGGCAGATTTATAAGATGGTTCTTAAGACTTCTGCTCAAAAGTGGCAGGTGCTCCTTCCTCTCACATTTTATTAGCCATCATAAGTCACATGGCAAACCCTGATGCCAATAGAGAGAGGATAGTATAATCCTCCCATAGAAAGGGGCAAGGCAGGGAGTGGGGCAGGGTATGGCACACCTGATTCTGTGGAATCTCTGGAAAATACTGAAGAGCCTTGGTATAAGCCTTTCTTTCTTAACCTGATGTGTCCAGAGACTCCAGACTTGACATTCATGCTCTGGAAGAGGGCACAGCTGCCCAGGGCCCAGGAGGGCGGGCTCAGTAAGGAGGGGCCACAGTAATGTTAACAAATAGCATGAAATGTAGCACTGAGAACAAGTTATCTCTCTCTGGCTGAAAATTTGTAGGCCTTTCACTATGTCATTTTCCTTCCATCCTTCAGTTGGTTTAAAAGTACAGGAAAAAAAAGTTTTCAAGGTTTTCATTAAAATGCAATTCTTATCCAGAAGGGAAGACTTATTAGATTAATAACAGCCAATATTTTAATTTGATTTAATTTATTCTTTTCCTAAGTTTGATAAATGTACCACCATTGGTGCATAAGATAATTTTAGTGCTGAATATTTTGATGAATATTTCTGATGAATATTTTTTTATTTTGATAGTTCTAATATACATTAAAATAAAGCACACATCAAATCTGTAATTTCACAGATATTATTGATTAGAATTAATTAAAATAATGATTTACATTTAAAAAGTGAGTCAATTTAAATAGAATATTAGATTAATAGCTGCTCAGGTGGTTTGTGGATATAGCAAAAATTATGAGGATGGCTGGCAAATGACAAAAGTTTGGGAGATACCAATTTTGTTTATCAGATTAACTAGTTATTTGCCCATTGAAAGTAAAGGCACATAAGAAAAACATGTTTGTATGGGAATAGGGGTGGAGTTGAGAGACTTTGGGATCATGGGGATGTTATTGAGTCTCTGAGTCCCTGAGAGTTGGAAAACCATAGCACAGAGATCATAGTAAGAGGGACATAGAAGGTGAAGAGAGACATAGAAATGTGACAGAGAGAAAAAGATTCTTGTTTCTCCATAGAGTTATGCAGGACTGGCCTGGCTTATGTGAGATGCATTTTTCTTTTTGGTGGCGAATGGCAGGCTTATGAAGGAAGAAACATGTGCTTATAGATGTCTTTGCAATTATGCAGACACTTATTAGATTGGGATGATTTAGGTACCTGCCTATTGCAAAGGCTGCCCAGACATTCTCAAAGGCATTATGGCTGTGACAAAGTGACTGATGAGAATTCAGTGATAATCAGGGTAGGTGACCTCCAGGAATCTTGTTTTTCTGTGACAACAGCTTGAGATGTAGCAGACAGTAGCATTTCCCTGGCTGTCATTTTATATTACAAGTGTTCATAACATCTTTGAAAATAAAAATGTCCCAAGTTTGTAGAGGGAGCTGGCCCATACTGAAAGCTGCAGCAAAGAATGCTTTAGAAGCTCTGTCTTTTCCAGAGCCTTATGATTCAGGGTTTCATGCAAACAAAAGCTTGCAGAAAGTTCTCCCAAGGCTCCCTGGAGCTGTCCTTATTACTTGGTGTGCTAACAATAATCTCAGCTTGGGAAGCAATCTTCTATTTCTCACCCCCAAGGTTCAGCAGGCTGAGGCAGGAATTGCCTCAGCTGCAAGTGCTTCTGAGCTCCAGACAGAGAAGAGGGACTCCTAACCTCCCAATGCAATGTTCTGAAGTGTGGATTTAATATAGGGAAAAGAGTATTCGTGACTTGACTGCTTTAGGCCAGGTGGTTATAAGGTTCAGACATTTCCCCCTGATAACAAAATCTGAAAATCAAAGTGGCTCACTTGTAAATTAGCTGCTCAAGTTTGGCTAATGTATCTAATGCCCTTTAGAGGAATGGCATTTCATACCTCAAGGTCAGGAATACTGCATAATTACAGTTTCAGTTTTGTGAATAGAGCTAGAGCTGCCAGGCTGGGTCAGGCACTAGCTACGGTCCTTAGGTGGATACTACCCTCCCTGGACCTTGGCTTTATGGTCTTAAAGTTAGAAGTTTCAACCAAATAATCAATAACTGCCCTTCCGCTCTAACAAGCAACATGCCAGCACCTTTCCAAAGGTGATCGTCCATTTGTTTTGGTGTGTCAAGTGAAGGAAACTTTCTTCCCCAAGGAAATGGAGAAGATATTTATTTTTTGCACATAGAGAGGAAGGCTTTGTGCATATCTGGCAGTAACAGTCCAAGGTCAGTCCTTTACAAAGTCATCCAATGTAGCAGGCATTTCCTTGCGGGCAATGAATGACTGTTAACACGATGGAAGAACAACGTTGGGCATAGAAATGGCCACTGACAATGGCATGGGTGTATAATTACATCTTATTATATACAAGGTATCATCCACAATAGTAATATTAAAAATTTTTGTTTTGTTTTGTTTCTTAAACCTTCTTTGATCTGTCCTTGAACGTGGGAAGATGTGGTCATTACTTGCCGTTTTACTCTGAGTACATTTTTGCCCTAAGGAAATATGAGTTTTGTGCTCATTCTGCTTGAACGCACTGACATTTCACATTAGCTGACTGCCCAGTCCCATGAGGGGTCAGCACAGATGGCAACCTTGGAGGTCTCAAATGCAACCCCTCCTTCCTTGAAGAAGCTTGGAACCTCATGAGAAATGCAAAATATCCGTTTCCGTGAGATTTTCTTACAATTTCAAGAACTAAAATCCCTATTGCTTATCATTTTGGAATTTTAATTCTCCACCCATAGGTCGTCAAAGAATATGTATTTATCCATCTATCCATGCATTTGTGAATAATTACATTCCAGTTTGGTGCCAGCCACTGTGCATCACCAGGGATACAGAGGTGACTTTGCCACAGTTGCTGACCCTGAGAACTCACAGTTGAGTTTGGAAGACAGTCATGTAATCAGCTCGTTAAAGAACAATATTAGTCAAGACTCTTGGTTAGTTCATGACAGAAACTCAATTTCATACAGCCGAGGTATGTGGGGGGGATTTATTAGATCAAGAAGAGAAAAAGATGCAGCCAATACTTGGAATTTTTTTTACATAAAAATCTGAATTTTTGGTTCTTTTAGGAAAAAAAAGAGGATATTCTAGAAAGACTGGCCTGCATTCCTGGAAATGCATGAGGAAACTAAACTATGAGGTGTAGCTGAGAAGTGGGTGCCTCCCGTATACGGTGCAGGTGTTTTCTTGTTTGCCCCATTCTGTCACTTGCACTGTGTTTGCATCTGCAGTTACCCTCAGCCCTGGTCACTCATTTATGTTTCTCGTTTCTTCTCCTTAAGCACTGGAATTATTAGACCCTGGCGTCAGAAGAAGGTCACAGTGGAGGTGGGAAAACCAGTTGGTAAGTTAGCACGAGAAAAGGTGATGTCAATACAGATGGAGAGTCAGGAATAGTGGCAAGATATTTTGGTCATGGTGACAGAACTTGGTCACTGGAGGATTACATATTTTTGCTTCTCCAAAGATATTTTTGGAAGCTTCTGGGCTTTTTCCCCTTTTCTTAAAATTTTAAAATTATACCATATTTTTACTGTATGGTTTTATTTCCTTTATGCACTTGTTTCAACCTGATTATAGAAACCTTTCAAACATTACGTATTTTTTCCCTCAAGGAACAAACTAAGGCCCTGGAGAAAATAGGCCAGGGGTGGTCAGAAGGGGACCTGGCTAAGCAGTCTTCAAACAGTAAGCTGGTGAGTCCAGGGAGACCTGCTAAGGGAGGTGCAGTCAACCACCCTGGGCTTAGGGAAACAGCAAGATGCACAGACTCAGACATCAGGCATAGCCTCAGGGACCAGGTAAAGACCCAGCAAACCAGAACCAGAGGCCTTGGCTTTGAGGTCAATAACAGGTCAGAAAACATCAAAGAGTCTGGGTAACAGCCATGGGATGAAAAGTGTACGCGTGTATGTGTTAGCGCAAGTGCCCTTGTGTGTCTCTGAAGGATGAAGCTGAGCCTCCAGGTGGAGGAAGTAGGTAGCAGTGAGGATCTGGGGGCCCAGGAAGCATGGTAATCCTGGCAGTTGGGGGAATCTCTGCCCAGAGGAGTCTGCTCCTGGCTTCCTCCATGTACTACCTACCCTGCTGTTCTCAGGGCACATCACCTAGGATGCCCACAGACTGAGCATCCTGGTCTGATTCTCACGATGACAAGAGGAAGAGAGGAAACCAACCTTCACTGAGTACCTTCATTATGCCAGACATTTTCCTTTCCCTCCCTCCCTCCCTTCCCTCCTTCCTCTCTTCTTTCTTTTTTCTCTTCTGAGACAGGGTCTCACTCTGTTGCCCAGGCTGGAGTACAGTGGCATCATCACAGCTTACTGCAGCCTCCAACTCTTGGGCTCAAGTGACCCTCCTGCCTCAGCCTCCTGAGTAGCTGGGACTACAGGTGTGTGTAGTCGGCTAATTTTTCTTATTTTTGTAGAGACAAGTTCTCCCTATGTTGCCCAGGCTGGTCTCAAATTCCTGGACTCAAGTAATCCTCCTACCTCGGCCTCTTAGAGCCACTGTGCTGGCCTGTTTTCTTATTTAGTCCTGACAATAGCATCAAAAAGGCATTATTCCCAGAGTTAGATAACTGAACAGAGATCACAGGACAAATCAGTTGCAGAGCTGGGATTTGATCACAGATCTGCCTATCTCCAAAGCCCACACTCTTCTATTCGTTCCATGTCGATGCCATAGCAGTAAACTACTCAGAGTCACGTTTGTTCCTGCATTCTGGAATCAAGTGCATCTCTTCCAAAAAATATTGCTTTTAACTTAATGTACAGTGCTTATTACATTTTACCTTTCAACAAAGTAACTAATATATATATATATATATATATATATAAATTCCAAACAAAGTGTGAACTTCTAGAAAGCAAAGACCATGTCTCATTGTCTTCTTTTTAAATTCTCATGGAGCTAGCACGGCACCTTCACAGATGCAAGGAGCTCGCGTGTGTGTGTGTGTGTGTGTGCGCGCACATGCACATGTGAATTGAACTGACATTCTCTCTTCACTTATCCCTGCTCTCTGTGACTCTATGAGTTTTGGCCTCTGCTTCTATAATCTCAGCATTCCTCACAGGTCTATCTAACACACTGACTTTGGCATTCCTCACTATTTGGTTTGTATTCACAGAGACTATTTTCTCTTGATTTCTCACTATGTGCTGGATTTGAGACCCATAGATTCCATCTCTCTTGCACATGCTATTTCCCCATAGTATCCCAGATCTTCTGGGACCTTGGCTGGATCTTGGACCCAGAAGGTTCCTATATAATATGGATGTGAGAGACTCTGCCTTGAGGGGACAGAAAAGACTCACCATAAGTTGAGGTGACATATGAAGTGGGCTTTGAAGATGAGAAGGAATTTTGAAGGTGGAAATGAAAGTAGAGAGAAGGTATTTTAAGGAAAGGAAAAGGTATGGGTAAAGGTTTATTTGAGGATCTCTGAGAAGTTTAATGCCACTGGAGTGAATGGTAAGTAGTGGAAGATGAGGCCAAATGAACTTTTCAGTAGGACAACTTTTCTTTTTCTACTTGTCTTTCAGTAGAGCCAATGGGGTGTGAAAAGGAATCTCCTTGGTTGATGTCCATGGCCATCGGAAGAGCATTGTAGTATTGGAAGAGAAAGTCTCAGTTCTAAAACCACCAGACACGAGTTTGTGTTTCTCCTGAAGAGCTCCAGGGATAGAGGAGTCTCCCCAAGATTTTTTATAATTCTTCCCAACTATTTTCTAATTCTTGTTGGTCAGAAATGTGTCCTTCTTTCCAACTGAAACCTGATTTTAAAAGTTTTTTAGGTAGAATAAATAGTTTCCAAAAATGTTATAATGTCCCTTAAGGATTTAAATGTTTTAAACTTATTTTAAATGTATTTATTTATTAGAGAACATTGGGAAATTATTAGTAGTTCTATCATCTAAATATATTTATTAACATTGTAGAGTTTTTCTAGGCTTTTTTTGGGCGTGATGATTTTTTTCTGAACTAACTTGAAATCACTTTTTCTATGCAATGTTTTTATCACTTGCATCCTTAAATTTTTAATTATAAATAAAGTAAATATCTGAGAGGAAAATCTTGATTCTGTTGTGAATTTTTCTCCAGTACTTTGAGAAAAAAATACTTGGCCTTTTAAAGTTGGAGATTTCTATTTCAGGTAAGTCCTGGGAAATGGCATGATATTCCAAGTGGATCAGAATAAAATATACCTAAAGGTTAATTTCAATTTTTGTCAATTTTGAATATTTAGGAGAGCATAACTAGCACAACATGGTCCAATATGTTTATCTATGGAGAAAGTGTATTTGCTAAATCTTCTCCGTCAAGTTCTACTGAGAGTTTAATTCATCCTGGCTCTACCATTTACTGTCTGTGTGATTTTGGACAAGTCATTTCTGTGCCTCAGTTTCCTCATTTTTGAAATTGGGACAATTATAATAAGCATTAGTGTAAGGATTAAAATGAATTAATATTTTTAAAATGAGTAGAACAATGCTTGGCACTTAGTAAATACGTGATAAATGTCAGTTATACTTTTAAAAAAATTTTACCTTACACACTTCAGAAATTAGTATAGGTTTATTGTTATTGCTGACATTATTGCTATTTTTTCCAGTGTAATAAGATTCAGAAAAACTCCAAGTATAAACATTTTTAATAATTTTGTTAAAAATATGGGTTTTCTAATGTCTTCCCATTGGGGAAAAAAGTGACCGGTTGTCCCTTCTATGGCTAGGTGGCGAGTCTTTGACATTCTAATAGACTCTGAAGAGACAAGAAATACATCACATTCCTTCACATTTCATACTCCCAGGAAATGGAAGGTAGCAGAATCCATCACTGCCTCTTCATTAAATTTAGGAACAAAACTCATCCCTTAATTGAATTCTTATCTAATGACTCAGAGCTTTGAGGCAATCTGAGAGCTTTAATTTTGAAGTTTATTATCTATGTTAATTAAGACAAAATCATGATTATCTAGTTCTTATTTGCATCCTCTCACTCCGTCCCTTATATACCACATTTTTTTTTTACTTCTCACATCTAAATATGTTCCTTGTTCCTTGATTAATGAGGAGAGTTTTTTATGAGAAGCACGTAGTAGAGCCAGAGGTATAACTTATCCTTCCTTCTTCCTCCTGGGATTGGCAATGTAGTTCTTCGTTGATGATGGGGTTGAGAGTGGAAACCCTGGTAAGTATGAACAGCAGAGATTTTTTTGATTCTAAAGACACTAGTGTTCAGGGAGAAGATTGCCCTCCAAGAGGGAATAAAAAACAAGACAAATGAGTTTAAATGGCTCTATACTAATGAGAAAATACACACCTCTCAAACAATAGGTGATGTTTCAGTGAAACTTCCTGGGATGGGTGCAGGGGGGATAAATACTGACAAGCAGAAAGCAAATATGCACAAGAGACTTAAGATAAGAAGTGAACTATACATCAAAATAAGTATGCAGCCCAGAAATACAGATTTATTAAAATAGCTCATACATTGAAAGGCTGAGCTATTCCTAGTCGTTCATCATGTCAGTTTGTTGCTAAGTGCCACCTGGCATGTGTACTTTGAAACTTGGGAATTTTATTCCTAGGAAAAGTGTGTAAATGTTTTCCTGCCAGTATACATGAACAGTGGTAACAGCAACAGCAGCAAGCTGCATCTTCTAAGACCTGTCAATTTAGGGAGCTTCATTCTCTCCTTAGATCTCAAGATCCCATGTTCTTCTCATATCCATTTTACAGTCTCTGAAGTATTGGAGTTTTACTTAATACCTTCCTAGTTCTGCAGTGGTTGTGATAGCTATATTTTTAGTTATTGAGAAACCAAGAGTATCTATTATAAATGCTTATTTGTGGGTTCTGAGAAATTATAGAAGAAACCAGAAGTCCTGAAGCCGACTCACCGTAACTCACGTTCCTCAGCTGCATCACAGGATTGACAAGCTGTACGACCTGTCACCTGTAGGGATCGCTTTTCCCCCTCTCAGGTTTCTTCCATACTTGTCTCCATTCTATGAATTCTCAGAGAGCCTCTTCCCAAGATTCTAGGGCAGCACTGTGCAATGTGGCTAGTGAGCACTCGAATGGGGATATTGTGACTGAGAAACTAACTTTAAACAAAGTTTCATTGAGGTATGATCGGCATATAATAAGTTACACGTATTTGAAAAATATAATTCAATAAGTTTTGATATATGAATACACACATGAAAACATCACGCAGTTAAGATAATTGGCATAGCCACCACTCCTAAAAGTTTCTTCATAATTCTTTTTCAACCCTTCCATTCCCTTCCTCCATCCTCAGGCAACCACTGATCTGTTTAATGAAACTAAGGATTAGTTAGATCATGTAGAATTTTATAATATATGAATGGAATAATAAAGCATGTACTCTTTTTGTCTGGCTTCTTTTACACAGAAAAATTATTTTAAAATTCATCCACTCCATAACACATATTCATAGTTCATTTTTTTCCACTGCAAAGTGGTATTCCATTGTATGGATATTCTACAGTTGTCACCTGCTGATGGACACTTGAACTTTTTCCAGCATTTGAGTATTACATACAAAGCCAGGAATATTCACACACAAGTTGTTGTATGGACAGATGCCTTTCATTTCTCTTAAGTAAAAACATAGGAGTAGAATGGTGGCATCATACAGTAAGTGCATGTCTAACTTTCAAAGAAACCACCAACCTGTTTTTCATCTGTAGTTTATGAGAGTTCTCGTTTCTCCACATTCTTCTCACAGTTGATGTGTTCAATCTTTTGTTTCTTCCTGTGGTAGTTTACATTTTTGTAATGAATAATGATAAGAACATTTTCATTTGCTTATTTGCCATTTGTATGTTTTCTTTTTGGAAATGTGTGTTTGGATCATTTTTGCTCATGAATTTTGGGTTGTTTGCTTCCCTATTAAGTTTTGAGAGTTCTTTATATATTCTGGTTACAAGCCCTTTATCAGATATATGGTTTTCAACAATTTTATCTTAGTCTTTTGTGTACCTTTTCATCTTCTAATGGTGTCTTTCAGAGAACAGAAATTTTTAATTCGGAGGAAGTCCAATTTATAATTTGTTTATGGATTATGTTTTTATTGTTGCATCTAAGGAATCTTTGCCTAACATAAGGTCACAAATATTTTTCTCCTATGTATTTTTCTAGAAATTTTCAAGTTTTAGATTTTACATTTAGTTTTATGACCTACTTTATATTCATTTTTGTATATGCTGCAAGATATAGATTCAAGTTATTTTTTTCTTAATTTGAATGTCCAATTTTCTAAGCATTATTTATTGAAAGACTATCTCTTCTCTATTGCATTGCCTTTGAATCTTTGTCAATTTTCCATATATGTGTTGATTTATTTCTGGGCTCTTTATTTTTCTTCATTGTCTATTTGTCTGTCATTTTGGCAAAACTATGCTATTTTTATTTCTGTAGTTTTATAATAATTCTTGAAATCAGGTAGAGCTGGCCCTCCAACTTTGTTCTTTTCAACATTATTTTGGTTATTCTAGGTCATTTGCATTTCTACCTAAATTTTAGAAAGCTTTCTATTTATTTATTATTATCTGCTCTGTTGCCCCAGCCAGAGTGCAGTGGTAGTATCATAAATCACTGCAACCTCGAACCTCTGGGCTCAAGCAATCGTCCTGCCTCAGCATCCTGAGTAGCTGGGACTACAGGCATGTATCACCACATCAAGCTAATTTTTCTATTTTTTGTGGAGACAGGGTCTCGCTCTTGGTCAGGCTGATCTCAAACTCCCAACCTCAAGCAATCTTCTCATCTCAGCTTCCCAAAGTGCTAGGATTACAGGTGTGACCCAACGTGCCTGGCTTCAATTTTTATTTTTAAAAATCTTCCTGGGATTTTGATAGCAAGTGTATTGACTCTATATGTCAATGGGAGAGAATTGCATCTTAATAATATTTAGCCTCCTGACCCATGAATACATGAATCACTTCATTTATTTAGGTCTTCGTTAACTTTTGCTAGCAATATTCTGTAATTTTCAATGTATAGCTCATTCACATCTTTTTTCAGATTTATCCCTAATATTTTTGATGCTACTGTAAATAGCATGTATATATTTTTTTTCAGACAACCTATCTGTTATGCCAGGAAAACTTATGCAGATTTATTCTTAGCAAAATTATCTGAAGACTATACATAGTTTCTATGTATTTATAAGTCTAGTGAATCTGGTATACATTCTCTTCTAAGTATGTTTAATTGTGTATACAGTGCTGTCTCCAACCTTCTTTTTCTTTATTTCAGCATATTATGGGGGTACAAATGTTTAGGTTACATGTGTTGCCTTTCCCCGCCTTCCCCCCCAGAGTCAGAGCTTCACGTGTGTCCATCCTCCAGACGGTGTGCATCGCACTCATTATGTATGTTTATGCCCATCCCCTCCTCCTCCCTCCCATCTGCCCGATGCCCGATAAATGTTATTCCTATATGTCCACTTAGGTGTTGATCAGTTAATACCAATTTGCTGGTGAGTACAGATGGTGCCTCTTGGTGCCAGATGGTGCCATTCTTGGGATACTTCACTTAGTAGAATGGGCTCCAGCTCTATCCAGGAAAA
>VBSM01003176.1:71186017-71239296 GCA_008086735.1 Cheirogaleus medius | reverse complement strand
CCTGAGTTCTAAATAGATTCTAGTTATCAGCTCTTTATCGGATGTGTAGCTTGCAAAAATTTGCTCCCATTCTGTAGGTTGTCTGTTTGCTCTCATGACAGTTTCTTTGGCTGTGCAGAAGCTTTTTAATTTGATCAGCTCCCATTTATTTATGTAAATAGCATGTATATTTTTAATTTTTTCTACATTTATTTTATTTTTCTGTCGACCTTCTCTGTGGTCACTGTATTTTTAATTTTAATTTTGGATTATTTATTGTTAAAATATAGAAATACCATTGATTTTTATAAATTGATTGTATGTCCTGCAACAGTTGTTATAACTCCACTGGATTTTCTGCATGTTTTCTACAAATAAACACAGTAGCTTCCTCCTTATCTATCTGGATGCCTTTTATTTCTTTTTCTTGTTTTATTTCAATGACTAGAATCTTCAGCTCACTATTGAATAGAAGAGGTGAAAGTAGAATTCTTGTTCCTTCTCTTAGGGGGAAAGCATTCTGTTTTTCTCCATTAAGTATGATATTAGCTATAGGTTTTTCACAGATGCTCTTTATAGGGTTGAGGGAGATCCTTTCTATTCTTAATTTCCTGAGAGTTTTATCAGACAGAGATGAATGTTGGGTTTTGTTAAATGTTTTATATGCGTCTATGGAGATCATCATATGGCTTTTCTTTTTTAAGTTAATTTATATATGAATTACATTGATTTTTGAATGTTTAAATAAACCTCAGTTGTAATGAATTAATGAATTTGGTTTACTAAATTTTGTTTAGAATTTTTGCATCTGTGTTCATGAGGTTTTTTTTTTCTGTTTCTTTTTCTTGTAATGTCTTTGTCTGGTTTTGGTATCAGAATAATGCTGGCCTGGTCTCATAGAATAAGTTGGGAACTATTTCATACTCTCTAATTTTTGAAAAAGTATTTTTTTAGAATTGATATTATTTCTTCCTTAAAAGTTTTGTAGAATTTACCAGAGAAGATCATTGGGCCTGAACTTTTTGTTATGGGAAGGTTTTAAACTATAAATTGGATGTCTTCAATAGATATAAAACTATTTTACTTATTCATTTCTTCTTGAATGAACTTTGGAGGTTTGTGTCTTTCATGAATTTGTACATTTCATCTAAGCTGATTATTTCAGAAATCACTGTCCCTTGTGGTCTGATGTCCAATGTCTTGAAAACCATTGTTTAATACATTTTATCTATTTTTTGTTTATTTCAGATGGGAAGATAAATTCATTTCCCTGTTACTCCATGTTGACTGGAAGCGTAAGTCTGGAACTAAAATTTTAATTTAATTTCATTTAATTAACTTAAATATAAATAGTCATGTGTGGCTAGAGGCTCCCATTTTGAACAGAACAGTTTAGTGTATGAGAGGAAGTAAACTGAAGTGGAGCAGTCTGTGATTCACTTTCAAGAGACATACTGAGGATGGTACATTGGACAGCTCCCTAGGACTTGCTTCCTTGGCCAGTGGCTTTGACAGTGTTCCTGCGATCACACCTGACAATGACGGCTTGCTGCCGAAATTAAGCCCATTACTCCTTCTTAGTGGCTCACTGTTAGACTGAGAGCATTAATTTGCAGAAATCTGGCTTTCTTTTCATTTCAGCAGTCTTGTTTCTAAACTCTCTGTAGGCTGTGCCTAGTTATTATTCTTTTATGATCCTGGGTCAAATATCCTCCATGGATGTACTAACTTAAGTGTTGCCAACTGACTCTCAGGATGATACAATGTTGCATTATTTCACATTTATTAAATGAAAGTGCATCTCTTTTCCACATGTGAAGTTAAGAATTGACACTATTATAATAAATGAGACTGTGAACATTTTTCCATTCACAAAGATTATTAGCCCCAGCCAACTTAAAACTAAAACAACAACAATAACAATGAAAACAACAAAAAATACTTTTGTTTCATCTTCAAAATCAATTAGTTTCTAGTCAGAGATGCAAGTAGCACTTGCATGCTTAATTCATTTCAATCAAGATAGACGTCACTTGGGTATTTATAGTGTTGAATCTCAGACTGTTATCTAATAGTAAAAGGATTTTGCATGCTTTGATCTTGTAACTTCTCTGGGCCATAAGCCTAGTTAATAGATTTTCATCACAACTGAGTTTACTGGAAGAAAGAGTTCTATTTTTTGGTGCCTCCACCAGAAAAAGCAGACGTGCTTTAGACCGACTCATCCATCCAAAAACTATTGATTAATTATCTATTATGTTCCAGGCACTAGAGATAAAACAATGAACAAAACAGACAAAAATCTCTCATTTCATGGAGATTCTATTCTAATTGAAGGAAATGGCCAATACATATAATAAATAAGTAAAATATATGGAACGTGAGATGGTAATAAGTGCTATGAAGTAGAATGAAACAGGAGCAGGAATAGGGAGTACCAGAGTGACTGCAATTTAGATAGGGTGGTCTACAACGTCCACTGAGAAGGTGACATTTGAACAGAGGACTGAAGGAGGTGAGGGAATGAGATTTCTGGGGAAGAGCATTTCAGGTAGAAGGAACAGCAAGTGCAAATGCCCTGGAGCAGGCATGTGCATGGCATGTACATGTGCAAGCAAGGAAACATTTCAGACTTAGCAATACACTTTGGATTTTCTAAAGGTATAACAGACTCTGGTAACCTCATCCTTTATCCTTTTACTATTATCATATATGCACTGAAAAAGTCTTTATGTATAATTTTATGTATAGATGGATTTATTTTTTATATTTTGTGTTATTCCAAAAACATTTTAGATAATTTCTAACTGGATCTTTAATCTTCTTTCTCTTTTCCCTGGAATACAACTATCAGAGTGATTTTCCTAAAATACTGTTTTAATCGTGTTCTGTTCTTTCTCAGGAACCTAAAACTTCTTCTTTAATCAGGTCCAAAATTTCAAGTTCACTGTTCAAGGTCTTCTGTCACTGGTACGATATTCCTTCTTACACCCTACCTCTCTATCACCTCTCTATGTGTCATATTTATTCCCACCCATGCATGAGATCGTGCTGGCCCTCTTGCCTTGAGAGCCCCCATTTCTCATTGCCAATTCATTTCATACATACCTTAGAAGTCAAAATTCAAATCTACCTCACTTATTTATTCAACAAAGCATTTATTGATTATCTTCTGTATACCAGGCATTGAACAGCATAAAACCTTATGCAATTAGCGTCAACCTTGAACAATTGCTTTCTTTTCCTGGACTCCTATAGCAGTCTAAAACATACAACAGAACATTGAATTTCATCATCTTTTCTCCACCGGCAGTTGTAAATTCCTCAAAGACAGGAGATTTGTCTTTTGCTATTTTGCGTTTTCCACAGCACCTACCATAGTAGAAGCAAATTACATATTTGTTGATAAATTGATTTAATTTCAAAGGGTTTTACAGAAGCCATCACAGCAAACCTTTGAAGATCTTCCTTTTAAATTATATTTAACTATCCTCCCATCTTACTGATTAAGTAACAACAGCAACTTCTGCAACACCATGATGATAAATGGAGAGTATTTCATCGGCCCAAAGGATTATCCTAGTCTTTTATAACAGTAGCTGAAGATACATCATCCACTTTCTCCTTTCAGTGTATGGTATTTTGATCTGTACAAGAGCTACAGGACATGGACTGCTTTAACACTGATAAATGTGGCTAAAGCAGATAATGTTGAGTGCTGTGCTCAAGATGAGAACATTCACCATGTGCTCCTTTCTGTGGGTGAGCGAACAAACCCCCAGATCCCTATTGTTCATGATGGGACAAAACACATCTCCCTCTTTCAAACAGCAAGGCAGCTGTCTAAATGTTTATGGCATCTGTGAATTGTCCACAGAACCATGCCCTGCAAGACGTTTATACTCTGCAACTTGGTTCCAGCCACAGCGGGCTCCTTTCTGTTCCTCAACTATGTCAAGCCCTTTCCTGTCCTCGGGCCTCCAAAATTTGCTGTTCTCTCTGCCTGAAATGCTCTCTCCTCAGCTCTGCAAAGGTTCATTTGCATTCTTCAACTTTCAGTTCAAATACTGCCTCCTCAAGGTGGCCTCCCCTGACCACTTTCCCTGACTCAGCCCCCATGACAACCTGTGAATTGCTGTTATGTCACTTCTTTATTTCTTTAATAGTATTTATCCCAATCTAGCCTGGGAGAGGTCTAGCACTTGGTAAAAATGTGTTGAGTGAAAGAATGAATAACCTGATGTAAAATTAACTACATGTTGCTTGCAAGCACTGTTTGTCACCCCATGCTCTACATTATGAATGATATACACAAACCACCTGTGCAGTTTTCTTCTTATTTGAACAAAAAAGGAGTAAAAAATTTTAAATGACCAATGTTATATTGATCCATATCCCTGTCCTGTCCTGTTTTCACTCCTTAAATAGCTGCAGCTTCCCTTAATGACCTTCTGGTTATCTTTTACCTCTGTAGGTTTAGCCCTGATCAAATTCATTTAATCTTTCAAGTGCAGGGCAATGCTCATGTGAATCAAAATCCTTCATTTGTGTTGTGCTTTCCCGTATAGGAAGCACGTGCATCTTTACGGCAGCTCTGTTAGTTGGGCAGAACATGCAGCCCAGTGATCTCCACTGTTCAGAGTAAGAAGAGGGGAAGTCAAAATAAGACTTCACTGAGGTCACATGGCTTGAAAATAAGGGTGAAGGTAGAGACAGGACAAAGGGAGGCTATTCCTGTGTTCAAAGTGTGCTCTCACGTCACTTTGGAAATCTTAAAGTCCATGTCTTTCTGGATGGAAACAGTGAGAACAGACCACTGAGAAAAGGAAGTCCTCAACTGCGTGGACAAAAATCATCCTCACCCTCCACTCCCCTCACAATTACGGAGCTGGTGGCTAGTTTCAGAAAGCAGACCTTCCCATGCTCTCGGCCACGTTGATTTGGTCTGTCCTCCTTCCCTGGGCCACCCTGAGTTCCTTCTGTCAGTGCACTTATTTTAAGTTCATTTGGGCAGTCTGCCATCAGTCTATCTTTTTGGATATTCTTTACTTCTTAATTTAGGAGTATATAATAAATATTATATCAAAAGCTGTACTTTGATATGGAAGCAAAACTTGACTTTTAAAGAAGGGAAGCTCTCAAATTACAATTACCTTCAATAAAGTTTTTGTCACTTTTACTAAAGCAGAATTTCCTGTGAGAGAGAGAGAGAGAGAGAGAGAGAGAGAATGAATGAATGAGATCTGACTAAGAGAATGTCATAGTAGGAAAAAAATAGAAATTTCTCAAGCTCAGCAGATGAAAGTGGAAGATGTATGTCTGTCTGTGATTGCATGAGCTTCTGCATTTTATCCTCCTTATCTGTAGATGTCAACACTGGGGGTGATGTTGAATGAACCCTGAATAGAACTGAAAGGAATAATCTAAGGCAACCCATTGAGCCTACCACCAATGGGATACTCTGGCCTCTGAAGTGCCTGTCTGAAATTGGCGTGTGGGGTGCTCTGTTGCTCATGCCACATAACAGCTGTGCCCAGAAATCACGTAGGGGCTGACTAGCTCCAGCCCCTTCGCTGGTTGGATTCCTAAGTCAGCCACCTTTCCTTTCTTTGTCTCAGTTTCCTCGCCTTAGGAAACATCATCACTGCCTATCCTATTTGCCACAGTTGTGGGATCAAGTGGGAAAACAGAGGAGAGAGAGAATTTGGACATCCATCAAAATCCACATAGGAACAAGTTTTCTACACATTATTAATGCAGAAATAGATTTGCTCCTTGCTAGCTCTGCTAATGACTTCAGTGTGTCCCTGTGGTATTTCTTTAGCCCTGCTTGTTAATGGTCATTTCATTTCAGCTCAGGATATACAAGCTGCTTAAGGATCCTGCTCTCATCTGCTCCTTCCTGTGTCTAGACTGGTGAGGCTGACTTGCATGAAATGTAATTTTGGTGCTGGCAGGCCAGCAGCTGTCTAGGATATCATGGAAGGTGACCTTACGTTGCCTACAGATGTTAAACACTGCTTGTAGGTGACCCGGCAATTCAGTCCGTGTCTCCATTCTGCATACTAAGTCTCTCCATCAATCAGAACTGAGCACGGAGGGTGATTTGTTCTGCTAAGGGTCTCACAGGAATTTGTTACTATTGCTGACATGAGAAAAAGGCAAAAACGAAAGGCCAATTTATTTCCAGCCTTTTGCTGAGTAGCAGATGTTTCCTGTGCAAAAGTAATATTACAGCAGCATGTTATATTTGCATAGTATCATATGGTTTTAAAAAATAAACTTTGTTTTAAAAGTTATACAAGGAATCATGAATATATTGACATTGAAAAAATTCAAGTACTGTAGAAATATAGAGAGGCAACCATTTCCCCTGGGGAAAATAGGGGGAACATGGGGAGAAGGAGGCTCTTAATTTTGCCTCTATTTTGAAATTTTGGTGTGTATCGTTCTGTAGTTTATATAAGCATTTGTATACATATATATCCACAGAGATAAAAATATATAAAAAATTTGTTGATGTAAATGGATTCATACTGAACATATTGTCCAGCATTTTTTTTGCTTAATGTTGTTGTTGTTGTTGTTATTGTTTTGAGACAGAGTCTTGCTCTGTCGCCTGGGCTAGAGTGCAGTGGCACCATCACAGCTCACTGCGACCTCATACACCTGGGCTCAGGAGGCTCCTGCTCCAGCCTCCTTCCCTGGGCCACCCTGAGTTCCTTCTGTCAGGCTCCAGCCTCCTGAGTAGCTGGGACTAGAGGCATGCACCATCACTCCTGGCTAATTTTTCTAACTTTTGTGGAGACGAGGTCTTGCTCTTAATCAGACTGATCTCGAACTCCTGACCTCAAGCAATCCTCCCGTCTCAGCCTTCCAGAGTGCTAGGATTACAAGTGTGAGCCACTATGCCCAGCCTGCTTAGTTAAACTTGAAGAATTTTCTATGTCATTAGAAAATGGATTTGCCACATTAAAAAATACATACCTAAATGTTATTCCCAGGATATGCCATAATTTAATTACTTCCCTACATATGGACATTCCTCTTGAGTTTGCTGATATAACAATGTTGCAATAAACATCATTGTGCATACATCTTTCTGCACATGTGCCAGTATTTCTTTCAGGAGGACAGAAACCTGGAAATGAAATTGCTGGGTCAGACTTTGGGTCAGTTACCTCTCAGGGACTCAGTTTATTTTTTCCTACAAAATCAGTTTAATATTACCAACTTCAAGTGTCATTTTGAACATTTAAAATTAAATGTTTAAATTATAAATTCAGGTTCATTCTCTCTATTGAAGTCTTTTTCTTAAAAAATCATCTTAAATTCTTCCCCCCGACACACTATTCTCAGGGTCATATTATTTCTCTATGTCTGTTTCTCTACAATCTATTCTATATTAGGTGTTTGATGTGCAGAAGAATAAGTTAAACAACTATTTAAGTTTCTTTCCTCCATCTTATCCTTTTGAGAAGGTGCAGAGTATCCTGAAGAATGCTCCAGTTCTGTATACTTCCATCTTCCTTTCTCCACCTTTTGTTTACTCTTCCTGGACTTGTTTTGTCTTTGCTTCCCTTTCTTTCTTTTCATAAGCTCCACGGAGACAGCCGGCTGTGCATTTGGCTATTCGAGGCTGAGGAGTCTTAATGTGAGGGGTGGGACTGCTGTGGTGTGGAATCCAAGGACAATGGAGAGCTGGGGCTGGACCAGAGCTGGATGTAAGAGCCACATGCCAAGAAGTACAATGGAGGGTCCACACGGATGCTTTAAACTTTAGAGCTATAGCATTTAATGCTTTAAATGAATCCTCAGATGGGCTTATTATAGCTACTCAAAGTGGGGGACAGGCTGAGGAGGGTACCAGGGATGACGGGTACAGGTGAGGCTGGGAGTGCACTGAGTTTTGGGACCAAAGGTGGAGCTGGAGTTTGGCCAGCAGCCTGGAGCTGGAGCTTGGCCTCTTGTTCGGTTGCCTCAAGCCTTGGTATGCACAGTTCTCAGGGGGCAACCCTGGCCAGAGTCAAGTACAGCAGAGAGATTAGTTTCCAATCTTATATGTCATATTGTTTTGCAATAGTCCAATATGCTAACCTTTTAAAATTCCCCTGTTAAATGTGAGCATATATAATGCATACATAGATTTTCCCCTTAAAACTTTTTCTCTCCCTTGGAATCCATCACATTCTTGAGGAATTGTTTCTCTGATGGTTGAGGTCTCTTAGCATCTTACGTATATGTTTTAACGGGAAGGATGAAAGCAAAGTTGCAGCCTGTAGCCTGAGACCACCACAGATGAAATGAGAACACCTCCATCGATGTTACAACTAGAGGTATGGGGTTGGAAGCAGCTCAGAAAGCTGGCCTCTATTAATATTTCTAGGGTAGGCTCAGCCTTGAGGCAGTGAACACCAGCCAGCAGGCTGGAATAAGTCCTGATCCTCCTCTTGGTGGGAATCGGTGCTGTGCATGTGAATGCCCATTGACTGCCGGTTTAGTGAGGAAGCAGAGGTCAGACCTCTGAAGACGCTAAAGAGAGACCACTGAACCCATTGCTGAGCAGTGTAGATGTTAGCGCCCACTCTCAGCCTTGCCTCTTCATGTGATTGCACAGTTTTCTCATCATTCATCTGCTCTGTTGTCTGAGCCGAGTAGTGCCATGTGCACTCCCCAGAAGGGAAGGACTTTATGGGGTAGATCTGACTTATCCTGGCCCTAAGAAGCCCTTGGTGTGTTTAATCAAAACTCTTTAATATAAACAATGAGGAAGGGGAAACATGGCAGATCCACAATTAAATCTTTGATCTCTCAGTTCTTGCCTTGGAACCTCTGCAAGTGAGTCCATGCTGTTCGTTATGCTCTCCCCAAAGAGCATCGTGAGCTGTTCTGTGGGGCCAGATTTTCATCCTACTGTCATCTGAGAATAGTTTCCATATTGTAGAATAGACGACTGTCTGGTCCAATGAGTCAAGAGGGACAAAAGCACAACCCATTTCGGGGGAAAAAAAAATAAGGTACGGTCTTGTGGCTAAAGAATGAGAATCCAGCATCTACCCTGGGTATGACATTTAACTCAGAGCCTTAGGCATGCCATTTTATCTTATGTTGCAGAAAAATTGGGAAATGGTCCAGCTGCCTAGGTGCGAGGTTGTTCCCAAGATTTATGCCTCAATATGCTTTAGATTTTAGATTCGAAGTATGAAATAACATGGTCACAAAATGCCGATGTAAGTCTTTGGCTTTTCAACTGAATTTAGGAAATTTGAGGCTCTCTTATATTTCATTTCCATGCCATCCGTAAAACCACGTGCTAGTCCCCTGCCTTGTGTTCTGATCACACAAAGAACTCTCGCAATATAATCCTTGACTCTTTTGCCTTTCATCCCAGGAATGCAAAGCTTTGAGTGCCTTCTGTTCCTGTCTCCTCCTTCTTGTCTTATTTCAATATCTGTTTTCACACCAGACCTTACACCTAGAAAATTCTCCCACTTTCTTTCCAATAATAACTCTTTTTTTACCTCTAATCTTCCTGTCTTATTCCACTTTTCAAGTTTCTTTTGCTCATTTAAAATCACTGAAAACATTTACATTCTTGGAATTAGGCATAATTATTTTTCCACCAATCATGACCAAAAAAACCTCCCTTTCTTTCAGTGCCTAGCACAATGCCCGCCACACACTACGTGCTGCAAAAATATTTTTAAGATAAATGAATGAATACCTGCCCCTTCACAAAATAACTTGATTATAAAAATATGAAATGTGAATGGTGAATGCCTCTTTATTGGGATGATACTGATGATACTGATACTATGTCAGAGTTACTCAGGACTCTCTACTTTGCAAGGAGCACATTGTTCCTTGTGCCTACAATGCCCTTGTCCTCCACCCAGTGGCTCCCCAATTCCTCAGCCATGACCATGTGCTACCAGTCTCTCATGTGGTGTAGGGTCACTTCCTTCAGAAAGCCTTCCTGAGCTGCCAAGGCTGAGTTAGGAATTCTTCTCTGTGATTCCAGAGTACAGCGTGCGTATCTCTATTGAGCCCTTATCTCACAGGACTGGCATTTCCTCCCATCTCTACCCCAGTATACAAAGTTACAGTGGTCCCCCCTTATCCAGGGTTTTGCTTTTCATGGTTTCAGTTACCCATAGTCAACCACGGTCTAAAAATTTTAAATGGAAAATTGCAGAAATAAACAATTTATTAGTTTTAAATTGTATGCTGTTCCGAGTAGTGTGATGAAATCGCTCTCAGCATCCCACCTGGGATGTGAATCTTCATTTTGTCCAGCAGGTCCATGCTATAGATACTCCCCACCTCTTAGTCACTGAGTACCTGTCTCAATATCAGATCGATTGTCACAGTATTGCAATGCTTGTGTTCAACTAACACTTATTTTACTTAAAAATGGCCCCAAACACACGAGTAGTGATGCTGGCAACTCAGATATGCCAAAGAGAAGCGGTAAAGTGCTTCCTTTAAGTGAAAAGGTGAAATTTCTTGACTTAAGAAGGAAAGAAAAAAAATTGTATGCTGAGGTTGCTGAGATCCACAGTAAGAACGAATCTTCTATCTGTGAAAGTGTGAAAGAGGAAAACAAATTTGTGCTAGTTTTGCTGTCACACCTGAAACTAGAAAAAGTCATGGCCACAGTACATGATAACTCTTATGACAGTATATTGCTATAATTGTTCTATTTTACTATTAGTTATTGTTGTTAATCACTTATGCTGCCTAATTTATAAATCAAACCTTATTATAGGGAGGTATGTGTAGGAAAGAACATAGTATATATGGGGCTTGGTACTATCTATGGTTTCAGGCATCCATTTGGGTTCTTGGAACTACCCCCTATGGAAATGGGGGGACTAGTATATTCTTCACTGGGTCCCCAGTGCCTAGCAAGTGTCTTGGAACATTGAAGGCAAATAATGCATGTTCAGAATGGATAAATGACACTGGTTTGGATGACTTTTGAGAAGTGTGGGTGAGTGAGAAGGGAGACTGGAAGACTTTTAGAAGGACAAATGCTTTTTAGGGTGAGAGTGAGATCATATCTGAAGGCCTCAAGAATTTTCAAGAGATAATTTTAAAAATCATTAAAAAGTGGGCAAAAGACATAAACAGAAGTTTTTCAAAAGAAGATAGACAAATGGCAAGACTCATGTGAAGAAATGCTCAATATCACTAATCATCAGAGAAATGCAAGTTAAAACCACAATGAGATATCACCTTAGCCCTGTCAGAAGAGCCACTGTTAAAAAGTCAAAAAATAATAGATGCTGGCATGGATGCAGAGAGAAAGGATTGCTTATATACTGCTGGGGAAACTGCAAATTAGTACAACCTCTACAGAAAACAGTATGGATATTCCTCAAAGAAATAAACGTGGACTTAACTGTTCCAACCAGCAATCCAACTATTGGATTGCTATCTACCCAAAGGAAAATAAGTCATTATATCAAAAAGACACCTGCACGCGAATGTTTATTGCAGCACAATTCACAATTGCGAAGATGTAGAACCAACCTAAGTGCCCATCAATTCACAAGTGGATTAAGAAAATGTGACACACACACACATACACACACACACACACACCATGCACATGGAGTACTACTCAGCCATGAAGAGGAATGAAATAATGTCTTTTGCAGCAACTTGGATGGAACTGGAGACCATTATCCTAAGTGAAGTATCTTAGAATGGAAAAACAAACACCACATGTTCTCTCTAATACTTGGGAGCTAGTAAATGGGCACACGCAGGCACAAAGAGATGTAATGGTGATTGGAAATCAAGAAGGAGGGAGAAGGAGGAAGTAAAATCTACCTATCAGGTACAACGAACACTATTCAGGTGATGACACACTCTAAAAACTCGAATTAAACATTATAAAACGTATCCATGTACCCCCTTAATATTTTGTAAAAAAAAAAAAAAAAAAAAAAGAATTTCCAAGAGATGAGTGAGAAACCTTTAAATGCAGCAACTGAGGGGTGAGGGCTGAGAAGAGCCCAGCCCAGTTCTTCAGGTCACACTAGCATGCACCATCTTGGTGTTTCTTCTCTATTGTGTTTTCTGTTCCTGCCACATATTGCAATGTGGAATTATCTTCTTGTCTTAGTTTGGGTTGCTATAACAGAATACCATAGACTGGGTGGCTTAAACAAAAAACATTCATTTCTCACAGTTCTGGAGGCTGGGAAGTCCAAGGTCAAGATGCCGACACACTTAGTGTCTAGTAAGGACCCCCTTCCTGGTTCATAGATGGTCATCTTCTCACTGTGTCCTCACTTGCCAGAAGGGATGAGGGAGATCTCTAGGGTCTCTTTTATAAGGGAACTAATTCCATTCATGGAGGCCCCACCTTTATGACCTAATCACCTTCCACAGGCTCTACCTCCAAATACCATCAAATGGGGAATTAGGTTTCAACATAAGAATTTGGAGTTGGGGCAGAAACAAACATTTAGTCTATAACAATTCTTTTCCTTGCTTGTGAACACCCCACTATAGCTTAAGCTCCTTCAGGAAGAAAAGGACAATGTCTCAGAGTTCTGTTTATGCGTGACACTGTGGGCCAAGTGTCCAGCAAAGAAAGACCTGCTCTCACCTTGGCCAGTGTTTTTTGATGGCTTCCTCTAGGGAAAGGTGGGTTATCTGTTGTAGGTGACCTGTATTTCACAGTAGATTTTTCTGGCATGTGATTATCACAGTTATTCTTGCCATGGATATTTTATAATTAGACCACAATCCTGTTCTCAAATTGGTACACTTTCAGGGTGTACCTACATGGCTTACATGTAGACTATCTGAGCTGCCCCCCGACTTCTTTCTTTTACCCCCATTTTTATTCCTTACTACTCAAAGTGCTATGTACCCCTGGTAGCCTGCCCAGCACCAAGAATGCCATTAGGCATCCACACTGGCTTCTCAAAATTCTTTCCTAATCCATCAGAAAGAGAAGCTGTATTTGGCCACGCCAGGAGCTCTATCGCTTTAATATTCAGAGTGTATCTTCCTTTGAGTTAATGCATAATTTAAATTTCATCTCATCTGTACATTAATTAGCTGCCTGTTTTCAAAAGCTTTGAATGACACCAGCTCAGGCATCCTGTCCTCTGTGATAGGCCTCTGAGAGGGCGAACAGTCAGGGACAGTTGGTTTGGAGCCCCACTGATTTTTCTGACATTTTTTTTAAAAATGAAATTTCCTCCTTTTCAAATAATTTGAAATGCTAAAAGCAGATGCCCAGAGACACACTGATGATTGGATTTAAAATTTAAAGAGCATTCCAAACCTGCTAAGAGATAAATCTGACTTCAGAAGATTCTTACTTTTCACAAACCATGTTTCCAATTGCTAGTCACAGTCAAAAATAATTTGTATTAAAAAATATAAAGTCAAATATGAAGTCACAAAAATAATCAATTCCCTTTCAACCTACATGCTTGCTCTTGGGGTGAGACCCTGGGCTTCATTCCTCGTATTGTACTGGTCACTGTGGTCTTCACTCACTCAGAATGAGAATTCTCTGGGGCTTAGCCCTACCACCTTTAAGACTGGAATTACACCATGAGAAACCAACAGTGCTGCAGAATGTTCGAGTTTGCATTTCTTGACTTTGCTGCTGCATAGAGAATTTGTATGTGTGGGCATGGACTTGGATCCCTCTAGATCAGGAGTTCCCTTGTGGGCCCATGGAGTGTGTGTGTGTGTGGATGTGTGCGTGTGTAGGGGAATGGTACAAATACTATTTTCAAGATTTTCAAAAAGCTTAATGGAAACAGCTTGTTTGTGTGAAATAAGACTATACAGGCTAACTACACAATGTGTTTCTTGACTGTAGGCTTGAATTCTATTTGTGGAGGCAGGATATAGAAAGAATGGAGGATGCATTTTAAAGGCAGAAAGATTTGGGTTCAACTTGCAGCTCAGTCATTTATTCACTGTGTGACATTAGGCAAACACTTAACCCCTCTGATTCCAGGTTTCTCCACTGAGAAAGCAGGAATGATATTCACCAAGCTGAAGTGTTTTGAGAGTAAGTAGACTTCTACTCTGGTAGAGTGTCTGGTACATTGTAGCCACTAAGTAAGTGGAGTTAGGATTATTTTGATGGCCAGTGTTCTAAACAGAACAGTGATGGGTCACATTCTAGTCAGAAGCTTCAATAGCACACAGAGGAGAAAATATTCAATATTCAAATCCAGCTAGTCTGACTTCAGAACCCTCCCTCTCAACTAGTGCAATTAATTGAGAAGTACTCATGCATCTCTTTAGAAAATTACCAAAAAAAAAAAAAAAAGGACAGAAAGAGAAAGCTATTGTCTCTTAAGACATACATTTTGCTGTTTAAATGGGGTCCACAAGGGAAAAAATGATGAAATTGCTCTTAGGGGATGGAAAGGTTATGAATGGCTGCTTCAGATAGAGGGGAAATGCTCTTGCCTTTAGAATAGTTTGAAGGAGGCTATGAAAGAAATATTCTGGCCCATAAAATGGGTTCAGATCAAGTTTTCTGAAGGCTAGAAAAGCAAAAGCAACAGAGCCTCCGATGTGTCTTACATTTCTAGGAGAATAACCTAAGCATTGGAGGGGCTTGATGCAAATGTGTTCCATGACATGGGAAGGAAGTTGTCTTCTAAAAACTGAAGCCAAGGATGCTGTCAGCCAGGCTATGAATGTGCCGCCTGTAAAGTTACTAGATGTTAAAGAAGTAGAATGAAATTACTATTTGTTCAATACTCAACAGTTTGAAATGTATGGATAATTAACACACATATAACTAAACATTTGGTAAAAGGAATTACCAAATTTGTTACCTTCTCATATTCTTGAATGATTCTGTAGACTTCAAGGTCATTTGCCAGTCACTGGGTCTCTATGTGAAAAGAACTGTGTTGGGCTGTAGCATTATTACAAATATACAGTATTAAGTTATCAGAACTAAAATACAAAGAGGTGGGCATTATAATTAATTTCACATAAAATTTACTGAGGCATTATTTATATAGTGTGTACTGCATTCATTTAAAGTGTAGATGTGATGGGTCTTGACAATTGTATATACCATCGACTACTGTCACCAGAAAGGTATGTGTCAGTCATTTTCTGCTGCTATAACAGAATATCACAGACTAGAATTTTATGTAAATAGAGTCATACAATGTATGTTTCTTTTTTCTAGCTTCTTTCATTCAACCTGATTTTGAAATTCATTATGTTATCACATAAATGTAATAGTTCATTCTTTTTTGTTGTTGAGTAGCATTTCATCATATGGATATACCTTATTTTATTTACCTATTCGCCTATTAATGAATATTTGACTTATTTATAGCTTTTTGCTATTCTGAACATTCTTGTAATTTCATGTACTAGTATTTGTATGGACATCTGTTTTCATTTCTCTTGGGTAAATATTCTAGGAGTGGAACATAAGGTAGGTGTATGTTTCACTTTTGAAGAGACTTCAAATGGTTTTATCAGTTTGTATTCCTCCTCCTAGAAGTGTATAGCAGTTGCAGTGGCTCCACATCCTCACCAATACTTGATGTCATCAGTCTTTTAAATTTTAGCTAGTCAAGTAGATATGAGAGGTATCTCATTGTGATTTTAGTTTACATTTCTCCAATAACTGATGACATGGAGAATTTTTTGTGTGCTTATTAGCCATTCATATATCTTCTTTTGCAAAGTGTTCAAATCTTTTGCACATTTTAAAAATGGAATTGTCTTCTCATTGCTTATTTCTCTTTTTGTTACTGAGTTCTTTATGTTAATATATTCTGGATCCAAGTCCTTAAAATGTAAATATATATATTTCTCTCCTACTTTGTGCCTTGTCTTTTCATTCTTACTGGTGTCTTTTGAAAAGCATGAGTTATTAGTTTTAATAAAGTCCAATTTGTTAACTTTCTCTTTCATTGCCATGCTTTCTGTATTTCAACTAAGAAATCTTTACGTACTCCAAAATCACAAAGATTTTCTCTTTTGCTTTCTTCTAGAAGCTTTATAATTTTAAGTTTTATATTTATGTCTATGATTCATTTTGATTTAATTTTTATGTATGCTGTGAGGTATATTAATTATCTATTGCTGCATAACAAATTATTCCAAAATTTAACCGCTAAAGCAATAAACATTTATTATCTCAGACATATTCTGAGAGTTAAGAATCTGAAAATGGTTTAGCTGGATGATTCTGGCTCAGGGCCTCTTAAGGCTGCAGTCAAACTGTTGGCCCTGGATGGAGTCACCAATAGTCTGACTAGGGCTGGAGGGTCTGTTTGCAGGATGGCTCACTCTCATGGCTGTTGGCAGAAGGCCTCAGTTTCTCACCATATGGAACCCTCTACAGGCTGTCTGGGTGTCCTCACCACTTTGCTGCTGGCTTCCCCCAGAGCAAATGATCTATTTAAGCAGGAACTAGTGAGGAGGAAACCAAGGTGTCTTTTATAACTTAGTGTCCAAAGCTATCATATATACCATAGCTTCAGATTGATTCTATTTGTTAGAAATGAGTCCCTAAGTCCAGCCCACTCTCAGGGAGAATGTGGGAATTCATTTATACTTTTTTAAGGGAGGAGTATTAAAAAATTTGTGGGCATATTTTGGATTACCATAGGAGATAAAGTTCAAAGTTCATTTCTTTCCCATGTGGATATCCAGTTATTCCACTACCATTTGTTGAAAAGACTTTACTTTCCTTATGGTTGACATTATTAGTTCTTTTCCAGATGAATATTATTTATATTCATATTAATAAGATGAATATTATTCATAGCTATATTTCAAAAGCAAACTGAATTTTTAAAAAAGTCAAGCCTATAGCCAAAGGTTATTAAAAATACATAAATGAAAAATTCAAATGATGGTATTAATTTCTAACAATGTACCTTCTGCAAGTTTGCATTTTCAATTTTCAATTGCAATAGTTAATACAATGTTGGATATTAATGTTAGAAGAAATCTAGGACATTAGCTAATTTATCTCCGTTGTTTTATGAATGTAGAAGCAGAAGTGCTGGGAGATAAAATGAATGGCTCAGTACATAATGCAAGATACAGGCAGATCTGAGAACATTAGCTATTTTGTTTCTTGGTTTAGTAATCTTTCTGATACATCAAAAGTTAAAAAATCCTTGAAATTTAAAGGTATGACCTTGGTTTCTGAAACTCTCATATTAAAGTCCACAAGGGGCACTTTTTAACCTCGCTTTATTAATTGTATTTGTGTGAGGATCAGTCTTGTTGCCTCCATTCCTTCTCTTATTCCCTTATTCTGTTCCATCCATCGACCCATCCATCTACTCATTATTGTCTAATTCACACATATGTGATAAATGTCTTCTGTGAACCAACATTGGTCCAAATGCTCAGGACACAAATATTAAAAGAACCCTGTCTTTGCTCTCAAGGAACACAGTGTCTAGCTTCTTCCGTGAGCACCAATGTATCATTTTTCTCTGTGAGATAAGCTTTTGGAGTTAAGGTCATGTGTCTATCAGCTCATCACCCAGGAAACAAGATGTCTGGGGGAAAATAGAATTTCCTAGAATTATGGGGATTGCAAATGCTTGCCAATACTCCATGTGAAGGAATTGTAGAAGGATGGAGGTCTTCTAACACTATTGTGGATTTCATCCCAGCTTTTACCATCACCAGTATTTCTAAAGAAATCTGTGCAAGCAAATGCTATAACGTTTGGGGATCGGCCACAGAAACTTTCACTGTAAGCTTGCTTGACTGGGGTCTATATCATACGTGTAGAATGCCTGAGCACGCGTTAGATATTTGAGTTGCAAATTGGCAATTCACTGTGGCACTGGAATGCAGGTGCCGTGGGGGTGTGGGCACAAGACTTGCTCCTGTTCACAATAAAAGCCGACTTCCCCAGGAGCGTTGTACTTTATGAAGCTTTATTCCAGGCCTTTCATGACTCAACCCACCATCACCAACACATGGACAAAAGAAGGCTTTGAGAGACACCATGTGACAGAGGTTTTCCTCTGCAACACCCTACCCCAGACTGTTCCTCACCATTACAGCTGCCACCAGCTGCACTGTATCCAGGATGGGCATCCACTGGTGGAATCCTCAAAGAGCAGTCAGATGTCATAGTTAATGTGAATAGAGAGTTTTAGGAAATCTCACCCGTGGTTTATTTCTATGGTCAGAGCAGTTCAGTCAGGTGCAGAGTCTGCCAGACAAGGCTGCGGTTTGCAGATGATGCAGCCAGCTTGGATAAATACCAGAGAGGGTTCAGCGGAGGGCACAGAAGCGAGGCTGCTCTGGGGAGTCTTAACCTGAGTTCTGCGGGTGATCGATAATAAAAGTTAAAGGTCAATTCGCCAGATGGTCTTTTCATAGAACTGGAATAAAGAATGGAAATGAGATAGTGGCAATTGAAAGTATCAAACATGATTGCTGGGCTTGCATCAAAGGGTTAAGGGTACAACTCTCATTCCAAAGCAGGCAGCTTTCCCTCTGTGGCATCCCCTATGAAACGACATGACATTCTAGGAACCAGACAGGGTTCTTATTCAGAAACACAGAGACTGACTCCGGCTGATCTGAACGGGAAAGGAATTTGTCAAATGGATACTGTGTGCTCACAGAATTATTGAGAGAACCAGGCTTGAGGCTCCGCAGCCATGAAGAGACCCAAGATTATACCATGGAAATGAGTGAAGTGCAGACACTGCTTTCCAGCTGCCAAGCATTGGATGGGGCACCTTACACTTTGCCGCCACCGGCCGTGCACTGTGGATACCCACTGCTGTCGCCAGAAGAGCACAGTCTGGGAGGGTGTGTCTGATTGGTGGAGCCAGGTCACCTGACCCTGCCTAACTACTAGGGAGGCTTGGAGAGTGAGTACTGGCATTTTCAGCTTCCATGTGGGAGGTCAGCCTTGATTCTCTCTAAAATGCATATCAGGGTGGGGGTGGGAATGGGGGGATTCACCAAACATAAGAGCAGGATTCAGAACCTGGGCAACTCCCTTAAAAAAAAAAAGCATATTAATTTTAAAAGTTTTAGATTCTAGAAAGGAAGAAGAGAGGGTAGTGGTGGGGTCTAAGTGGAGCCAATGATTGGGGAGATTGACCAGGAGAAACTTCCTTGCTCCAGAAAAGGATCTGAAAGGGCAGAGTTCAGCATTTCTCAACTTTGGCTTCTATTAGGATCACCTGGGGAGCTTCCAAAAAAAATGCTATTGTCTGGGCTCCATTCTAGACCAATTAAGTCAAAATTGCTAGGAGCGAATTGTTTTAAAAGCTCCTCCCTGGCGGATGTGCATGGCCAGGCTTGACAGCCATTCAATTATGCCCAAAGTCACCTGGGGAAGGGAAACAGGTGGGCTCTGGAGCAGTGGTGGGCAGGTGCCGGGACGTGGCGTCAATTCACAGCCAATTTCAGCATGTTTGGCATTTTCCTGATGCGGTGCTTCTGAGTAACAGCAGGAATCATCTTGTAACTCACTGGCATTTTTAAAGGCCTAACATGATGCACACGTGTGAGGTTTTTAAAAATCTGAAAAACATTGTTGCGTGATTAATAAAAGCTCTCTTCTCCAGGCGGTGGTGGGTGGGGGGAGTGAGGTGGTTCTGTAGGTGGAGTCCACGTGCTGGGGGGCTGTGGGCTTCATAACCAGAGCCCACCACTCAAACTCTCATTCATTCATCCTGGAATGATTAATTCTTCTGCTCACATGAGCTGAGTGGGAGGAAAGTGAGCACAGCCTGGGTTTGGGCCTCAGGAAGATACCCAGTGTGCCCAGCTGGGTGAGACTCTTCAAGGAGCCCAAGGAGCCTGTTCAGGAAACTCAGAAGAAGGAACAGTTTCCAGGCCGGATGCCTTTGTGAATCACACAGACTTCCCAGCCCAGCGCAGGCCTTGGCTCGGCTACGAAAGATTTGCAACACCAAATGCCTCCAGATTTATTTAAGAATACTGTCTTAGTCCATTTGGCTGCTATAATAAAATACCATAGCTAGAGTGGACTTCTAAATGACAGAAATTTATTTCTCATGGTTCTGGAGGCTGGGAAGTCCAAGATCAAGGGGTTGGCAGATCCAGTGTCTGGTGAGGGCCCCCTTCCCGGTTCACAGATGGCACCTCCTTGCCATGTCCTCATGTGGCAGAACGGGGCACTGATCCCATTCATGAGGGTGGAGCCCTCATGATATAATCACCTCCCAAATCCCCCACCTCTTAATACCATCAAGAGGCGGGTTAAGATTCCAACATATGACTTTTGGAGGGACACAGCATTCGGACCATAGCAAATACTACCTAGAAGGAGGGAGGTTTGGAATCAAAGTAAACTTCCACAAATGCTAAATTTGCTTCCCAATTTCAAACTAGAGGGAAGAGGAAGGGAAAGTAATTAAGCAAAGAATGTGTATCAAGGAGCCAAATATTTAATGAAAAAGCCAGTGGCAGCAAGTATCAATATTTGCTTTTCAAAGTAAACATCTCAGAGGACGTGCTTGGAGCAAGATGGGAGGCATTGAGCGCAGCGAGGAGAATGAGAACAGCTTGCCCTCGCCGGCCCAGCTCCCTCATCAGTCTCTATTTGCTGGTTATGAGCATGACGGATGAAGCCACTGCAGCAAAGCTGCTGTGTCTGCCCTTTGCTCACCCCATTAAGGTGGTTCGGATGTAACCTTGAAGGGTAGATTCTAAAGAGCATCGAGCTGATCAATGTTCCCGATTCAACTTCTCACAGCCACCGCCTGTGAAACCACCCAACCACTCACCTGCCAATGCCTGCTTGTGTCCTCTTTTGAAATGTGAGAAAGTCCTGCTGAAATTAATAATGACAACAGGGACCTTCCAAGTGTTGGTTTATGTTCTTGGAGCAAATTATTGGCTGTAAGAGCAATTTGGAAAAAAAAACCAAAACACCAAGCCCATTAAGAGGATTCATGGAAATGCACGGTAATCATGAGGCTGCAGTAGCAAAGGGCACTGGTGATTGCTGGACCTTTTAAACTTGACAGAAATAATTTCATAAATTGGAGTAGAGGAAATGGACCTTCAAAAGATGGGTAATTTTCTTTGATGTTTATAATGGTAAGATTTGTGTTTGGCACATAATTTAATAAATTATTTATTGATTGCCCACTATGCTCTGTGCTGTTGCTGCTAGGATGAATGCTTCAAAGTCCCCTCTGTTCCTGCAGAGCAGGAAAGAATCATAATCAGTCAATTTCAATAAAATAGAATTAGTGATAGGATTGAGGATACATAGGATGCTATGAGAGAGAAGGGAGGGGGCAAATGAAATGTTAGAGGAAGTCTAAGCCGATAAGGTCTTTGCATTCTGAGAAGTGTGTGTGTGTGTACGCGTGCATATATAAAAGCAGTTTGTTATTAATGCAGCCTAAAGTGCAAGTCAGGCAGTGGCAGGATTTGGAGATGAAGATGGCTCTATGTGCCAAGCTAAGCAGTTTGGGTCCTTCTCTCTGTATATTAGAAGATCTTAAAATTCATTTGCATTAGAATTATTTAGGATTTTGCCACTCAAAATGTAGTCCCCAGACCAGAAGCTTAGGCATGACCTAAGTAGAAATGCAGAATTGTACCACCTCCCCACAGCCACAGACACAGAATATGTATTTTAATAAGGTGATCCATATGCACCTTATTAGCAATAAAGTTTGATAAGTCACCTAAGGGAGCTTGTTGAAACATGAAAAGTCTTTGATTCTCAGATCTTGCTTCATTAGAACTGGGGTGAGACCCTGGAGCCTGCATTTCTAACAATCATCCCAAGTAATTCTGTAACAGAAATAAGGGCCTAAAAAAGGGAAAATGATATTACAAGTTGTCTCTTTAAGATTTCCCCCACTCTTTTTGGGAATTAAAAGTTGCATTCCTGCCCGAAGCCAGTGATCAGAGGGGCAGGGGAGTGTCACTTGTTCTTTGTACCACAGGAGGGGGCTCAACAGAATTGTCCTGGCAGAAGTCATAAGACTGCCTTCACCAGAGATGCTATAGTTAAACAGCAATAGCCAGAAACTGAAAACTCCCTTTGAAAGGTCTGTATTTCTGCTTATACATAGGACGGTGGTACTTTAAGACAAAAGTCTACCCTCCTCCTCATTTGCCAGCAAATTAATAAACTTCTCTTTCTTTTCCTCAAACCACTTGTCCTCATTCTTCTGATGTGGCCTCAGGGACAAGTGCTGAAATTTCAGTAACAATTCTGCTGCAGGTGGCGCAGAATTTTTAAAAAAACCTGTGCTCAGGCCTCACCAGGCCAATTGCATTGAGATATCACAGGGCGAAATTGTGCAGGTGAAGGCAAAACTTCCCCTTTGCTCTTAGAAGTTTCACTGAAAAACCAACTCACAATAAAGCAGATTAATAAAAGAAAAGCTATAAAATTTATTTAACATGTGTACCTGGAAACCCCTAGAAAATGAGAATTCAACTCCCTGGTCAGGTTCAGAAGCTTAAATGCCTTTCTGGTAAAATGGGTGATGGGAAGGGGAAAAGGGGAATTCTGTAGTAGGGGAATAAAGGATTACTAGGGAGGGTGAATGGGTGCGGAACAAAGAAAGATTAACTGGTAAATAGTTCCCTTTGGAATTTAAATACGCGTGACATTATCTTCTTCAAGAGTCTGTTTCAGTGTGGTTCTGGTATTACAGGGAGAGAAGAAAAGGACTATTGTTCTCCTAGGTGGGTCTAGGTCTCAGGCAGAAGAAACCTTTTTTCCAGGGAGAGTAGATGGTGGTGGTGGGGAAGGTCAGAGAGACCTTGAGGCTTCACCAATCAGTGCAGAATGTCAAAATGTCATATTTTGGGGTAAAAATATTTCTAATTTTCTTCAAACCCAGGCATCACTCTTTTTGTGAAGCTCCTTGGCAACATATAGGTACAATTGAGAATCACTTGATTAGAAGGTTTTAAGCAGGGAAGTGGCATTGTTAGATTTTCATTTGCGATAGCTCAGTTTAATTTTTTTGAAGTCTTTCACATCTTATTATCTCAATATTCTGTGACATTTTGCATGGAAATAATTATATCATATAAGGCTAGAAAATCTAACCAAGAATACTTATGAGTTATAAGGTCATTAATGAGCTTCAAAATGTGATTTGACATACCACCATCAACCACAGTGATTTTAATTCTAGACAGAGATACAGGATAGCTGGAGGAAAAATTAGGAAGTATTTCTGGGACTCCTATTGCACACGTTGGACCATTTGTCTTCTATACTCTCAAACTGAATATAGAAGCATGAATAGAATTTAGCCAACCTTAGGTATGGGTCCCATTTCTGCCAAGTCTGTGTGATATGGGATAAGATTAACTCTGCCTTGGCTTCAGTTAATTCATTTCTAAAATGGGAATAATAAACATTTACCCATTGTGGTTGCAAGAATAAAATAAAATAGTACATGAGAAATTACATTATCAAATGTACAGTTCCCATAAAAGCAAGAATTCTAAGCATTATTCTCTGAAACTAGCAAAGCTTAAAAATGCTATACAAAAGTCTTAATATTAAGAATTAATATAATCACAAATGTGTGTTGTCAACAGAAAAGAACCCAAACTCTGTAAAATAATTTAGAGCGGTTTATTCTGACCTGAATATGTGTTACCACGGCCCTGAGAGCCACACCCAAGAAGCCTTGGGCAAGTGGTCTCCCCATGGTTGGGTTATAGTTTGGTTTTATACATTTCAGAGAGACAGGAATTACACATAAAGTCATAAATCAATACATCGAAGGCATACATTGATTTGGCCTGCAAGGACAGGACATCTCAAAGTGGGGAATTTCAAGTTATAGGTGGGTTTAAAGATTCTTTGATTTGTAATTGGTTAAAGAAAGCATTGTCTAAAGGCTTGGAAGGTTTTAAGTTAGGATAAGGAAGTCCGTTAATCAGAGACAAGTCACTGGATATATACTCAGCCTCAAGTGATCTGTTAAGTAAGTTGAGGACCTGCAGGTGTGGTTTAAGCTTTGTCTTGCATAGCCCTATGCCTGTTGATGAGTTACAATGGATATCTCCAACAAGGGAGAGAGGCATGACAACAGATGTCTGACCCCACTTCTCATGGGCAGCAACTCAGCTTTGGGGTATTTCTGGGGTCCCCTTGGCCAAGAAGGGGTCCATTCAGTCATCTGGGGAGCTTAAGGTTTTATTTTAGTTCACAATTCAATTATCCATTCATCCTGTAAAATAAAAATAAAACCCCAAGCCCTCTGCTAAATGAATGAACCTCTCTCAGCCAAGGGGACCCCAGAAACACCTTACAACTGAGTTCCCAGCCATGATGTGATGAGAGAGATAAAGCACAATCACATGTGTATGATTTCACTTTAAAAATATTCATGACTCCTCCTATAGCTTGTTGAATACATATATTTGACTATCCCACTCAGTATAAAATTCTGTTCCCTTTTTTCTCTTCTTGGAAGAACATGTGCCTGGCTTCTGGCCTGGGCCCGACTTCCCCACCTATTGGAATGGCTGCCCAGCAGGCTGCCACCCTTCATAAGAAATAAAACTCTCCTTTTTCCAAAGTATAAACCTTATTAATTATTTTTTGCAGTTAACAATCCCTTTGTCAGGTTTTAGTCTGAAACATGAGTTCTTGGTGCACTCATGGTTGAAGAATAAGCAGATACACCAAAGTAAGGCAAGTACGAAAACAAGGTTTATTGAGGAGAGAAAGACAGGATTATAGGGCAGGAGCAAGATACAGGTTTACCGAGCATGGTACATACACCACAGATGACTATCGGGCCCATTGTCACAGCAAAGGGAAAGCCAAAGGAAGGGAAAAGAGAGGGCTTGGCTACGGTCTGTGTCTTATTTTATAGTGCCTGGATGGAGACCTCCCTCGTGATTCAGAAGTCACCATGGAAACACTTTGATTGGACAGTTGGGAGTCACATGACCTGAGCCTTAACTACACATGTGGGTTCTAGGTCACTTTCCAGACTTTATGGTACTCATGTGGCTTAACCCGTGGGCTAGAGAGTCCTCTGTATTCTTTTGCAGCTGATACGCCAAGTTCTGATTGACAGATTCATAGGGTATTCCCTCCTCTCCCAGGTATGGAGAATCAGGGTTGGGCAGGACCAAGATGGGGACAACAGCATCCACTTTCCTCCCTAGGAGACCCAGAATTCCTTGCTATCTACCTAAGACCTTGATTCATTAATATTAATATTTCCTGAGCATTTACTCTGGGCCAGGCATTGTTCTATGCAGTGGGATCTAGCCATGACACACACATGAACACAAGATTGTTGGTGCTTAGTAACCCCCCTCAGAGTCTATGGCCTTGTCAAATCAAACAATCCAGGCTGAAGCACTTATTCACCAATGTATTCATTTCCGTCATTGCGAGATTTACTATCTCTACTCATGTCTTCTTGACAGTGAAGGAAATTAGAAATATTTTACCCCAAAATATATTTCTTTGACATATTTTGAGATGGCTTCCATGAGCCTCACAGATAGAAGTAACACTGTAACAGAGTGGTCACTCCTCCTCCCATAGATATGGAAGGAAAATATATGACGGTGGGGAATATGTAACAGAGGAAATGGCCTACAAAATGGCAAAAATGTTTTATGTCTCTTTAAGACATCCCTCACTCCTTTTGGAGAACTAGGACCTGCAGCCTTGAGTCAGGCCAGCAGTCCAGAGGGGCAGGAGAATGCTTTTTGTTCTTTGTGCTACAGGAGATGGCCTGCCCTGTGGAGGTCCTGGATGGAGGTCAGGGGAGTGTCTTCAACACAGATGGGACATCAGAATCATCAACTGTAGTTGAACAGCAACTGCCTGAAGCTGAGAACCCACTTTTTAAAAGTTCTGTATTTCTGCTTATTATTAGAATGATGGCATTTTTAGACAGGAGTCTCCATCTTCCTCATTTGCTAGCAAATTAACAAAACTCCTCTTTCCTTCTCCTCAAACCACTTGTTCTCCTTCTTCTGATGCAGCCTTGGGGGAAAGGGCCAAGCTTTCTGGTAACAACATTGCAAAGCTATCTTTTGTGGGGGGAAATTTAAATCTGTAGAGAATCTTTATTAATACAGCCAAGTCTTTCCTTACCTGATCTAAGAAAGATTAACAGAGAGTCCAACACCTTTAAAGGTCTGAAAAGAAACATTTACCATCTATTCTCTCTGAGGGCTGCTACCTGTAAGGTTTCATTTACATAACAAGACCACCTTTGTTAGCTAGTCTAGCCTTTTCCTTTCTCCCTTCCAAAAACCTGCTTTAATGCTTCCAAGCCCCTATTCTTTAAAAAAAAAATTCCCTCTGTACCTCATTGAGGAGTTGAATCCTCATTCTGAGGGTTCATGTATATCCATGTTAAATAAATTTGTACCATTTTCACTTCTATTAATCAATTTGCCTCATGTCAGTGATTTTTCAGCAAACATTTAGGGGGCCAGAGGTCTTTGTTTCCTATAATTTGGTGAACCTTTGGGGAGCCAGGAGCCCTTGATTCCTGCACAGTTAATAGAGAAAAGTTAAGATAAACATATTTCTCCTTTTTGAAAAAAATTACCTGTAGGAGTGGAATGGAGGGTTCTAAGTATCTGAAAATGTAAAGGTGCTGCTTAGAATTCATACCCTTTCACTATTTGTACTGAGAAGTTCTTCAGATCTTAAAATCAGCCTTGGAAGTAATTGCAAGTATGACCTGCTATTGATCTACAAAGTCCAGTTAGTTTAAATTCTTCATTGCTCACTCAGTATAATTTCACATTCTTTTTCTTTCTGTATATGCAGGTACATGTGATTTCTTGGCTGTTGGGACTTACAGAATATAAACGGGCTGACATGATCTACAGCAAAACCTTTCTCGTGTTAGGAGGGTTTTTTATTACGTGCCTGCATGTTCAGTTCTGCTATCTTTCTTTAGGAGCTGGGTACTGTTCTCTCTGTTGGTGTAAGTATGGGTTGCTTTAGCTGCACTACAGGAACCCATCTGATGTTAATACTATCAAATTGATATTGTGTTTACTAAAACCCTTCAATTACCATGTTACTTGCTTGTGACACTATTATTATTGTTACAATTCTATAACCAGTAAGCTGGCTGGAAATGGGTAAAGGGGACTACATCTACACACTGGTCCAGCTTTCCTTCCCATGAGGAAGAGTCTTGGGAGACTAAGGACGTACAGGAGCCTCTTTTGACCCCCCACACAACATTCTCTCTGCCTGTGTGGTCCTCCCAGCTTCCTGCTCAGCTTTTTTGAGTCCTGCTTAGTCTCAAAGCAAAGCTCAAGTCCCACCACCCCCATGGAGATTTCTGTGTTTCCATCTCTTTCCACAGCCCAGTCTGTTTGTTAGACCATCTCCATGCTGGAGACAGGGAGGTGGGGAGGCAGGGTTGGAGGCCAGTGTGAAATAAACAAAGACCAACCAAATGGAAAGAGGCGATCGATGGCTATTTATTCAGAGCTTGCTATAGCCACCATCACTTGCAGTTGGACAGAGACTCAAAGGTAGGCAGAAGAGTGGAAACAAGGGAAGGCTCAGATATGCCCTGATTGAGGCTTTTGGCATGGGGAAGCTGCAGGCAGGCAGGCTACCCAGGAGCTGGGCATCCTGTGTGATTGGTTAGGGGAACGTATTTGGCTTTTCCTGGTTGGTCTTCAGTTGGACATAGAAGCAGAAATTAGGGAAGCTGTCAGTTATAAATCAAGTCCTGGCCATTTGGAGCCAATTATTATAGGGGCTATGGTTTGGCTTCCCAAGTTCATTACTGGAGATAGTAGTCTGACTCCCTACAAGTCTGGCTGGTAGATAGCAGGCTGGCTTCCTTGGCTGTTGACAGTAGAAAATGGATTGGTTTCCTGGGCAGGCTGCTGCAGATTGCAGTCTGGTCGTTGTCCATTTTAACATGCAGTCTGGTCATTGTTCATTTGTACTTTTATTCTCTCACCACTCAGGGAGCTGGGCCCATAATGGCCCAAATGAGAGTTGCTAATGTCAGTAGGAATAAAAAGGAAGGGATGAAAGGACAGGACTTGGTATAGATGGCGTGAGGGAGGACTTTAAGAACAGAATGGTGGTTAAAACTCTACTGCCACCAGACTGCCTGGATGTCAGCCCCAGCTTTGCCTCTTATTTACTGAACATGAGGATAGTGATACTACCTACCTCAGAGGGTAATGGAAATTGCAGTAGTTATTGTATGCAAAGTGATTAGAACAATTCCTGACACAAAGAATGTGTAGCTTAGTACTGTGGGACAAGGGTGATGTTATTACCTGACAGCAAATCAGGAGGAGAAGCAGGCTTCACAGCAAACTTTGGACAAGTTCCAGGCGGTGCTTAGGAGGGAGATTGGTTGGTCCCTCTATACTCCCGAGAACACTGTGGTGTGTGTACTTCTTCCTGTTTGGGTTAGGCCATCTCCTTTAATTTTTTTTTTAATATTTCACATTTGTTTAAATTGGAAGTTTAAAATTGTATATTTATTATGTACAACATGATAGTTTGAATTATGTATGCATTGTGGAATGGCTAAATTAAGAAAATTAACATATGTATTACCTCACATACTTATTTTTTGTGGTGAGAACACTTAAAATCTACTCTCCTAGCAAGTTTCAAGTTTACATATATTGTTATTAACTATAATCACCATCTTGTGCAACAGATCTCTTGAACTTATTCCTCCTGTGTAACTGAAATTTTGTGTCCTTTGTCTCTCAGTTTCCCCTCTCCCTCCAGCCCCTAGTAACTGCCATTCTACTCTCTGTTCCTATATACTTGACTTTTTTAGACTCCACATTCAAGTGAAATCATGTAGCATTTGTCTTTCTGTGCCTAGCTTATTTCACTTACCATAATTATCCTCCAGATTCATCCATGTTGTTGCAAATGACAGGATTTCCTTCCTTTTTTAAGGCCAAATAGTTGTTCATTGTGTATATATATACCACATTACCACATTTTCTTTATCTGTTCAACCCTTGATGGACACAGGTTGGTTTCATGTCTTGACTATCATGAATAATGCTGCAATGAACATGGAAGTGCAGATATCTCTCCAACATGCTGATTTCATATCCGTTGGATGTTTCTGGATCATATGACAGTTCTATTGTTCATTTTTTGAGAACCCTCCATACTGTTTCCCATAATGGCTGTACTAATTTATATCTCCTTTAATTTGTAATGGTTACTTTAGGATCTGCCCAAGGAGTTAGCAATGCATCCCTCAGGCAAACAGCATTAGTGGTCTGAGAAACTGAATTACCAGAGCAATGAGTAAAATGTGAAATGAGTTAAAAAACAAAAAGATTGACAATTTTAGTCATAAAGATATCTTACATGTTTTTGGTGTTTTACAGTTTACAACTCACTTTCTGTTGATAGAGATTTTGGACAAATAAAAATGATTATTTTTTGACTGCTAAAGAATATAAGGCATGAACACTATGTTAGAAATTTATTCAACTTCCTTTGATACTTGGCTTTCAGTTAGTTAATATCTTAGCACTTTAAATTGACACGGGTCTCTCAACTGCCATTTCTAGATAGAAACTGATTTTCAAGATAGAAATTTAATTTTTAACTATGAATCATAAACATATACTAATGCTAATGAATTATTTACTAACCTGTCTTCTTAGAAAAACACCTTGTCTAACCTATATTTATTTGTTTTACATGAGATCTACTTTAAAGTCATTTCATTGATAAGATGAAAGGTAGAAACATTTTATAAATGTGTACCTTCTTAAAGTACTATCTTCTATCCTTTGATCATTTTGCTATAAAATAAGGAAAAGATGTAGTAAAAACCAAAGAGAATCTTAAAATTCACATCCTTTTTTATCCTTGTGAATTGCAATCTTTTGTATAAAAGAAATTCAAGAAATCTGGTCATTTATTCTGTGCATGGATGGATGAACTGTCTTTCATAGAATGGATAGCCTTGCTCAGAAAATAAACAAACATTTAATGCTCACTGACGTGTCATTAGTTTTCCCAACAGTCATAAACATATATTAAAGATGTAATGAGCAGGAATTTGTTCTACCATCATTATGTAGAACAAGAAAGATGGGCTACTTAAAAGAGAGTTTAAATACCTACTGGATAAAGGCCAAAATAAGGCTTTGCTTTCCTTTTGAGTTTTCTATGTTAGACTAAAAGAACACATGGCAACAAACCATTCAACTATCTTTACTACTGACAAAAGGGAATCAGGCAAAATTCCAAAGCCATGGTATACGATCTAATACATTCACAGAAATGCATCGTAGTCTTCCATTTCTTAAAAAATAATCCACTGCACCTGTGGTTTCAGAGTGCCATATTTTCCAGGGGTCTAGCCAAGAATGCCTGAACTTTCGCCAGACCATTTCACCCTCAGAGTTTGATGTCTTACGTCTTGGGATCTTTCCCCAACCATTTGGAGCTGCTGCTCCCGTAATCAAAACCATTTAGCAAGGATGCTTTCCCAATTAAAAACGTTTTATCTCCCTGTCAAATGAGCTCTTCTCTTTTCATTTACAAATGTGACAAAATCTTTACATGTTACCCTATACGTTCAGGTGTCTTTGCAGTAAAGAAAATAAATATTGGTTCAATCACCAGCTAAATATTAATAAATGAGTGTGCCTTAATTTTGCTTCTTCTTTTGTGACTGTCAGTGTAATTAGCTGATCTCTAGATGGATTCAGATTTCCAGCCACATATCTTGAGGGTTCCTTCACTTTGCTTAGCAATAAGAAAAACACTACTTGTGATGGAGTTGCCAACTCTGGATAAAAGGAATAGCTCAGCTTTGTCACTCTTTTGTATTTTGTCTGACATTTGCAATGTTTTCCTTTTTAATTCAAAGGATAATTTATTTTAGCCATACTCACGCAAGTCTTTGACTACAACCCCATTAATTTTTGCAGTTTTCAAGGACTCTCAACACTTTCTTTTCCATGTGTGTAGTTCATTAAGTACCAATATACTACACATCATTTCTTTTCCACGTGTGCTGCATTTTCTCTGTTCAGTAGCCTTCCCAAATGGCAATAGGGATATTCTCTCCTGCCTTACGGATTTTTTATTACTGACTTTAGATTTTTAATTTAACTTGAGACCTCACTTTTCATTTCTATCCATTTTGCCTACCATTGAGTCTTTCTGGTTCCTGAATGTCTGACCTTCTATACAGTCATTTGCAAAAACTACTCTCTTGTTAATTCTCTGGCCATTTCCAGTGGGCATTTTTCTTCTTGAACAATTCAAATTTGTTTCAGAGTATTTTGTATATTACAGTTTTTTAAAACACCATTTGAGGAATGTGTATTGGATGGATCAGGCTGAAGTCCACTGAAGTCCTTTGAAGTGGGATGGCCACCTCGCTGGGTGGATTGAGCTCTGCTACAGTATATTTAACAGGATCTCAGAAGACAGCAGTACCAATATCTGTCAAGGCCTGCACTCTGCTTCAGCCAGGCTCTCTCACTGACTAACTCCAGTATCCTTAGGCTAGAAAAAAAAGACAGAAGGCAGAACCTTCAAACTGTGGCTCAGAAATGTTAGGAAAGGAGTCAGGAAAAATGTATACCACTCTATATCAAAGCAAAATAAAGTATGCACAAAACCTATCCACATTAAGCATTAGCAAATTAAAAAGGAACACTCAGGAAAATAAGTAAGAAGTAACAAAAAAAGCAAAAAAGAGATGAGTGTAATCTGGAAGAAAATATAACCAAAGTATAAACTAGTTCTATGAGTGCTTTCCACTACATGAAAATTTAATGATATATGAATTCAATAAAACAATAGCTTAAAATCAAAATTATAAAATAAAGAGAGGGAGAAGAAAGGAGAAATTCCTCCAAAACAATATCATTATAAATACAATTAGAAAATGCATGGAACAGAATATACAGTGAGGAAACTATAATTACTGGCTTGAGATAACTGTAATACTGAAGGAAAAAACTATGAAGAGATTAAAGCAATGAAAGAGAAAATGTTAGCTATAGAAGACAGAAGATCGGCCGGGCACGGTATAAGGATAATTGATATCTTTGGAGTATAAAACTTCATACAAAAGGACAGGAAAAGTATTGAGAACCATAGTTTAAGAAATCCTCCTTAAGAAGAAAATGTTGATTTAAGTGTTGAAAAGGCAGTAAATTTGAATGTTGAGAGTTAAAAAAATACTGAATGGTGTACAGCAAATAGTTTCCTGGTATAAAAATCTGGTCAACCATAAGGGGGATATTAGGCTCATGTTGGACTTTTCCTCAGTAACAATCAATGCCAGATGGAAGACATAATGGCAAAATACCTTAGAGTTCTGAGGGGAAGAAAATGTGATTCTAGGATATTATGCTCAGCTGGTAGTTTTTTTATTGTTTGTTTTTTTAATCACTGCTTTTCAGCAATTTGATTATGATGGGCTTTGGTAGGATTTTCTTTATGTTTCTTTTCCTTAGGTTTTATTGAGTTTCTTTGATTGGTAGGCTTATGATGTTCATTAAATTTGGGAGATTTTCAGCCATTATGTTTTCAAGTTTTTAAAAAAATGCTCACCTCCCACTTATTGGACTCATATTACACGTGTTAGACCACTTGATATTGCCCCGCAGGTTATTATTCATTTTATCCCTAGTCTTTTTTTCTCTCTGTGCTTTATTTTGGATAGTTTCTATTGTTATGTTTACTGGTCTCTTCTGAAGTATCTAATCTGTGGCTAATTAGTGCTGCTACACTAATTCTATCTAGTGTATTTTTCATTTCACATACTGTATTTTTCATTTTTAGAAGTTCTATTTGGTTCATTTTTACATCTTCTATTTTTTTCCTCATCATGTTTGTGTTTTCCTTTACGTCCTGGAGAATACTTATAAGATTTTAAATAAATGTTTTAATGTCTTTGTCTACTAATTCCATCATCTCTGTCATTTCTGCATTTGTTTGTACTAATTGATTTTTCTCCTAAGTATCTAGCACATTTTCTTGCCTCTTTGCATACCTGATTTTTTTTATTAGATGTCAGATTAGTGAACGTGTACTATATGCCAATCATTTTTCTAGATTATGAAGATACAACAGTAAACAAAACAAATGAAGTCCATGTCTTCATAGGGCTTACACTGTACTGTTAAGAGACAGACAATTTAAAAATAAATATGATATCCAATGTACTGAAAAGTTCTATGAAGAAAAGTGAAGCAGAGTGAGGAGACTGTGTGATGTTTAGGTTAAGGTTAATTTTTTTTTTGCCTATGAATGTCCAATTGGTCTAATACCATTTGTTGAAAAGATTGTTCTTTCTCAATTGAATTTTGTTGCACTGTTATCAAAAAATCAGTTGGTTGTACTTTTAGGGGGATCTATTTATGTTCTCTCTATTCTGTTCCATTGGTCTCCCTGTCTGTCTGTCTGCTAATATCATACTGTCTTCATTACTGTAGCTATATAGTAAACTTTTAAATTATGTACTTTTATTCCTCTAATTTTATTCTTCATTTTCAAAATTATTGAGTTATTCTAATTTCTTTGCCTTCCTATACATATTTTAGAATCAGCTTATCTGTATTTACAAAGAGCCCTTCTGGGATTTTGTTAGGTCAATTTAGGAACAATTGACATCTTTATTATATTGAGTTCCATATTTCAACCCATGAACACATATGTCTCTCCAATGTTTTTAGATCTTATCTCTTACATTTTTAAATGTTAAGTATGTACCATTGTCATGAAACTAAACAATTATCCTTTAAAACCCCAAAATGACCTTAAACGTCAATATAATTTGGCACTACCAATGTCTCTAATCTTTTAAAATTTTTAATTAATTAATTAATTTAGGGACTTAGTACAGAGCTTACTGACTACTAAACAGCTCAAAAAATTTAGAGGACTTGGGAAATCATCTCAGAAGCTTAGTAAAATCCAGATTCCTGGGCCAACCCCAGAGATTCTGATTCATTAAGTCTTGGGTGGGGACCAAGAACCTGAGTGGTTAGCAGGCATATCAAGGTGAAATAGGGGTCCTAGCCACATTTGGAGAACCACTGACTTAGTTATTCCCTTTCCTTTTGTCGTCCATCCTTTTGTCAATAGTGGATTAAGGAGAAAGGATTGAAGATAAAACTCAAATCTGATTTGAAGCCTAAGAGGAGCTCTGGTAAAGATGTAATGGAGGATTGGGCATGGTGCCTCATGCCTGTAACCCTAGCACTTTGAGAGGCCAAGGTGGGAGGACTGCTTGAGGCCAAGAGTTCAAGACAAGCCTGGGCAATATAATGAGACTCCATCTCTACAAAAAATTTTTAAAAATTAGCTGGGTGTGATGGTGTGTGCCTGTAGTCCAGCCACTCAGCCAGGAGGATTGCTTGAGCCCAGGAGTTTGAGATTACAGTGAGCTATGATTGCACCACTGCACTCTAGCCTGGGCACAGAGCAAGACCTATTTCTTTAAAAAAAAAAAAAGAGAGAGAGAGATGTAATGGAGGTGGTTGATGCTGTTGTCTTAGACAAGTTTCTTGGGCTTCTTGACTTCTATATTCCCAGTCTATGCAGCTCCAGAGTGGGCAGTTCATAATACACAGTAAGTCCTACTCAAATGGATTGGGGTTTAGTCAATGTGCACAGCCTTATCAGGCTTTTTATTTGATGTACTTATCCAAGCTTGACTTCAATAGCAGGAGTTTCTGATATCGTCTGATAGCAACTTGAAATTTAGAAAATTTAAGCGTCATGAAATTGACATCATATGACCTGATTCTACCAAACGAATGCTATAAACTGATAGTATCCCTGATTATTGAAGTTTGTGAGTCATGGAGCTGAGCTTTAGTATAAATGTATTTTTTCATTTATTTTAACAATTGATATTTTCTATATAAATATATAATATAGTGTGTGTGAGATTCATAAGAAGAACATTCAACATCATCCAGAGTCTTTAGCCTTCACCAGGAAGGGTTGAAAATGGCCAATAATCTGGGTAAATTAAGGGTTATGGATTAGTGAAATAAAAATTACTAACATTTTAATCTCCCTCCCAGATCAGTCAACAAAAGCTCAGTGCAAATATGCTTCTAAGCAAATATGCTTAGAAGAGGCAGCCTGCTCAGACAGGAAGCAAGAACCAAGATTCCGTGACAATATGACAAAGTGGTAGCACAGGCTGTACACACAGCAGACCAGGGTTTGACTCTCACTGAAGCCTCATATTAGTGGCAAGTCTCTGAGCCAGTAAATTACCCTTGCTGTGCATCAGTTCACTTAGCTGGAAAATGGGGATATGAAAATACTTATGTTCAGGACTTTTCTCAGTATGAAATGAGATATTACTGTGGCAGAGTAAGCAATCAATAGATCTTTGTTTGTAAAGAGGGGATTCTGATCCATATTTCTAGAAAGCATCTATCTGGAACAGTTTATATTTATTGTATCTTCTCATGACTGACAGCCTGGATTGGAGGGTGCCCCACACCAGAATGATGTACAGCCCCAGTGGAGGAGTTAGAATTTGGAGGGTGCACATTATTTGTGCATGAACACAGTTTCCCAGGGAGCAATGAGCCTGGCAGCAGCTGGCTGATTCCTCAGCTTCCCCGGAAAATGAGAAAAGGACAAAGGGTGGTCTCTGTGCGTCAGTTTTCTGGCAAGAAGACCACACTGGGGATCTCACAGACATGGAGAATCAAGCTGATTAAAGCCCAGTAAAATGCTGGGCCACCCAACTTTCTTCCAATTGCCTTGTCAGTCCATGCATAATGAATCAGTCCAACTGATGAGAATGTCTTCCTTCTTGAGTTGCAAAATCTGCTGAAATTTAAAGAAAAGGAGAAAAGCATATAGCTACCGTCAGGCTCTTCAACCTGCGGCAGCTTTCATGGCTTCCCAAATGCTTAAAAAATGTTAATTGACTAATTGATCTTATTTATCATGTTCCCAAGCAGTCTTGAAGTCAACTGCAAAGGTGTACTCATTTGAACTAATATAGGAAGACACAGAAATAGCACAATCGGTGAGTTTGTGGCAGAGAAAATGTGTTTTGCTTCCCAGACCTTTCTGGTAAGCACTGAAGACTCTGTTTCCCATGAGAATAGACAGTCTCAACCCACATATTTGAACAATAAGAAGATTGCACTGAGACCATTTGGTAACAGGGCTTTCAGCACAGGCACACACACTCCCACTTGCCACTCTGGAGAGTCATAACTCATTGGGATTATTTGTTCTTGGAGGAAACCAAGCACAGAAAGGCAGGAGACAGATCACGGGGACATGGATAAATATGCCTAATTATAGACTGAGCTATTAACATGATGTGAATTGCTGCTTCTGAAAATGATCTGACAGCCAGCGAAAGCTCCCCGTGTCACCGGCCTCGCCTGTCTGTTAGCAAACAGGACTCTGTGAGGAGCAGCCCCTGCCACCACTCTCCCAGCTGGCTCCGTGGCTCCATGCTTTGGTGTCTTTTTCCTTTGCTTTGCTCATGAAAATGAACTCCATATTTCAAATTACCTTTGCTTCTCATGCGTCAAACATAGCTGCTGGCACCCTCATGCTTTCCTGGGTTGATGGAAACAAACAATATTTCTCAATTTCCTTAGTCAACAGCTAAAACCCACATGGACACAGGCTGAAGACAGGGCCCCATATATCTAAAGCTCTCAGCTCTACTCTGCATCAAGGGAACTTGCAAACCTGCTCTGCAGCATCTCCTGCCTCTGGGAGACCTCTTTGTCCTTTATTTGTGCGATCCATGCTATTCATTTAGATCAAATCTAATACTTTTTCACGCCCAGATCCCCTGTGCATAATAAACATATTGTCTTTCTTCTGGATTTTATTTTATAGCATTGAGGCCAATGATGAGATTTCCCCTCAATGTTTGCAAAGCACCAATCCTGTCCAGAAAAAAAGATAAAAGAATTTCTGTGTTTGGTTGGGGATGCAGTGTGTGTGGTGAATGTGGGTGACATATAAGATTTTTCATCAGTGTGAAATGAGTGCTCAGCCTCTAACTGAGTTTATCTGGGAAAGAGGCTCCCTTGAAATACGTAAGGATGATTTTGGAAACAAATATGGAGCACGTGAAATGGGGTGGGAGTGGGTGTTACATATGTAATAGGGATAGTATTTAAAGTCTATTAATGTGCTTTCTTTTTGCCTACCTGAGTTCTTTACCTTGGTCTTTGTTGGCTCAATGTTTTTATCTATATGCCAGGATGGAGATGGGCTTGATAAATATTACCGAAGATTGCAGAGAGAAAGCTGGAGATAATATTGAGCTTCTCCTGTGCAAATTAGGATTCTGCAGCAAAGCAATAGCACTGCAAACCAGGTCACTGTCAGGATAGAGAATTTGCTACATGCCTTTACACGTTTACTCCCACCCAACTTTAATATGTCAACAGTCACACCTGAAAGATGCAGATTATAAGGTTTTCCTCTAAGATAACCTCCTGTCTTTGAGCAAAGCCAGGAGGCCTGATAGCTGACGACACAGAACCTTCTCACGTGTGAGAGAGAGATAGGTATGTTGGATGAGGGATGTTAATATTGACAACTCAGGAAAGTTACGACCTCTTAAGATCTACTACCAACAGCAACTTGGGGAAAGGGCATCTTAGGCCACAGCAGCAGACGGAGTGGAGCCCCTTGGTGTAGCTTTTCAGGCTGCTGCCACTGCCCACGGGCCACAGATGTCGAGCTGATGGCCAGGGGACCTGCAAGTCAGTCTGCCATGGCTGCAACAGAGTCAGGGCTGAACCAAAGGTGCAGTAGACACTCGGGTATCTGCGGATAGCCAGAGTCAAGGAGAGGCAACTTTATCCAGAAAGTACTCCTGGCCCTTCACCAACCAAAGAGATACCAAGTCATAGCTTAAATCAGCCAGAGTCTGGGGCCAGCAGTGCCCAAGAGGGATGGGACCATCTCTCTGGAGACAGGAGACAACAGCCCACATACAAGCAGGGACCATGTAAGGGTGGGGGTCACTTCTTCCCAGTGATGTGAGGAGTAAGACCCCCTCTCTTTGCACAACTGGACTCTATCCTAGAGACAGACACAGAGAGGGGGCAGGGGGCAGGCTATCTAAGGGACTAAGCATTTTTTTCCTAAAGTGCCTGAACATTAGCTGAAAGGATGCATGTATATACACAATGAATCAGATTCAATTTAAACTGGTTGAACCTTTAATTAACAGTGTTCTTGCTAACTAGCTGGTAAAGGTTTGGGAGAAATGCTGGGTCAGAGCTCTGCTAAAGATTTCGACAAACTGGCAGGAAAATAACACCAGAGAAAGATGCCATTAACTTTGGGACATGCCGAGACATTCTTCTCCTTTGCCAAATTCCAGTAGCTCCGAGACTGACTTGCTTTTTATTTCTTTACTTTTCACGCTTTCCTTAAATTTTATTTACTTATTTATTTTTCAAGATTCATCCTCATCTCTTTGAGGAAAATGAAAGCTTATATTTAGCCAAATATAAGCTGTACTATAAATAACCCAGGATGTTCTACCAAGTCAGACATGAACTTGCAGTCATTCAGACTGTCAATCGGTTTCTCAGAAGACGCTTCTGGCTGAGTTTGAGAAAGAGGCTCTTGAGATTTTTAGAGATGGTTTTGGGATCTCTAATGTGGAATACGTGAAATGGGTGCTCACCTATGGAGTTTCCACGGACAGGCTGGTGTAACCTGTTGGAAAGTAACAGTGACTTGTTTCTCTGATGCCTTGGAACAAGATTTTGGGGTCCTGTGGGTCCTAGTTCTCAGACACCCCTTCATTTGGACAAAGTCAGGGTTTGATGATTAGCACCTCATCTCATTGCACTGATGTTATTATACGAGACAATGTACATGGAATAAAACCTTCCACAAATGGAAGCTGATATGATATTCATTTTTCATGTGGCAACTGAGTACTAATGCAAGATCATTTGAGTTTTCCTTGTACAGCTGAAATTGAAACAAGAACGTTTCTCTAACCAACTTGCTTGTAAGCATCCATCCTGTCTTTGGGTACTCTCTGGACCCCAAGCTCCAAAGTTCAGCAGAGTGGCAGACTTCATACCCATGTGTAAGATCACAGGCTGGCTCATAATTGCTAGTATTTACCGAGTACTCAGTATGTGTCAGGTAATGTCAAAGCTTCTACAAAAACTATCTCATTTAATCTTCAGGGCAACCCTATAAATTAGAGGTACTAGTTATCATTCTCATTTTATAAGTTAGGAAACACATTTAAAGATATTAAATATCTTGCCCAGGATCTGCAGCCAGGAAGTGCCAATGCTGACTGAAAAGTCAGGGACTATGGTCAGGTGACACTTAGTCTGATTCCCAAGCAGTGAATGATGCCAGGGAAGTCATGTCAAGATCTTCTGTCTTATGTCTGGCAGGAACCTGCGGTTGTCCTGTCTCCCTCTACCGTCCCATGAGCCACAGGACCCTAACTTTAACTCTACTGCAAATCAGATGGGCAAAGGAAACATAATGTCTTTATGGGTCTACAATTCTGGTCTTTGCCACTGGTGAGCAAGGACACAATCAACTAAGGGTCCAACCCAGAAAAGTTAGCACAAATAAGATGTGTGTATTTGGTAGAAGGGCAGGACGGAGCGGGTTTTGGAGGACCTGCTACGGGGCAGGAGGACTTCTGAGCTGCCAGGGAAAAGCCTGTGAGTCCTGTGCACTTATGGGGAAAAGGACAGAACCCCACAGAATAGATGAGGGCCAGAGGGAGGAAAGTGACAGGCGGAAGAACAACTTCCCTCCCATTATCCCACTCATTTGCCTTTGTGCTGTAGGTAAAGGCTGTGTAATCACAGAGAAAGAAGAGATCTAGGAGGAAAGGGTAGAGTCTATCGTTCTATAAATACGCACTCACGTTTGTACATACTTTTATGGTATCTAATATGCTTTCATATACCTAATCTCCCCAGATACTCCGGCAATAATTATTCCTACATATAGGTCCTTTTTCTGAGTGGCACCAGTGGAAAACAATTAGCCTGTGTATGAAACCAAGACTGTTTACACTTTGTGCTTCAAAGCTAATCATCTCCAAGTCATTTTATTTGTTCATCTGTTTTTATGTAAAGTGTTCACCATGAATACATCTGGGAACATCAAGGGGTAGAAGCATATAAAAATGCCCTAAATTTCTTTAAAATGCTGATACTTGTCCTTCTATAGGACCTGACTGAGACAGCACTTAGGGGCCCCAAAGCTTGCAAATGAGTCACCAGACCTTACTTTAACACACCATTCATTTGCTTTTATAAGGGAGGGAAAAACAGAACCCCAATTAAGAGTTTTCTCATTGTTCTTCCAGGCTGTTTACAAACGCTAACAGGTTTTGGTCATGGGTGATATTGGGTAGCTGGAACATATCTTATTTCAACAAGAGTGGGTACAGTTAACTACCAATTTTCTACACACGGATTACCCAGATGGAAGGGATCACTATTCCACGTCCATCTGCTGGGTGTCCCTTGAGGTCAGGGTGTGTGGCTCTCCTCCCAGTACTGCTCCTCAACCCCAAACCAGCCAGGATGATTATTTTGATTCTCAGTCACCCACAGTCGTGCTTCCCTCGTCACGAGCTGACTGCATCTCTCTCCCTCGACCTCTATCATAATCTGATTAACCACAAGGCATTAAAGATGTGGAGCCATGATTATTTTACTGGGATTCAAAGCTACGGCACACACAGGGCACCGCTTCATCTCAAATGGCAGATTTCCACTCTAGGCTTCATGTGCCAAATGCTGGTGCAGATAGAGCTGGCCGCCAGCACAGACCGAGTTCCAGTCACTGTTGGCTGGTGGCAGTGGCCCATCCCAGAGGCAACTCCAGCTGTGGCTGACTGTAGCACTTCCTGCTGGGTAGACCCTGGTGGGTCAGAGAGCAGGTGGGCCCTTCATGGGACTGAATACAAAGCCACCTTTCTCACTTTTTTCATATTCCCCCAAGTGTCCAGTTTTAAGGGTCCCCCCATGCCCATGCACAATTGTCCTGATTGATGTTTAAAAACAGTATTCGCAAATGTCTTTCTATCATCATCTGTCATCTACTCAATCTATATGAATGTATGAGTGTATATGTGAATCACAAAAATATTCTCATCAAAAGTGAGACTCTACGCCATAATTATAACTTCATTTAAAAAGCTGTTGATACTCTTATCTTATTTGGGCTCCTGGCAAATGAAGTATTTGCTTTTCTTACCTTTGCACAGTTCCACTTGAGCAAACACGCACCTCTTCCCAGGGAACCGGAAAGATAGCATCTTAGATTCACACCTGTAGGAGGTGAGGTTTTCTCAGAGGCTAGAGACACTGCATTTCCCAGGGGCTTGAAGGAAAGAAATTTTAAAATAGGATAGTTTGAGTTTGTTCTGAGAGGGGGACCTAAGGATCACATCTAGAAGTTTAGTTATAATGTGCTGATTTGTTTGTTCATTCAATGCATATTTTCTAAGAGCTGTTTATGTACTACCTCTGAGGACACAGGCAAATCAGCGTGAGACATCTTTCCTCAAGTAGCTTATGGCAAAAATAGGGAACAAATTTGCCTAGTACCACCTTAAATGGCCCACTTGGTCTTTTTCAGAGCTTTTTCATATCACTTGTCTCCTTGGATGCATCGACACAGGCAAGACTGGCATTATTCTCCTCTGTGACAGGCGAGGAGACCAAGGTCTGTCTAGGTTGTGCTGTGGGTTGTGGGTGGAGCCAGCACCAGACCTTCTCACTAGCTGTGGGACTCAGGGCAAGTTACCTAACTGCTCTGAGCCTCGGTTTTATCATCTGTAACAAAGGCACGAATAACATCTATGTGTTTAATAAAATAATATTTGTGATCTTAGCACTATCCCCAGCACCCAACAGGTACTCAATAAACAGTAGCTATTCTTCGCTCTTAGGAGCTATTCTTAGATATTACCGCTGTTATGAAGATGGTGATACTCTGCTGGGCTGGGTCTCCTGGCATTTTCTGAAGCAATATCCAGCTCACTTTTTGCCCTTGGAGTTATTAATGGATTTTAGTTAAGGGATGGAGAAGCTGGTTAAGTGGGCAGGACCCCACCCTTTTGTTCAATCCATCTCCTTCGCCCCTACAAACACGCATGCGCACTCATACCCGGGCCGTCTCCAGCCTCGATGTCATTTCAGCTCTTTCTCGGCTGCAAGGAGAAGGTGCGGCTGTGGGAGCCCTGTGGGACCTGCACGGTTGCTAGGTTACCACCCTCTGAGACTGGCCTGCTTCAGCCAGCCTGGAAGCTTGAGAGATTCCAGGTGATTCGGAACAGCCCCGCTTCTTTGCTTTTAAGGCCCCTCCAGAATGTGGGTCTTCAGATTTGCAATAAACCTGGGAGGACCAGTTGCCCAAAGCGGTTCCCAGTGGCCAGGCTGCGCCTGGCTGGGAGAGGGAGGCCAGCAGGGTGCGAAGGACCAGGGCACCTGCCTGTGCTTCCTGGCTCCCAGAAAAGGCCAGAGCCCGGTGGACTGTGTTTGTAGAGGGAGGATTTTCCGGATTTTTGAAGTGAAGAGAATTGTGAGTGTGGGATTGGTCGGGGAACGTGCAGGCCTTTGGGAATTTTTCTTCTGTGAGTGTAACCGTGATGAACACGGCCACACTCACCACCAGGGAGCTTCGGTGGCGGCAGGGGGGAATTCCTGACACAGCCTCGGTCAGTTGCTCAACTCTGAACCTAGCAACTATTTTTCATGCATTTTCTCAGTCCTGAGAATTGGGCAAAGAAGCCATTTTCAGTTCCGCTCAACAAATATTTATAGACACTTAGCACATGCTGGACGCAGTGCTAGCTCTAAGGATATGGTGGGGAATGAAGCACACAGAGCCCTGTCCTCATGCAGCCCACAGGGGAAGACAGAAATAGAACTAGCAATGAAAGTGTGCTGAGTTTACAAAAGGCAGGTACATGGAATCGCACACCAAGGAGAGCCTTGAGAAACAGTATAGCCTGGTGTTTAGAATGTGAACTCTGGAGCCAGTCAGTCTCCGTGTGAATTCTGGCATGGAGGAATGGAGCATGTGGCATGTGGTAAATGCTCAATTGATACGAGTTATTATTATGAATTCTTCCTTGGTCTGATGGATCATTCTTTAAGAATCATGTCCTATTAACTCTTTGCAGGGTTCTAACTTCAGGAGAGAAGGACAAACTACTTTCTGCCTCAGCTGTAGTTAATGTCATCCCTGACAAGCTTCTTGAGGATATGATTTTGGCCGAGGATTGGAACAAAATCCCCAGTTGCTATCTTCCATGCAGAAACAATATAAATCCGCTCCAGTTTTCTTAGGGCCAAGCAAGAAGTACATTTATGAGTACTCTCACCAGCTGGCATCTAGAGCCAGCTCCTCCATCCCAAGAACAAATTAATAACCCAAGAGGCACTGATATGAAATCATTAAAATGAGCAAGTGTGATGGGGCAAGATTGTAGAAATTGGTGTCAAGGGTAGGACTCACTAAATTCTCATCCTAAATGTAACTGAAGGCATTTTTTTTTTCAGAGAGAATAAAGGCTAATTAATAAAGATTGGTTGTTCCTGGCAGTGAAGGTTTTCAGGCACTCATTTGGGGGAGGGAACAAATTAGTATTAACTCAGCCTTAAAGCCAGACACTGATGAGGATCGCAGAAACCATCCACACAACACACACACTGTCCTGCCATTTCCTCATAAATGGAGAGAGCAGAAATCTGCCAACTTTTGATTCAAAGATCTCGTAAGACTTTAGAAGTGCCCATCGGAAATGTTTCTGAGAATGATGCAGCACCTTAGAACAAGTACTTCAAGTGAGTTGCCAGGCCACTCAGCCGGACAGCTTGCTGAGATCAGAAGCCTGTCTCCCCCTCTAATTCAAAGACCCAAGTCTTCTCAAGCTTTTGTTTCCATCAATTAAAAAAAATTCTAATGTTTTCCGTGTTCATCCAGAGTGTTAGAGTTTAGAAGGAACTTAGAAATAACATAATCCAAACCCTTTCCTTTACAGGCAAGGCAATTGGTGTCCAGAGCTTCACCTGGTTAACAGCAAGGCAGAGACCAAAACCCAGATGTCACTTGCTGTCCGCACCTCCTTCTGTTGTCTTGGGTATTGTTTGCCATCTGCAGGTGGATTCTCTGGCCATGATTGAAGTCCCTGTTAGTTATAAACAACTTGAAGCAAGGACAATACCATAGGGCGATGTTTGCCATCAACTGGTGGTTTCATTTTCACTAAGTTATTGCTTTCTGGGTCGTTTATTATTTTGTCTCCACTTGATGTCTAATAGTGGGCAATGTCTAAGGCTGTGTGATTTTAATAACTAGGCTTTCCTCCCTAGAGCTTTTCCTCCTTTGCTGTCTCATCACCCAGTAGCACCTGTTCCCAGCGTGGCTCCTTCTCCCTCAGGTCAACGCAAATGCAAAGCCTTCCCTGATCCTCCCTCTGGTTAGACCCCAATGCACCTTCTTCTGGGCTCCATCTGGTCTTTAGACTTGTCCTTTATGAGACATGAATCTCATCATTAAGATTATTATGATATCTTATTATGATTATTATTAGATCATTATGATTTTCTTATCATTATGTATTTGCTTGCCTATCTTCTCATTAGATCAAATGCTTCATAGGATCAGGGACCATTTTGTTTCCCTAGAGCCTCATCTGTTGGCCAAAGAGCAGAAGGGTCACCCATCAGAGCAGGAAGAAAGGCAGAGTATTTCGCCACTGGCTCAGAAAAGCAGGTGAGGTGGTGGGAACACGTGGATGTTTTCCTCTAGTTTCCTGTGCTCTTTCTGTGAAATAGAAGGGAGATCTTTACTTCAGAGTAAGGATGGGGCAGAGTGAGGTTTGGAGGTCTGGAGAAGAGAGGAGAAGTGAAGTTGTCAAGAGAAGAAGAGAGGGCATGGAATGGTCTGGGGGCAAGATGGTTGTCAGGAAAGGGAGGGAAGATGCCGGAGGGTCCAGGGGCGAGAGGGTGAGATGTTTGTCCAGGACAGTGGGAAAGGGAATGGGCTAGGAAACTGTAACAGTATCTCTGAGCAGCACTGAGGGCCCACTTGAGGTTGGGGCCATGACATTCAAGTGAGATCATCGGCAAGATTGGATGTTTATTCCAGATGTATTCATTGTGCAGATGAAGGTTCAGAACTGATAGAGAATTGCATTTAACAATGTTCAGGGTTTTGCTGAGAGACAACCACAGGGAGTGAGAGGCAGAGATAGTGTGGAAGCAATGCCAAGAAGTCATGATGGCACCAGACCGTGGGATCTCAGCTTGGGGGGAAAGAAAGGAAGAAATGAGTGTGGTGGGGAACAGCGGTAGATCCATACAAGGGCTGAGATCAGCCACCTAGGGGAGGGAGTGAGAGGAAACCTGGAAGAAAATTTGAATGGCTAGAGGATTCACTTCATGGGGGCTGAAGTGGCAAGAAGTTCCCCTCTTTAAACACTGTGGCCATGTGCAATACAGACAGTTGGGGCAGGAGAATGACTCCCATAAGTCTTTGCCACTGGGCTCTTCCCTTATCTTCATTGCTTCATTCCCTCTTTTGCCAATTCCACAAGGACCAGTGAGACACGCCAGTAGAATATGCATCTAGGAAGGTATGCTCCCTGGAGCAGAGGAGGAATTCCCTTACCACAAGCTGGGCATTGGGCCAGGCACTTTCTTTCCTTACCTCACTTTCCTCCAAGGTAGGTATAATTCACCCTGTTTTACAGATGAGAAAACTGAGGTCCAGGGAAGTTATGTTACTTTCCAAAGTTCACACAGAAAATAGTATTTGTAGGGCACTTGGATTCATACCCAGCTCTGTTAGGCCCTTTGTGCCAAGAAGACTCGGGCCACTGCATGGATAACCCCATTGCACGTGAAGTGGTCCCCGGATTTATCCTATGTATTTATCCAAATTGGAATTTTTTTCCTGACCTCCCAAGATTCCGAAAGAGAAGCAGATCTGAGTGGCTTAGGGTAGTTTATAGCAGTGGTTTCCTAGAGCTGGGCTGTGGCATTGGTATGTGACAAAAATAATCAAATAAAGAAGCATATTGTTTATGTATACAGGACAGGAATGATTGTCTCTTATTTTGAGTATGTCTCTGACTTAATAACATTTTAGGATTAAGATAGCTTTGAACTTACTTTTTGCCATCAAAACATCCTTTTTAATATGATATGAAGGCCAAATAGAAGATAGGCGTTTGTTTGCTTGTTTTAATGTTTTTACCAGGCAAAATAAATAGCTGGTACCAGATTAGTTCTCATAATGTTTTTGGTCACTTTGCCAGTCCATGAAATTAAAAGTCTGGGAACCACTCGTTTTGGAGAAAACAGTCTGTAAGCCCGTCCTGAAGTGACCTGGCATCAGTGTCTGCAGGGGGAGGAGTTCTTTGCTTTGTGGCTTCTCTCTCTTTCCTGAGTCACAGAGAGACTCATGGGTTTGAGGACCCTTAAATTTTCCCTAATGTGTGTACAAATCCACGCCTGAGTTGGTTTTCTGTATCATTTCCCCCACAAGTGGATTTGAAGCTGGGCTGGCATGCTCTCTCTCTAGTCCCTGAGTACCGTGAGGATAAAGTGTCCATGCAGCCTGACATCAGGGCAGAATCTCTCAAGCTGGGGTTGCTGGGGAGCTTCAAACAAGAGGTGTGGAAATCAGATTCCCAGCAGCAGCTGCTGGCTGGGAACAATAAACAATAGCCCTCCCTACAGCAGAGGTGTGTTTGCTGCTGGTGTAAGCATTGACTATGTTGCCAAGTGTTCCCATAGTCCTGTGGTGACCAGTGAGCAGACCCACAGTGACAAGAAATTGGACAGTAAGTGGCTGAAGGTCAAGGAAGCAATATCTTCTTGGATCAGCTGTGAACATCACCTTAGCCCGGCTGGTGTGGGCCTAGGCCAGGTTCTCCATCACAGCCTAATGAGCAACTACAAGCGGATCAGAGAATGATGAAATTACTTCTGCATGGAGACGTTCACTGTGTAATGGCTCCTCATGGTTTCTGAAAGCAACTTACAACAGGACATCATCTATGACCTTGAAAGAAAAGGCTTTGTCATCTTTCAGTTTTTATTCTATGTTTCTCTGACATTCTCCTCTTCATTGAAATTGGTATCTCCTCCTTCTCCTTTTCATATTCCTTCTCATCCTCCTCTTCTTCCTTCTCTTCTCCTTCCTCCGTTTCCTTCTTTACTTGATGTGTAGACCTCTTTTCATGTAGGCTGCTCAGCACACACAATGTAGTGTGGTGGCCCCGAGCGTAGGTTACAGATTTCTGAGATTTTTCATATTGTCACCAATACGAACTAATGTTGGACTTTGGGCACATTATTTAATCTTGTAGGGCATGATTTTTTTTTATCCTGAAAGGGAGTAATGATGGCATTTGCCTCTCTAGTGTCGTTGGGGGGATTAAATGAAAAGCACCGACCACAGAATAAGCACGCAATAAATGCTCGCTCTTCCGATCACCTCTAAAGACTAGAGAGTATGCAGGGAATGGGCTATAGAGACACATGCCAACAAGCAGTCATTAAACACACACAGTGGTCTTCGTGTGAGTGGGGGAACTGCAGAAGCACAGGTGATGTCTTTGCACCTGGTGCCACTGGCTTTGGTCACTGTTTAAGGTATAACTTAATCATCTGCCTTCCTGGGGTTCTCAGTTGTGGGACAAGCTCTAGATGACTGTCTCCATTTGCTTTACTCCCTAACCCCTTAGCCAGAGACATAACTTCAATGAGACAGATTCTTAGTTTTAGTAGAAAATTAGGCCTTTCTGAAAGCCACTTTAAATACCCAAAGTGAAAAATATCCAAGTGACCTGAAAAAAAATCAATATATCTTTCAAAAATCTCTACTTTGTTTTATCTACACAAATGGGAACTCTGGCTGCATAAGATATTTTTTTTCTAAAATGCATGAGCCTATCTTGTAGAATAACTTGATTCATAGCTTAGACCTTGTAGCACTGTTTCTTTTGGAACAGAAATGGGTGTGCTTAGAAAGAAGGAAATGTTATATTTGCTAAAAAGCAAATGCTGCTCTAACACCAGTAGCCCAGAAAGCCTAAAACACTAGGCTGGTTCTGTGAGGTTGTTCAAGGGCTGAGATGAAATACATTTGGAATTTTTTGGTGTGTTAGGTGACCCAGAGCAGGATCTGCATCCCTAATACATATTCTCATCAGTGGAATTACTTACTAATTTGAAAACTCACCAGACCATCACTTCAGTTTCATCCTATAAATTTTACCAGGAGAGTATGTTGCATTAAAGAAGTAGTTTTTCTTCCATTGATTTTTAAAGCATAACATTTGTACACTAATGCAAAATGAGTCAAGATTTTAATTCACCCTTGCATGCTCAGAAGCATGTCCATCTCTGAATAAATTGATTTTAACTTTGTTTTCGAGCAAGATGATTTTGGCTCTCACAGAATCGTTGGAGATATGTGGCTCTGATCAATAAAATTTCACCATGAAGAAATACTTTCATTCCAAATAAATTTCAACAGCTTTACCTCAGTGAAATTCCAATGAAACAGTCCTTTCAAATGATACAAACTTTAGACTTGTTCTTTGACTTGAAAAGTCTTTACAAGAAAAGAAAACCAAGTGAAAAGATCAAGTAAACAGAACTTTAAACATTTTATCTTGAGTTCTTCTACATGGTTAAGGAGAAGATTGTGTTTGTAGTTCACAGGAATGAAAACAGGTATTTTTTGATCAACTGATACTCAAAAGCCATGTGTTCTTTTAGGGTAAAGAACCAGTACTTTTCCCAGTAAAAAATACTGGGAAATCTGTAAAAAAAATAAATAAATAAATGAAAAGGACAATATTTTATTTTAATTATAGTACGCAAAAAGTCCCTGGGTTTTATGAATTTTGTACTATGTATTTTTATTTATAATTATATCAAAATTAATGTAGCCTAAATTTTAGACTTTACTTCTCTTAATTTTTACTCTGTTTGGACAAGGAGTAGAATTCCTTACCCTCTACAAAATGTTATAGGCTTCATAGACAAGAATGTGATTGAGAAGTTGGTAAAGGGGACAGAAATACAGTTAGATAGAAGAAATAAGTTCTCGTATTTGGTAGGATAGTGGGGAAACTATGGTTAATGATAATTTATTGTATATTTCAAAATAGCTAGAAGAGAAGAATTGTAATGTTCGCAACACAGAGAAAAGACAAATGTTTGAGGTGATGGATATCCCAGTTGCCCTGAGTTGATCATTACACATTGTATATGGGTATTAAAATGTCTCATGTACTCCCAAAATATGTACAACTATTATTTATCAATTTTTTAAATGTTTAAAAAGTTATCTTTAAATTTTTATACAGTTCTATGGGTTTTGAGTAACATATAGAGTCATGTGTTCATCATGATACAAACCAGTTTCATCACCTCCAAATTCCCTTTGCTACCCCTCAGTAGCCAACCCTGCCCTCCTCCCACCCTCCCAATCCCTGGAAGTTTGGGGTCTGGACTGTTTCACTTAGCAAAATGCATGTAAGAGTCATCTGTGTTGGTACATGTGTCAATATTTGGTATCTTATTATTGCTAAGTAGTGTTCCATTGTATGTATATACCATGATTTGTTGATCCCATCAGCCATTGATGGAAATTTGGGTTGTTTTTAGTTTTTGATAGCAATGAATAAGCTGATTATAGACATTCATGTACAGGCTATTATGTGAACACAAGTTCTCTTTCCTTTTGGTAAATCCTTAGGAGTAAGTATTGTTGAGTCCTTTGGTAAGTGTACATTTAACTTTATAAGAAACTGTCAAACTATTTTTCAAGGTGACTGTATAGTTTTGCATTCCTTCCAGCAATTTACCAGAATGTCAGTTGCTTTGCCTCCTCACCAGCACTTGGCATTGTGAGTTTCTTTTCACTGTAATGGGAGTATGGTTGTCTCATCATTTGAACGAATACATAGGTGATTACCTGGAGCAGAAGGGAAGGAAAAGGAGTTTCAGAAAGTGAGGGGTGACTAGTTTGCTGTAGAATGGGGGGAGAGGGGTCAAGGAATGAGTGGTGGTGCAGAAGGTTGGAATAATGAGACAAAGTCAATTGTAAGGGGCCAGGTCTGGACTTTGACAAGCAAGATGGAGCAAAGCCCCAGGCTGGCTTCCTTTCATTGGGGCAGAGGGTGGGGTGCGGGGAGTGAAGCATTCACTGAAATTGCTCTAGTAATATAGAAGCCTGGTTTTCTTATGTGTTGACTTGAGCTACTCTAAAAATGCTATTGTTTGGTAATAGCTTCCTGCCAAGGGACATGATGGAATATCACAGCACTACAGAAGGGATGGGACTTTAGATGCTCTCTAGGAGTATCTAATTTCTATATGTTTCAGAAAGAGAAACTGAAACCCAGAGAACCACAGTGATTCACTAAAGTCATGTCCAGTAATGATCCAAGGTCTCTGCTGTGGCCACTGCTCTCAGTGGCCTGAGTCATTCCCAGGGCAGAGCTGAACCTGACTTGAAGCTCCTGCTTCCTGCTTTCCAGGAAATCTCACAGGGGGCTACACAGAACATTGTTTTTGTGAGTTACCTGCAAGGACAGGGTCCTGTGGTCACATCAGTTGACGAATGCTGTATACGCACTTTCCAGAGCATATTCATGTGTTCAAGGTTCTAAGGAGTCCATGCACAGGTGTTTGTTTAGCTCTGTTTGACCCAGGTTTCCCATGTTTATTTGCATGTGGGATTAGTTTGCCTGAAACCTAGTGACATGAACAATTGCTGCCTGATGGACCGAGCCACAGGCCAGAATAGGCGAGAGTCAGTGAATCTAGACGCTAGACACAGAAGTCCTGCATGGTTATGGTGCCGGGGCAGCTTCACAGGGATAACCGAGCTCTCTTACACTCAATTCACCAGGCTCTAAAATGCAACAAAATCCTTTTTTCCCCCAGATCCAAACAAATAACTGATTAGTTTCTTTTACTTGTATGAAACACAGACAAAAGATAAGTTTTCTGTTAAGTTGATATTGAGTATATAAATGTATGAGTTAATCAGATCATAGTCTCATAATTTTATAAGATATAGGAAACTGGGGTGAATCTGTCCTCTTTGCAGGCCACACTCTATGTGTATGTATGGACATACATACAAACTTTGCTCCCTGTTGCTCATGTCTGAGACAACTATGAGTAAGACACAGTTCCAGACCACAAGCAGCTCAGAGTCCGACGTGCTCAGGACCATTTGGAGAAGGGGAAGAGAGAGGGGGTCATGATTTCCTTGGTTCTGATTTCCACCTAAAAATCCAGCTTTCTGGAGAGCCCAGGGCTCTTCTCCTTGCAAACTAGTTACTAGGTATGAAAGAAACATCTCATATCAAGCAAGAAGCAAGGACAGGGTCTGATGCTTTTCTTTCGAGTTCCCAACTTCCTCCCAGTTCTGGCTCAAGCCCTGCTGCTGTCATCCCTGCGTCTCTCCTGTGAGTTCTGCTGCCCACTACTCTGGCAAGAGCTTCTCCCAGGTGGGTCTGTGCATGGGCCTTCCTGCCAGCCTGCCTCCTGGCTCCCTGCCTCCTTCACACTGTGCAGATGGCTGGAGCTCTGCCCGGGCATTACCAGAAAGGACTGAAAGTCACTCTCTCCTAAGGGAGCCCCTGCCAAGCTTGTTCAAGGAATAGAAGGCTAGATCAATGGCCTTCTCTTCCTACATCTGTTTGATTGAGTATCTGCCAGGTACTGTGCTTGGTGGCAGATACAAGGTGGATACGACCCTGTTCCTGCCCTTAGGGAATTTATGGTTTATGAGGAAGCCAGTCACACTCCCAGATAATTTAAATGATCTGGCAAGTGCTACAACAGACGTGTAAACAGAGTGCTTATGGACACTGGACCTAGCCTGGGAGTTGTAGGAGGACACCTCCTGCTTCCAGTACAATTTCCTCTGCTGGAACACAGCCCCACACCTGGTGTGCAGATGGTCTCCAGAAGGCCAGACTTGTTTCCTCAAAGAGAATTGCATGTCTGATTTGGATTTCCTTCTTCCCAGACTGTCACAGACCCCATACTCATTAAGGGTGACATTCTCCTCTCCTGAGGCCTGGTGTTCTTTCAAATCCCAGAACAAGGTGGAATTCTGGCTTCAAAGGACCAAGTCCAGCTGTGTCTGAGGGCTGGCTCGGCTCACCAGGGGCTTATCTGTTCCTCCCTTGAGGCACTGGGACAAAAACAGCACTCATTTCTCAAACTCACCATGCTGCAAAGAAAAATTAAATATCATTCAGTGTAAAATTCAGTTTTATGTTGTAACCCTTAAGTCTTTAAAAGTAGTAAGCAGAATACAGTGCTCAAAATACTGGTTTAAATGTTTTTTAATAAAATAAGCATAAGAAGCATAAATAAGAAGCTAAATATACAAATAATTGTCACTCCTTTTAAAGTAGTTATGTCACCAGTTATAAACATTATAATGATGATATCATAACTTGACCTAAATCTCACAGAAAAATCAGTCTCATTACTTTTATAAAAATATCATCATGCTTTTGATCCAAACAATGGTGCTAAGTGTGATCATTCACCTTATTTCTCTGACTTTGACTCCAACTGACTTGATTGTTTCTAAAACTAAAGTCTGATCTGAAGGGATGGAGGGACGTTATAACACCCAGGGCTCAATGTTCACCTGAAGCTAGCTTCCTGGTGTTCTTCAGACGGAGGTTACAGTCCTTAGCACTATGTGGTGGGTTGTGCTATGGCTAGCCAATATTTGCTGTCCTGCCCTCTCCCATTGACACTAAGCTCAACCAGGCAATTTACTTTGTCACTGAAGTGTGAGTGGAAGTGCTACATGCCTTTCCTGACAGACCATTTGAAAGCTATGTGACGGTTCCAACAGGGCTCTGTCCCTTCTGCCATTGGGCTGGTGCACTCCAGTCAGGAGTCGTTTTCTCAGTCCTGGTCCCTGAATGAAGACATGGAGCAAAATCACAGTCATCCTCCCGTGACCATGTGACTGAGCAGGAGACAGTCCCTCGCTGGTGCGCACCGCTGAGACCTGGGGGATTACTTGTTATCGTAGCGCAACACAGCCTATGCTGACCGAGGTACAGGCCTCAAAGGTTTTGTGTGACCTGAGGCCACCATCCTTCCCTACTCTCTTCTCTTCATCCTCAGCTCTACCCATTCTGACTTTCTCTGTTTTTCTTGAAAACTGCAAATTCCTTCCTGCTTAAAGGCCTTTACATATGCTATTCATTCTACCTGGAATCTGCCTTTTTTTTTTTTTT
>VBSM01003176.1:71158548-71185917 GCA_008086735.1 Cheirogaleus medius | reverse complement strand
TTCTATTTTTAGTAGAGACAGGGTCTCACTCTTGCTCAGGCTGGCTTCGAACTCTTGACCTTGAGCAATCCTCCCGCCTTGGTCTCTCAGAGTGCTAGGATTACAGGCGGGAGGCACTGTGCCCAACCAATTTGAGCCAATTTTAAAACACTCCATTCAATAATAGCAGAATATATATATATTTTTAAAGTGCACATACAGCATTTACTAAGATGGACCATATTTTGGGCCATAAAATAAGTCAATAAATTTAAAATAATTCAAGTCATACAAAGTATTTTCTCCAATAATAATGAAAATGTTACAAATCAAAACAGAAAAATTCCCAAATATTTAGAAACTAAACAACACATCTCTAAATAACCCATGGGTCAAGAAAGAAAGCAAAATGGAAATTAAAAATTATTAAATTAAATTAAAAATTTTGACTGCATGAACATGAAAATATAGCATATCAGATTTTGTGGAGTACTATGGCAGTATAGTGATACTATCTGGTAAATGTAGTATACTTATAGAATGAGTTTAAGTATAGCAGTACTTAGGGGAAAACTTTAGTACCAAATACACATATTGGAAAAGAAGAAATGCCTCCCATCGATGACCTCAGTTTCCACTTCAAGAAACAAGAAAAGAAAGAGCAAATGAGAACCGAAGTAAGGAGAAGAAAGGAAATAATATAGATCAGGGGGAAAAAATCAATGAAATCAAAACCAGAAAACCATAGAGAAAAATAAATAGAACTTAATGTTGATTTTTTTTTCTGGGAAGAACAATAAAATTGATAAACCTCTAGCTACAGACAGAGAGAGAAGATACAAATTACAAATATCAGGAATGAGAGAGGTGACATCACTATAAATTCTGCAGATATTTATACCAATAAATTTGACAACTTAAAAGAAATGAAAAAAATCATGGAAAGAAAAATTAACAAAGCTCAATCAAAAATAAATATATAACCTGAATAGCCCTATTATATATCAAAGACGTTGAATTTTTAATTAAAAATCTACCTGCAAAGAAAACTGCAGGTCCATGTGATAACCAATAAATTCTACCAAGCATTTAAGGAAGAAATAATATTAATTCCACAGAACATCTTCAAAAAATTGAAGAAAATAGAATGATTTCCAACTTATTCCATGAGGCCAGCATCACTCTGATACCAAAACTACATTGAGACATTACAAAAAATGAAAACTATCCCTCAGGAACATAGATATAAAATTATTTAAAAATTTTAATAAGTCAAATCCAACAAAATATAAAAAAAATAGACAACATGACTAGTGGGCTTTTTGCCAGCCATGCAAGGTTAACTTACCATCCAAAAACAATTGATGTAATTTACCATATTAATAAACTAAAAAACCCCCCCACAAAACTGTATGATCATCTCAAGAGAGAAAAAGCCTTTGACAAAATCCAGCATCCATTTTTTCTTCCAGCAAATTTGGAATAGAAGTGAATTTCCTGGCCCTTATAAAGGGCATCAACAGAAGAAAGTACAAGAAACATTGTAAAAGTCATCTAAATTGGAAAGGAAGAAGTAAAATAATCTCTATTCATATATGATATAATCTTACATATAAAATCTAAAAAACAAAAACAAAAAACTAAAACACTATAAGAGCTAATAAATTATGAAATGTTACAAGGTACAGGCTCAAGTTGTGTTTCTATGCACTGAAAATGAATAATATGGAAAGATAATTGTAAAAAACAATTCCATCTATAATAGCATCCAAAAGAATAAAATATCTAAGAATAAATTTGCTCAAGGTGATAAAAGACTTATAAACTGAAAATTATGAAACATTGCTGAAAGAAAATAAAGAGGACCTAAATAAATGGAAAGACATCTCATGTTCATTGATTAGAAGATAATATTATTATTAAGATGGTAATAAAAATTAAAGTGATCTACAGATTCAAGTCCCTATCAAAATCCCAATGACTTTTTTTTTTTGCAGAGATTGAAAAAGCCAATCCTCAAATATGTAGGGGTTTCAAAGGGGCCCTGAATAGCCAAAACAACCTTGAAAAGAACAATATTAGAGAACTCATATTTCCTGATTTCAAAACTTACATTAAAGCTACAGTTATCCAAACAGGGTAGTACTGACAAAAAGATAGACATAAATCAATAGAATAGAATTCAGAGTCCAGAAATAACACATACATCTATGTCAAATTGATTCTTGATAAGGATGCCAAGACCATTCAATGGAGAAAAAATTATCTCTTCAACAAATGGTGCTGGGTATCAACATGTAAATGAATCCCTACCTCATACTATATACAAAAATTAATTCAAAATAAACGAATGACCCAAATATAAGAGCTAAACCATAAAAGCCTTAGGAAAAAAACACACAAGTAAGCCTTCATGACCTTGGATTTGAGCATGGATTCTTAGATATGCCACCAAACACATAAGTGAGCAATAAAAAAAAAGATTAATTAGAGTTTGTCTAAATTAAAAACTTTTGTACATCAAGACATTAACAAGAAAGTGAAAAGACAATCTATAGAATTGAGAAAATATATGCAAATCATATATCTGCTAAGAATCTAGTATCCAGAATATATTAATATAAAGTATTCTTACAATTCAGTAATTAAAAAGATAAGCAACACAATTTAAAAATAGGCAAGGAGCTTAAGTAGACATTTCTCCAATAGAAGACATATAAATGGCCAATGGCCAAAAAGCACATGAAAAAATAGTCAACATCACTATCCATTAGGGAATGCAAATCAAAACCACAATGAAATATCACTGTATACCCACTGCCATGGTGATAACCAAAGAAAGGGAGAATAACTAGCGTTAGTGAGGGGATGGAGAAATGAAACCCCATCATACTGCTGGTGGGAACACAAAATGGGTTCAGCTGCTAAGGAAAACAGTTTGGTGGTTCTTCAAAATTCTGAATGTAGAATTACTATATAACCCAGCAATTTCTCTTCTGGGTATATACCACAAAGAATTAAAGACAGGTATTCGAACAAGTATATGTACATGCATGTTCATAGCAGCACTACTCACAACAGCCAAAAGCTGGAAACAGCCCTCGTCCCTCAATGGGTGAGTGGATAAACAGATTGTGGCATATGTACACAATAGAAAATTTTCCAGCTGTAAGTAGAAGTGAAGTAGTGATACATGCTACAGCATGGACAAACCTTGAAACATTACGCTGAGTGAAAGAAGCCAGGCACAGAAGGCAGACAAAGAAGCCAGAATCATATTGTGTAATTCCATTTATATGAAAAATCCTGAATAAGTAAATTTATAGATAGAATGCAGATTGGTGGTTGCCAGGAGCTGGGGGAGAAAGGAATGAGAAATAACTGCTTAATGGGACCCCGTTTCCTTTTAGAATGATGAGAATGTTTTGGAACTACTTAGAGGTGGTGGTTGCACAACATCGTGAATGTACTCAATGCCACTGAATTGTTCACTTTAAAAAGGTTAATTTTATGGTATGTAAATTTCACCTCAATTTTTAAAAAATGCATGGTACAATGCCTTGGTACATCATAAGCACCTAAGAAAAATTAACCATTAGAATTTTATTATGGCTTTATTTATAATAACTGAAAATTAGAGGCAAGCTAAATATGAAAATATAGGAAACTAAAGGTTAAGGTATATCCATATGTTTAAATATTCTGCAGTCATTCAAAAACACATAAATAGATATTTAGTGGTAATGGAAAACAATCAGTATGTTGTTACATTCAATCTTTGTAGCCAAAAAAACCACAATAAATAGTATGTTTAAAAGCTCAATCACCATACTTTGCATTCATCTCAAGTATCATGGTAAATCTCCAAAAGCCTATATACTCACTTTCCCAAACTAGAACACTCCAAACTCCATCAATTCAGGATTAAATGTATTTTCATATCTTAGATTGAATTCATGTCCACAAGTTGAGACTTGGAATCTGATTTCCACAATTTGTGCCTGAATTTACTTCTCAGGCTTTATTTCCTAGGTCTCTATCCCCTTCTGTACCACTTCTGTGTCCTGCACACTCTCAATTGCAACCCTTTACTCTTGCTCTCCCCTACCAGAAATATCCTCGCTTCCCACTTCTTACCCTAATATCTTGTCCATTGTTAAAGTCCTGTGACTTCCTGGAGAAACCCTTCTTGAATCCCAGCCCCCTGCTGTCCCTATGTGTCTATGGCTCTCTAGAGAGCACCCATACCTCCTCATTCTGCCTGGAGTTGTAATTATTCCTGCACATGTCTTATTTCCCCTGTTGCGACAGGGCTGTAACTTACTCATATTTATAATCCCTAAGGCATCTGGCAAAGAGCTCTGCTTTGGTTGTAGTAGATGTTCAATAAATGTTTATGAAATTGAATGGAATTTCTGAAACAGATGGGTAACGGATTCAGATGCCAGGACATAAATGCAAACTGTTTCCTGTAGCTCCTATGTTTAAGCCGACAGTGCTCTGCTCTCTGCATTGTAGATGCTGCCGCGTGCTTATTCAATACAACATTCATCAACACTGTGCTATAATGTCAGAGGGACACAAAATGGGTACACTGGGGATGATTTACAATTTATGGACAAATCACCATTAGTACTTACAATTTTATCCTTCAAATCACTGTCAATATCCCCTTTCCTCTTCAGTGTTCATGCATACAGAGAGCTCTTCTCAGAGTTACATAATATGGGTACCAGATTATTAGACATATAATCAAAATAACTTTCTATGTATGAAATATAAGGGCTATGATCCACAGATTAAGAACAGTAATGCTCCTTGGATTACTGTCTTATTTTTCAGTTCGACATTTGAATAAGAGAGGTCTCATCAAGGAGTAGAAAGTTGAATTTTTTCTCAAATATTAAATTTGCATGTAGCTGGATGCATACAGATCATATGCATACATGATCAGTGGGTAAGGTTTGCTGGAGTGACAATTCAAAACAGCTGCCAAAATATTACTTTTTTCAAATGGTGCCTATTAACTCGCGTTTCTGGTGAGATATAACTTGTCTTGTTTCCTTTGAACTAGACAGTGACCCATAGATGAAATAATAATGGAAATAATAATAACAAATAAAAATAATAGTAGTAGAAATAATAATAATGCAACAGAAATAATAGCATTCCTCCTTGGCTGACCCACTTCTGTGCAAGCGCACCTGTAGGCAACACCAGCAGCCCTGAGACCAGCATGCTGACAATTGATTCGTGTATGTAGTTGTGGTCAGCAAAATTCTGATGCTAATTAGACTTAATGCTGTTACTGGAGATGAGCTATGCATTTTAATATCTAAAATGGAAAACTTTTAATACGACTCCCAAGATATTCTTTGATTCAGAAGCTAGCAAAAGAAGATGGAAGAGAGTTTTACTGGCAAAAGAGCCGAAAAGGACTGGCAAACATATTTTGAACAAGATTTTTTACTTATAGTTGTATGGTCTTCACACTTCATGAGTATGAATTGTTAATACTACAGAGAGACAGGGGTTCTAGTGATGAAGTGTGTGGGCTCTGAAGTCAGGTTTACAGCATTCAAATTCCATTTTTACTGCTTAGTAGAAACTGTGTGTGTCTTTGGGCATGTTACAAAACTAAGCCTCAATTTCACCATTTGGAAATTGGGGGTAATAACGATACTACCTACTACACAGGATTTTTATGAGCATGAAATAAGATAAATCACATAAAGGAATCAGTACTTAAAATCAACGTGGCCTCCAGCCTACTAAATCTTCAGGAGGCCATCCCATTTCATCCACCAGAAATAACGAAAACCCAACAAAACAGTTCCACATGGTAGCTACATCAGTTTTCACTTCGATCCTCACCCGTTTATGACAAAGAATCTTTTGGGGCTCAGAGTTCCAAGCCCAGATAATCCAGAACGATAGCTATTTTATTTTTTCTGACTTTTTGAAGGGTCATAATTGTTTAAGACAACTCATATTAGACTTGAACAGGAAAAGAAACAAATTAGACCCCATTATTTCATTCCTGAATGTGTGCCTACCCCACCCCAGAGCTGATTTCTGGGCACCCAGGCTTGTTATAAAAGACTGGAAGAGCAGGGCCTGGGGGAAGCACACTTCTGGCACTGCCTGGCTGTGTGATCTTACACCAGAACAACCTCTCTGAATCTCAATGGTCCACCGGTTAACAAACCTGGGTAACAATTTTAGCTTACATGTTTGGTATGAGGTTTAGCTAAGTAAGATAATGTGTATGAAATTGCTTTTGAAACTGTAAAGCTCTTGCGAGTGTCAGTTATTCTTGGAGAAAAAAATAGCTCTCTGTCCCTTTTCCCTACCTCATCTTCCAACATACACACGAACACACTTGCTCCCAACTTTCTGTCAAGGCTGTGAATATCTTTCACCAGTACCCACTTGACTCGGTCTTCTGCCACCATTACAGCAGTCAGAATCCCATGGATGTATGCAAAGAAGGAGCTGGGTTCATCCTCCGTTATCCTGCTCCAAATTTCCAGCATAAAAAGAAATCTTGCTCTTGGATGTTGTGTTTATTTGTATTTGATTGTTTTAAAAGGGATTCTGCCTGTCCCCAGGCTTCCTTCCAGGGTGCTGGCCAATAATGTACAACCCCGAGAGCTAATAACTGAATGGGATCCAAGGCAGCAGTTTCATTAATCTGGGAAATATCCCCATAATCTCTAAAGGAGGACTCTCTGAGAAAAAAATGGGAGACATGGCTTGAGACCTAAAGTTGTACTAGAGCTTCCTACTTTCTCTCCTAACAAATGGAAGACTCTGAAGCTCGTGGAGCAGGTGAGATCTATCACCCCGGTGCAATGGCTGCCAGCCTAGCGGCGTAAGGAACACAGAGATATGCCTCTCCACTCGGTGAGGCAACACAAGAGAACCCAACTTTTCCACCAAATAGGCACACGGCTGGGGTTATTTTTCCAGAAAGGAATGGATACAGGTTATGGTTGTATCCAGAGAGAAGCTCACTGCTTGTTCACTTTGAATGACAGGAACAGCCAGGCTTTGAGAGGCTGTTTTTAAACCCCCTTCGTTGTATATAAGTATTTGAAAACATAAATCTTTGCTATTTTAAACTCAAATTTCAAATTTTCTGCCTCTTGATAAAAGTTGCTGTATTTGCCAGGGTTTTCAGAGAAACAGAACCAATAGGATGTGATGAATTGATTGATTGATTATTTATTTATTTATACCTAAATGGAGCCTGGCAAGTCCCCAAATCTGCAGGGGGAGTCCGCAAGCTGGAGATCCAGCAGAGCTGATGGTTTAGTTCCAGTCCAAATCCAAAAGTCTGGGACCCAGGGGAACTAATGGTGTAGTTCTAGTCCAAAGGTCAATAGGCTCAGGATTTAGGAGGAGCTGATGTTTCAGTTCCAGTCCAAAGGAAAAAAGGTGATGTTTAAGTTTTAAAACTGTCAGGCAGAAGGAGTTCTCTCTTACTTGCGGGGGCGGGGGGTGTCAGTCTTCCTGTTCTATTCAGACTTACAACTGATTGGATGAAGCCCACCCCAACAGGGAGGAAAACCTGCATCACTCCATCTATTGGTTTAAACATTATCTCATTCAGAAACACCCTCGCAGAAACATTCAGAATAGTGTTTGACCAAATATCTGGGCACCCCGTGACCCAGTCAAGTTGGCACATACAACTAACTTTCACAGGTAATAATTAAGATTTACAATTCAAATTTCTTATCCGAGAATCATGAATACTATGATTCCACCAGCCTTGCCAATAACTTTCCACTCATCTTTAAAGGATTTGCTTACTATTGATGTTTTCTTATTGCAAAATTGAGAAGAAACAACTTGATTACCTACCTCTTAAGTTATTAAATTATCAAAGTACTTTTTCTTACTTTAATTACAGAAGAAGTGTTATATTTGCACTTTCTTACTTTTCCACCCTTTTCTTTGAAAGAACACCTCTCACAGGAACTGATAACTGAGTATTAAAGCTGTTCTTATACTTTCAGCTCTGGATAATATGTTGATGAAAGAACCTGCAAGCACATCAAGTTACTGCCTAGAAGCTTGGTCAAAATTCTGGATATATTAATGCTATTTTCAATGGGCTCTCAAAAGGTGATAATTAGCTTTCATTAAATATAATAGATATTAATGCAAGCCAGAAACAAAGTAGACAGAATTATACTAAACACATTCATAATGCAAGCATTCAGACTGTGGACTGCACAGAGCTTCCCAGGAACAATATGTGGTCTAACAAAATACTGATAATCTCCGGTTTATAAGTGGAAGTTTCCTTTTCATGTGCCAGCACTGAGGACTGAAATAAAATTAATAGCCTAAAACTGCATTCCCAGATTTTCCCTGAGCTTTGAATTCAAAAGGAATTGAGGTATGTTCAATGTAAATTTTTTAAAATTCAACTTCTTTAGCACTATTTCCTATTTAAAAAAGCAAAAATAAAAACAAATGTAGTCTGTATCATGATATCGGAGACTCACACCAAACCATACCAAATGTTTAGGGACTTAAATGGTATTTCTTATACAATAGGATGGGGAGAGGTGAATATTAGCACTGAGGACGGTTCTCAGCAAAACTCACATGAATATTAAAAAGATTTTTTAAAAATTTAAACCACTATTAGTTATAACTGCATACTAGAAAGTCTAAAATTTAAATGACTGATTACATTGAATATTGGTGAGAATGTTTCAGAATTGGAGCTCTCATATACTGCTTATTGGAATGTAAAATGTTACAACCACTTTGGAAAACATCTTGGAATTTCTTTCTTTCTTTTTTCTAAATCCTACAGCTTTCTTTTTCTTTCTTCTTATTTATTTATTTACAGACAGAGTCTTACTCTCTCTCCCAGGCTGGAGTGCAGTGGTGCAATCATAGCTCACTGCATCCTCGAACTCCTGAGCTCCAGCGATCCTCCCACTTCAGCCTCTCAATGTTCAGGGATTACAGATGTGAGCCACTGTGCCCTTGGAATTTCTTTAAAAAATTAAATACACACCTACCATATGACACTGCTGCAGTGATTCCACTCCTAGGTATTCGCCCAAGAGGAATGAAAACATGTATATATAAAGAGATATCTATACAAATGCTTATAACATCTCTATTTAGATGTTATTTATAATTGCAAAAAGTTGGAAACAACCTAAATGTCCATCAATAGATGGATTGATAAATTGTGGAATAGCCATACACTGGACTATACAGCTCAACAATAAAAAGGAATGAACTATTGATACACCCAACAACAAAGATGAACCTCAAAAACATTATGGTAACTGAAAGACTCCAGAAACAAAAGAATGCATGTTACAAATTCTATTTATATAAAATTCTAGAATAGGCAAAACTAATCTATACTGACAGAAAGCAGATCAGTGTTTGCCTGGGGCTCTGGATGTGGACATTGACTGCAAACACAAGGGAACTTTTTGGGGCAGTGGAAATATTCTATACATTGATTGCAGTGGTAGTTGCATAAGTATCTATTTATCAAAACTCATCAAACTGTACACTTAAAATGAGTGGATTTTATTACATGTAAATATCCCATTACAGTTGATTTGTTTTCTTCAAATGGGCTAAGGACTTGAATAGGCACTTAACAAAAGAGGATATTCAAATGGCCAATGTGCGCATGAAAATATGCTCAATATCGCTATTCATTAGGAAAATGTAAATTAAAATCACAATGAGATGCCACTGCATGCCCACCCAAACGTCCAAAATTTAAGTACCTGACAAGTTTTGGCAAGAATGTGGAGCAACTGGTGAGACTTATAAAATGGCATAACAAATGCAGATCAACAGAAGAATGAATAAATAAGTTGTAGTATATTCCATACAATGAAATGCTATACAGTAATACAAATGGGTAAACCACTGGTCCACACAGCAACATGGATGAATCTCACAGATACTATGTTAAGCAGAAGAACCAGATACCAAAAATATGGTGTCTGTAATGGCTGCATTTAGTTCAAGAACAGGCAAAATAATGATAGAAGCCAGAATAGTGGCTGCGTCTGGAGGAGTATGGTCTGGGAAGAGACACAAGAGAATCTTCTAGAATGCTGGGAAAGTGCTGTATCTTTGCTCTGGGGTAGGGTTATATGACTGTATATGCATATGTTAAAAAAAATCATCAAACTATATATTTAACATTAGTGCACTTTACACACTTCATCATATGCATATTATACATCAGTTTAAAAAATCCACTGGGACGTGTCTTCTGCTGAAACAAGAGTAAAGACACCGCTGGTGACAGCAACAAAAGTGAAACACTGCATTTGTTAATATGGGACTACAGAGTACACAAAAATATACAAGTTCCTCTTTTTTTGATACAAATGGTTTATCTCAAATTTAGGTGGAAAAATTCTGAAATAATATTTGGATCCCAAAAGTCCCTTGCAGTGACCAAAGTTGTTGGTACCTTTTTATTAAAACCATCTTGTTCCACTTATGTGCCTGCAACATTCCTCCTTTATTTGATTTCCTTGGTAGGTTTAAAATACTTTCTTCAAGGTGACAGGCACCTTGCCTCGAAATAACTGGCTTCCCTCGAGGGAGGTGAAAGATCATTTTGTAAGCAAAAGCTGACAGATGCGAATAGCAATTTTAACCTACAAAAAGATCCTGGGTATTGGGGAATTCAATCTCTGGTCTTGTTAAAGAGCTGACAGAGCTTGGGGAAAGAATGCAGATTGGGAGAGAACAGATTTCTGCCGATCAAGAAAACCAAAGAAAAGCTCATGAATATTGATTCTGGACCTGCTATCTCCCCGCAGAGGGAAATGCAGACACAATGCAATCCATACAGCAGTGCCGACATCCGGTCCAACGGCACACTGCTGCTAGATTAGAAACAACTCATCAGACTGCAATCTAGACACATTTCTTCACTTTCATATTGTGTTTCGGAGGAGAGAACCCATTTCACAAAATTGTTGATAAGCCCTATTCTGGGAACTCTTAGCTGGAACCCAAGCAAATAAAGGTCTGCCACATACTAAGTGCTCAAAAAAAGAAATTTCTTACTAGAAAAATGTGAACAGGGTAGAATCTCAGATCTAGTCCATTTTGTGGGTGGAGGATGGTGGGTGGAAATGATGGAGGAGACATACACAGAAAGGGGCAGAGAGGAGCTGTTGGCTGCCTATGGAATACACTGTAAGCATTTTAAGGGCTCTTTGGTGAAATATGTCATCTGTCCCCAAAGAAAATGGCAGATTTCATTGTTCTTCCTCCAAAATGTACACTGTAATCACCAATTTGGTTACCAGAGACTAAGTTAGACATTTGTCTTTAAAGATGCCTGCTGATTAAAAACCAGGGCTCAAATAGCACCCGCGGTGAGTGTTTCAAGCCATGGCGTTGGTGATGGGTTATTAGCAATGTATTATGTTGAAAAAAATCCAATTGCTTCTACATCAGAAAAGAAGAAATCCTAGATAGAGGTATTTACCATTAGAGAAACAAGTGGTCTCTCTGACTTCTTCTCTCTGCAAGAGATGAACAAAAACTGCATTTGTTGTTCTTCATGTGTAAGCGACCATTTTGTTTCAGGGAATGAAAAGGTCACCTGAGCAACCTGTTTTGTACCCTGAGGAACTAACATTCACAAAGTAAAATTTGCTCTGTGCTAGTGACTTCAAGGGAAAAAAATATGTATTTATCAAATGCTTTTCATTACCTATTCTTTTAGCAGTCCTCACCCTTGAGAAGAATTTTAATTCTGAGAGTCTCTTTCTTTAATAAGAACATTATAAATTGCAATACTTTGAACCATGGGGGGACAGGATCCGGTTGTGCTATTTTTTAAAAAATGAATGAAATAACCTTTGCCTTCATGAAATAGACCTACTTGTAGATGAAAATATATGGCAAGAAGGAAGGACTTGCTGGGTAAAGAAATTCCTGGTGGCCCACTGGGGAGATCAAATGAGAATCACTGATGATTCTCCTCATTTGAAACCAGGTCCTCTCTAGCCCAGAATCTGAGTGTAGTATAAGGGCCCTGGAAGGAACTCAAGGGATATTCCTATCCTTGTTTTCTGTATAGAAATCCCCTCCAGACAGTCATTTATACTAAAGTGAAAACTTCTAGGATTCTTCTGAAATTTAGCCCATTTCTCCGATTAACAAATCTAGTTGTCAGACAGTTATAAGCTTATAAGCTGAAATCTGCTTGCCTTTTTCTTTCTCTCATTGCTTTTTCCCAGTTCTGCTCCCTGGAACAGCACTGAGAAAATCTTGCCTTTTTTGTGTATAACTGCCCCTCAAATATATGAAGGCAGCTAATGTGTGTTCCCTTCAAACTTCCACAGGCCCAAGTCTCTGGTTCTTTAAATCGTCCCTTGAAGAACACTTCTCCCCTCCTTGGCCACCTTGTCCTCGAGGCTCTCAATTTGTTAGTATTGATCTTAACACATTGGCTGCCATGTGAGTTGTATTTAACTCACGCTAGTTTTGAGCCTGGGGCCTTGTGAAGCATATGTAACTCTCACATCTCTTCACCTTGGGAGCCACGAGAACTATTTCTCAAGTTGTATACAACTCATGCACAGAAAAACAACAAAAAATAACAAATTTTTCATTAAATTAGAAAGAATTGTTTTGTTTTTGAGGTTTTTATTCTATTTTATAATAACACACTATGGCCCCAAGGGGAAAAAAAATTTTCTAGTGCGGCAGTCAATGTGTTAAATTGGGGTGTCCACAGTTGAAAGCCAAATTTCAGCTGTGATCAGACCAGTGCAAAACTCAATAGGATTATTATTTTCTGTGATTTGATTTGGACACCACCATGCTATTAATGCAATCGGGATTTTTTTTTTTTTTTAATTTTAGCAACCACATTAAGTTGTTGGCATATGCTTTGGGCAAGCAAAGCCTTCATATCTTTTTCACATAAACTGCTTCCAAACCACATCTCCCCATTCTGTACTTAGGCCGTTGAGTTTTTAAAGGTAAATACAGAAGAGAACATTTGGGTTTTGCCTACCATTCCAACCTGTCAAGATTATTTTGAATCTTGATTTTATCATCAATCATATTCACTTCCTCTTCCAGCTTTCTGTCATCTCCAGACTTGCTAAACATGTCTTCTATGTCTTTATCAAGTCACTGATAAAAATGTCTAGCAGGACAGAGCTTTGTGGCTTGCTTCTAGAGATTGCACTCCAACTTCATGGGCTGTTTACCACCAAATATTTCTGAGTACCTGCTGTGTACCAGAGACCATGTCAAGGAAGAAAGAAACAACCTGAAAAAAATATATAAGATATGATTTCTGACTCTAGAGAACTTTTTCATTTAATAGATCACAGTGCTAGTAATATTTTTAGGGTGAGGATTTTTAAGTAACAATTATTCTATGAAATGTTGATGTTTTTCCATTACATCATACTAAGAATATCATGAAAGAGTTGGTCAAACACGTAACTAACCCAGGATATGCTTGGTCTCTGGCAGACTCCTATACCTAAAACATTACCAAAAGAGAAAGTAAAGCTAATTTGACCAAACTTATCTCGGTAAAACTACATCTGCTCTTAGTGATCATCACATTCTTTTACAAATGCAGCCACAAGTATAGTACAGGATTTAAATCCCAGTTCCAGCATCTATTAACTGTGCGACCTTGAACATGTACTTATTTCTCTGACACTGAGAGTTTTCATTGTGGTAAGAACAATGTGTACAAAACAGGAGTGTTATGAGGATCAAATTGAATAGATATGTAAATCATCATTAAAATTAGTTTCCTTTCTCCTAAAAGTTCATAGACCATTTGACAGGCTCTTCAAGAATTTTTCCAGACCTCAAGCTTGTTAATCTACATTCCGAATTCGACCACTTTATCTTTTGCAAAGTAGGATGATATTTCACCTGCTCCAGCGTCTAGACCCTCCTCCATTCTCCATGATTTCACTGTCAGATCTTGGACAGCCAGCTTTATATCTGTGGTTCCTTTAGGACCCTGGGATAGTCTTGGTCTGGCTGTAGAAATGGGAATGCTTCCTTTAAGTGACCAAGTCCTTTTCTACAACCCCTCATCCCTCAGTTATGCTGGGCTATAATTTCTTTATGTGATATGTTTCCAATTTGAATTCCTCTTTGCACTCTGAAGACCATGAAAGTAAAAACAGGAACTGAGTGGTTTTGCCTTCCTCCCAAATTTTGTTTGTATTTTATTTCACTTTTCTCAGATTGATAATATTTACATTTACATTGATAATATTTACATTCTGTTCAGAAAACACAATTCCCATAGTGGCTTAGTAATCATTCAACAATTAATCAACTTCAGGGCTCATTACCAGCTCTTCCCCCATGGCCTCTATCATCTCTCCATGCATGTGTTCTTCATTTTGAGTCTTTTAATCGTGGATTTCTTGTCAAGTCATTTTTCCAAGAAAAGCCTCTGTGTTCTAAGCTCTGAGCTCTTTCTCTCTGAGTAGGTCCCCCTACTTATATTTGACTGACATCTTCCCTTGCTATGATCTTCTTTGGCAAACCAGTTTCCCCGTGTCTTGATATAAATTGTTTCGCTGTCTCCACTATGGAAAAGTCTAAGGCCAGCCTGATTCATCTCACCTTACGGGGCGATTCCTTTCTGCATGCATTGAAGAAGTTTTTCTTTGTCCTTGAAGCTTAGTGGCTTAACTACAATATGTATCACTGTTGAACATTCTGTGTCGAAATTTTCCAGAACCTAGTAATCGTTCAACTTGTAATGCTTTCATTAGGGAAAGTTCTCTTGTATTTTATCTTTAATACCTCTTTTGTTCTATTTGGGGGGGGGGGTTCTGTACTTGAAGGTTATAATTGTCTTTATGTAGGATCCTCTGTCTTCTATTATCTATTAGCTTCTATTTATTTTACTCTGTTTATTTTTCATCTTAATACATTGTGATGATCTCAAGACTTTTCTCTATTGTCAGAATTTGATTTTAATGGTGTCTGTTCTCTTTCTTGCTGTTTAATTTGATTTATTAGCCATTTTATTAATTACCGTATTACCATATTTTTCCTTAGTTTTGTGATCTCTTCTTTTCTCGTTCTGTTGCTTTAACAGCCTTATCTTTCAGCTCTTAGTTTATCAAATATGTTTTCATTTAGTTATTCTATAGCGTGAAGTAGTTGTGTTATATTTCCTTCAATTCCTTGATTTATGTTTTCTTCTAGGTCCAGTGCTTTGTCTTTTGCAGTGTGTGTGTGAATTATAGCAACTGACATAGCAATTTTGCATATTTGCTTTGCTGTTCCTTTTCATCCAGCTCATTTTAGAGTGATTCCATCTAGGCATCCTAGTGCTCTTGTCTCTCTTCCCACTCAAGCCCAGACTAGAATGTTTTCTACCCTCAACCTAGTTAAAGACATAACACATCATATTCTAATTATTTTTCTATAGCCTGAGCAAACAGCGGGAAGAGAAACTGTGGCCTGCAGGCTCCTTTAAGATTTTTCTAGAAGTCCTATAGCAGAGTTTGCACCACTTAATCTAAGGACGTATCTGATTCCCAGAGTGGGTGTCCTCAGGCTTTTCATTTGGTGCAGCCCAGCACCCTCCTTTCCATAAGAGAGAGTCCATCCTATCTACAATTTTTCCCTGTTTATCTTTAGCTAGTTCTCCCTTTATTTGTCATTCAAGAAAGGAAAAAGGTAAGGATGTACCCTCATTCTGCAAGTCTCCATATTTGGGGGGATTCATATGTAATCTCAGGATTTTCTCAACCTATCGACATGTTATCTGGTTAAAAAAAAAAGAAAGGCAAGTTAATAAGCTAGCTGTGGTGCCTTTCTTCACTCTGCTCCAAAATCTTATATATCTTTCCTTAGCTGCCAGGTTTTAAACTTTATTGCATTAGGTTTTCCACCATTCCTTGGATACTGCTGGGGAATTTCGTGGTTGTTAGTTGGTCCTTTTACTAGATATCGGGGAAGTAAAAAATCTGGGGTGACATTTCAACCCTGTATTTACCTTGAAAGCCGTTAATGCTGCCTTTTTGATGAATCATAGCAGAAATGTATCCCCAGCCTCAGGACAGTGATAGCGACACTTCCAAGCATAGAGTCTGTCTTCATCTCTTGGATTCTGAGAACTGAGCAACCAATTATGCTCGTCATTTAGAAACTAATCTGAGACCCATTTCTAGCAAAGTGAATAGGATCCTACACATGTATTTTGGTACTTTCTGTATGCCTGGCTCCATCTTACTTTTCTCGTCCTTATTTATCTTTATTTTCTCACTTTTTAAAAGATCTTTCTTTATTGTGAATGTCTTTGTAAATTACCACAGATCCTTTATGGAAGACAGTGAGGTACAAGTATAGAAATAAATAAACAGTTGTACCAACATTTCTCCTCCCTATCCACCAAGGTGACTGATCCCTTTCCTTGTTCTCCTGGCTTGGCAGGACTCAAAAACAAATGCTTTGTTGTCATCATCAGTATCCCTTGAGAGCCAGCCTTGCTTTAGCTCTCCTGACATTCTTAAGGTTGATGCCAAAATTGTGTTTGTTCTTGGTTATGTGCCCTTCCTTCCATCTGCATTGAAATACACTTTGCTTCTACTTTTCTTAAAATATCTTTGTTCTTTTTTGCATCCTGATATAGCTCAAAGATCCACAAGCAGCTTATGCATAGGGTGGGTAAGATACCTGGTTGTTGATAAACTATCTAAAAATACTTGTAGCACAAAATTTTTGAGACTCAATGTCACTGGGCTTAGAGAAGGTTTAGTGAGGTTTAGAGAGGTCCTGGAGATAAATATGTGTTTTCACTTTGTTGTCTTAACTTATTACTTATCTTACTAATTTTTAATGATGACTTCTCCTATATAAATGTTTATAATTTTGGTGAAGATTTTAATGTCTTCATTGTGAATTAATGTCTTGTTGAAGAAATCTTCCCTAATTTGTAAAGATTTTGTTTGTGTGTGTTTGTTGTTTTCTTTTAATAGTTAAAATATTTTCACAGGTAGATTATTTTTAATCCTTCTAGAATTACTATTAGCATTTGATGTATTTAAGAGTATTTTTTTCCATGTAAAGAATCTAGCTGTCCCAATACCATTAATTGAATGATCCATCTTTCTCCCATTGAGTTTTTGGGTTTTGTTTTTTGTTTTTTTTGGTTTGCTTTTTTGTTTGTTTTTTTTTTTTAAAAAAGGGTCTCACTCTGTCACTGGGGCTAGAGTACAGTGACATCATCATAACTCACTACAACCTCAAACTCCTGGGCTCAAGCGATCCTCCTGCCTCAGCCTCCCTAGTAGCTGGGACTACAGATATGTACCACCACACCCAGCTAATTTTTTCTATTTTTAGTAGGGGGCAGGGGTGGAAGCAGGCTCACTCTTGCTCAGGCTGGTCTCCTGACATCAACCAATCCTCCAGCCTCAGCCTCCCAAAGTGCTAGGATTAGAGGTGTGGTGTGAGCCACTGCACCTGGCCTCCTATTGAGTTTTAATGCCACCTCCATCCTATTCAAAGTTTTCATATATAAGTGGGCCTGTTTCTGATCGTTCTGATCTCTTGTTTTGATGTTTCTTTCTGCATCCTTACCACACTGTTTTAATTACCATCGTTATGCAATGAGTTTGATATCTGACAGGGCAAATCCCCTTCTGGCTTGTTCTTTTTCTCAATTTGTCTTGGTTATTTTAAAATATTTACTATTTCATATGGATTTTAGAATCAGATGTCAAAGAATGTCAAATGCAGTTTTCTGGAGTAATAGTGATTGAAATTGGTAAATCAATTTGTGGACAGCTGATATCTTTATGATATCAAGTCATTACATCTGTGAACAAAGTGTATCACTTCATTTATTTAGATTTTCTTATTTCCATCAATATATCAGGTTGAACTATATGAAATTACCAATACGTGATAATTTTTGACTTATGAAAGAAGAATTTTATATAGTTCAATTAATAATATTTCAGAAAGTTCTTGTACATCTTTTGGTAGGTTTGTTTCTATTACTTATTTTTTCTTGTCATTGGGAATAGGTTTTTTCCTGTTATACATTCTAATCATGCATGATCATTTTCTTGTAGACTTAATAAAATTCACATATAAAATCATGTGATATGAGTGTAATTTTATAAGGGAAATTTTAAAAATCAAAGAGTTTTTTATTTATTCTGGCTTTCTACTTCTTGAATGAATTTTTCTAATTTATATTTTTTTTAATTTTTAAAATTTTAAGTTCACAAATTCATTAGCATTTGTTTATAATAGTCTCTTATAATTTCAAGGTTCTATTGTATCTGTAGTTCTGTTATTTTTTGTTGTAAATTGTATATTTTAATTTTTCTCTCTTTTCTAATCAGTCTTGACAGAATTTTGACTATTTTATGCCTTCTCAAGGAACTAGCTTTTATTATGTTGACTATTTTTATTTCCTTATTCTTTTTGATTAATTACATTTCTTTTTAATTTTCTATTTCTTTTATTATAATTTACTTAGATTTAATTATTCATTTTCTTCAAATCCTTGAGTTGGAAGCATAGCTCATTTCTTTTCAAGACTTCTTGTTTTTTAATAAATATATTTATATATAAAACTTTTATTTAAGTATGGTTTTATCTGCATCCTGTGAGTCATTAATATGCATTTTTGTTGTTTGCTTCTAAATATTTTATATTCAATTCATGAATTAATTATTGGAGTTATGAACATTCTTTTAAAAATTGATTTCTAATTTTATTGTCTTGTTATCAGAGAATATGGTCTGAATAGTACAGAATGTTTGCAGTTTGTTGAGTCTTCCTTTGGGACAGAGTTCCGATCAATTTTTATAAATGTTTCATGTGCTCTTGAGAAGAAGGTATATTCTATATTTCTCAGATGCAGAGTTCTATATATCTATTATACCAAGATTGTTAATAGTGCCATTCAAATCTAATATATTCTGGCTATAATTTTTTCTGCTTAGCCTTTCATTTTCTAAGAAATGTGTATTAAAATATTCTACAATTATTAATGATTTATTCATTTCTCTTTGTGACTTTCTCAGTGTTTGCTTTACATATTTTGTGGCTAAGTTATTCAGGATTATGATGTTTTCTTGGTGGATCAGTCTTTTTATGAGTGAGAAATGTCTTTCTTTTTTCCCATTCATGCAATTGCCTTTGAGTTCTATTTGGATGAGTATTAGTTTCTCTACACTAGCTTTTTTTCTTTTGCCTATTTGGACAAGTAGTAGTTTCTCTACATTAGCATTTCTTTCTTTCCCTGTTACATCTTTTTATTTTCAGTCTCTTTTTGGTGTCTTCTGTGGTTTGAATGTCTGTCCCCTCCAAAACTCATGTTGAAATTCAATTGCCATTATAACAGTATTAAGAGACAGCGATTAGGCCATGAGGGCTCCACCCTCATGGGTGGTATTGGTGTCTTTGTAAAAGGATGAGTTCAGTCCACTCTTGCTCTCTCTTGCCTTCTTGCCTTCTGCCAAGTGAAGACACAGTAAGAAGGAAGGCCCTTGCCAAATGCTGTCACCTCAAAATTGGGCTTCCCAGACATGAGCCAATAAATTTGTTCATTATAAATTACCCAGTCTCAAGTATTCTGTTATAGTAACACAAAATGGACTAAGATGGTGTCTTTTTTTTTTTTTAACTAATCCCATGCCAGATGAATAAATGCATGCCACCATGCCTGGCTAATTATTATTATTTTTTTTTTTTTGGAGTCGGAGTCTCACTGTGCTGCCTAGGTTGATCTCAAACTTCTGTCCTCAAGCAATTTTCCCACCTCAGCCTCCCAAATCACAGGAATTACAGGAATGAGCCACCACATCTGGTCTAAGACAGTGTCTTTCTGCTTCATAAAGCTGGATTTTGTTTATTTATCAATTTGAGTGTCTTTTAATTTTAATAAGTTGAATCCACTTGCATTAGTTTTAATTACTGAAATATCTGGACTAATTTTACCATTTTACATTTACTGTCTTATTGACCATGATTTCTTTTTATTTTTTTCTTACCTTTTATAGCCAGTGAATTGTTATAATTTAACAACTCATATCCTTTTTCAACTATGGGTAATCTTTAGCCATTATCTCTTCGGATATTTCCTTTTTGCCATTTTCACTTTTATCTTTTTCTGGAATTCCTATTAAATATGATATAACTTTTTAATCTACTCACCATGTTTTAATTTATATTCTATACTTTCTATCTCTTAACTTCTTTGTCTTGTGTTCTTCAATTCTGTCTTTCTGTTAGACAATTTTCTCTTAAATGGTATTAAATCTACTGTTAATCCTATCTCTTCTCTTTTTAAAATTTTAACTAAATGTTTACGATTTCTAATATTTTTTATATCTGCTTATTCTTGCTACATAACCTTTCCTTCTTGTTGGAAGGATGCTACTACTACTTTTCTAAAAATCTTCATGAACAGTTTCAGCATGTATATTTTATAAGCCTTTTCAATTTTATTATTCTCTCTCCTTGAGTATGAATTTGCCCATTTGTAACATCAGCTTGCTACCTCTCTTAAAGATGCCCCCATTTTCTCATGTATTTAAAACTTTTGTCTTACCTTGCACTGGAGCTTTTTATTTCCCCATACAAACTCCTCATTTCATGTGGTTTTTCAGTTGCAACAATAAGGCCCTCCAGATTGAAGAGAGATAAACCACATCTCTCAGTGGGAGGCTTGGAGGCTTTATCCATGTGAGTAGAACTACCAAGAATGTCACACCCACACACCTTCTTGGCTAAGGTATTCTCACAGCTGCCTCTCTTTGCTTCTAAGATCATAGGAAAGTGGCACATTGTGGCTATATCCTAAGGTTTCAGGTAAAGTTAATTCAGATATTTCACTATTAGGGGAGCTATCTGGTACCCAGCTTTATTTCAATCTTTTGTCACAATAGGATTATGTCCATCAACCACTTCTGTGTGGGCCTTGGGACATACAAACCTACTTTCTGCATCTACTCACTCTTTTCTGTGGGTCCCCTGGCTTCAACTTTCCCTATGGCCTTTCTTGGTATTCCTGAAACATGGAAATTCCTCTACTATCCATTTTAGACAGAGCTAATTTAAATATATGCCATATATTTTATATTTAATTTATATATTAATGAAATATGAAGTCTATTTTAATATTTTTAAAATATATTTCGTTTAAATTTCTATTTTTTGAGAGCAAAAAAAGGGATGATTTTGTAGTTGCTTACTCAGCCATAGTAATTGATGTCCAAATCCACTTACCAGATATTTTTCCTTAAAGGGTATCATATATACCAAACGGTTCCTGTTCATGATGATAATAAGAAACCAGTATTTCAGAGTATTACAGGGGTACAAACGCTCTGGTTACTCACCATTAAATTGGCACTAACTGATTAACACTTATGTGCACACATGGAAGTAACATTCATCAGGTGTTGGGCAGGTGGGGGAGGAGGGGATGGGTATATATCTAATGGGTGCAGTGTGCACTTTCTGGGGAATGGGCATGCTTGTAGCTCTCACTCAGATGGTGCAAAGGCAATATATGTAACCAAAGTGTTTGTACCCCCGTAATATTCTGAAATGAAATAAAAAAAAGAAATTTGAAATATCATGAGAATAAGGTCTGTGTTTCATAAAAATAAGAATAGTGATTTTTGTTATTTTCCCATATTAGACAACTATTAAGTATAGATTTGTGTTTTTTCATTGATAGTATCATATGCCTTTCTTTATAGTATAGTGTCAGTATATAGTAAAGTATCAAAGTAAGGAAAGCAATGGACACAGTCCTAGTACTCTGAAATTATTCTCTGCTTAATAAGAACTGCATATAGATTCACAGTATTATTTGGTTTATTTTTGTCAAGGATATTTTTCCTTAAATTTGAAGCTGAAAACTTCACATTTATGTATCTAGGGAAGTTTTACTTGGAACATTATAACCCCTTCCTGAAAAAAAGGTTTTGTTACAGAACGTGTTTGGTGTGCACACATGCCACACTTCTTCTATGAACTCTTTTTGAACTTGACAGTGAATACAGAAGGTAACAGAGGTCTTAATGGTTTTCCATGGATGACACATGTTTAAAAAGAAGAAAAGGAAAAAAATCTTGATTTTCTTGCTTCATAATTTTTTCACCTAAAAAATAAAAAGTAAAGATTTTTTTCTCCTCTAATATCTCAATATTATGGTTCAAACAAATTCATGATTGAATTTCGTGGTTTAAATTTTAAGCACATAGATAAATAAACATCATACTTGTGATTTAGCAAAAGATCGACAGTGTAATCCCTATTTGCTCTACTGAATATTACTAGATTTCTAGCTGTTTATAAGTTCCCAGATGCTTAAGATTTTAAAAAGGGTTTGGGGACTTTCATTTATTATATTATAATGTCTGTAGACTGCAGCAATAACTTGTCTTCCATTTCTGATGTTGGTGATTAGTGTTCTCTCTCTTTCCACTTAATCATTCCTGCTACAGGTTTGTTGAAATTGATCTTTTCAAAGAACTATCATATGACTTTGTTCATTTTCTCTATTGTCTATTTTCTACTTTTTAAAAAATGTTCTGCTTTTATCTTTACTATGCCTTTCCTTTTGTCTCCTATTGGTTTAATTTACTCTTCCCTCTCTAACTTCTTGAAGTGGAACCTAAGGTCACAGATTTTATATCTTTCTTTCTTTTTTTAAAATGTAGTCACTTAAAACTGTTTTTCTGTAGGTACTGTTTTAGCTGCACTCCACAGATTTTGGCAGGTTGCATTATCATTCAGTTCAAAATATTTTCTAATTTCCCTTATACAGCTTCTTTGATCCATCAATAATTTAGAAGGGTACTGTTTAATTTCCAATATTTGTGATTTCCTCTGAAATCACTGAAATCACTGAAATCATTCTCACTGATTTATTTCTGATTTGTTTCAGACAGTGTGCTTTGTATGATTTCAATACTTTTAAACTTATTTAAACTTGTTTTATGGCCCAACATATGGTCAGTCTTGAAAAACATACTTCTTTTCAGTTGAAAAGAAGTGTGTTTTGCAGTTCTGTAAATATGTCCTATGAATTTCAATTAGATCACAGGGTTTGATAATGTTAAAATCTTCTAAGTCTACTGATTTTTTAAATCAGTATTAATTATTGTATGAATTGCTGAGAAAGTAGTCTTAGATATAATACTATGACTGTGAAGTTGTCTATTTTTCTTTTTATTCTGTCCATTTTTGCCTCATGTATTTTGAAATTCTATTCTTAGGTCTATACACATTTATAATTATGTCTACCTGATAATTTCTCCTTTTTCTCATAATGAAATATACCTTATTATCTCTACTAATATTCTGACTTGAAGTTTATTTTATCTGGTATGGATATAGACACTCCAGCCTTCTTATGCTCACCATGTGCATGGTATATCTCTTTTCATTTATTTATTTTCAACTAGCTATGTCTTTCTATTTAAAGAGCAGCATATATTATTAGTCTTGTTTCTGTCCATGCCAACAATCTCTGCATTTTAATTATAGTATTTTATATCACTAACATTCAATGTAATTATTTACATGGTTGGATTTAGGTCTATCATTTTATTATTTGTTTTCTGTTTGTCTCTTCTGTCTTGTTGTTGTCGTTTTGTTGTTGTTCCCTATTCCCCCTTCCCTATTTTCTTTAGGATCATTTGAATACTTTTTAGTGTTTTGTTTTATCTATTGGATTTTTATACCTCTTTGACTTCTTGATTAGTTTTTCTTTTCATGGCTTCTCTAAGGATTACAATACACATGCCTAGCCTTTCATAGTCTACTTAGAGTTAACATGGTTCCACTTCTCATAATATGTAGAAATCTTACCACCCATAGGCCCCTTTAACTCCTCCACTCCCAGATGTCTTTTATAAGTCAGTTGTCATGTGCATCACATCTGCATACACTAAAAATTCCATAATACAATGTTATAATTTTTGTTTTAAATACTCATATGTATTTTTAGAGAATTTAAGAAAAAACAATTATTTATATTTACTCAGTAATTTCTGATGTTCTTCATTCACTTCTAAAAGTCCAGATTTGCATCCGGTATCATTTCCCTTCAGCCTGAAGACTTTCTTTAGCATTCCTTTCAGAGGTGGTCTATTGCTCTCCATCAAGAGATTCTAATGGATGAGTTGCAGTGGGAAGCAAAAACTGATGTCAGAGATATTCTTTCTTCTAAAATGTATTAGATGTAAGAAAAATACTGAACACATATTGGCATTGTTGTTTTAATGTTATGTGATCAGTTATCTTTCGGAGGTGATACATAAAGAAGACTCACATGCAATCGCCTGAAGCAGGAAAATTTGAAGCTCAATCCATGCACAGGTAGCATTTAGCAACCAAACATAGTATTGATGCGTGCCTTTGATACCATCTTCTGATGCTACTCTGATGCAAGGATGCTCTTTGACTTCTGGTTGGTGTTCTACCAGTATAGTACAATGTAAAAGTTAAGAAAATTGGAGAAACACTAAGTCATAAGAATCAGTGAAAGACAACATGTTGTAAGAAGGCAGAATGAAGATAGAAACACTCCTTTTCATTCCCCATTTCATTTTGGCACAGAAGTCAAAATCAATAGATCAAAAGCTTAATAGATCATTCATGACACAATCAGATAGACCCAAGAATGAGGAAAGAATGCATATATGTCCATACAAAGACTTATACACAAATGTTTATGCAGCTTTATTTGTAATAACCAAAACCCAGAAATCACCCAATCGTATATCAAGAGGTGAGAGAATAACATAGTGGGGTATATATCTAATACATGGAATATTAGTCAACAATTATTTTTAGTTCTTAACTTTTATTTAGTCTTCCCAAGCATTTAGTTTGGTTTTCATAGAAAATAAAAGTTGTCTTTTTATTCATCCTCATATTTAATAGAGGTTTAATGAAATCATAAATTGCCAATAACATCATCATGAACAGATTTTGGAAGAAATATAACTGACTCCTGTTGAGTATATGATTCAACAGGTAAGAATGTGCAGACAGACGAGCATGTGGCTTCTGAGTTACTCTATAAGAGGTGGGCCTTGGTCAGTATGTTTTGCAGTGGGGAAAAAGGAGGTTGGCTAGTCTGACAAGTTGGTTAGTGGCAGTTAAGAGAGCCTTTGCTATTTTGTCAAATTGCCATTCAGAATGTGGTATACATTTATACTTTCACAAAGCAATTTTAAAAGTCCTCATTTCTTAAAAATTTAAAAATCTATGTCTATTTTAAAATAGTTAAAGTAGGTCGGAAAAAATGGCGGAGTAGGGCTGACCTCCTGGCTCTCAGCTCTCGGGGAGAGAAGTGAAGAGGGCAGACAACCACACGCAAGAGATCTGCATTTACACTGGATCGGCTTCGCAAGACTGCAGAGAGACACCGGGTTACGGACAACATAGACAATACGCAAAGGTGAACCGAAAAATCTTCCACAAAACTCAGGGACTCGGGAATAAACAATAGGGAGGGAGCGTGTCCGCGGCTACCACCCCGCGGGCTGGCCGCAGGAGGCATCACTCCTGCCATGCGCAGGGAGTAGATCCCTCCCTCGCCGAGCCCCACACCCACACAGGTGGGGAAGTGCCCGAGGTTGGTGAGAGGTGGTAGTGCGGACAGACAAGCAGAGTAGAACAGAGTCTGGAGCTGGCAGCATTTTGAATTCTCCGCAGCGCTCCGCCGAAGCAGTGGCGAGAGGGGGTGGGTCCTGAACTTGGCAGCGGCTTCCCCAGCGCCACCAGCCGCTCTGTAGTTAGCAGAGGGCCGCGCAGGAAGCGTCTTTCAGGCTCCCCTTCTGCCCTAGACGGCCTTGGCCTTTCGGACTTCAGGACAAGGAAACTTTTTAACCTCCCAGTGTCCGCTGCAGCGGGCGCGGGTAGGGGAGAGCCTGAGCCCAGCAACCGCCTTTCAACACCAGGGCTGCCACCTCGTAGCTGGGAAAGGCTGTAAGGCGCTGTAGCTTGGAAAGGCTATCAGGCGCCGTGGGGAAGCTGTTTGCAGGCACCCCCTCTGACCTAAACTGGTTGTTCTACTTGGACTTCTGGAGAAAGCTTCTTTCAGACCTCCCAGCACCCCGCGGAAGCAGTGGCGAGTGGGGGAGGGCCCGATCTCAGCAGCGGCTTCCCCAGTGCCGCCGCGCCGCTCTGTAGCTATCAGAGGGCCGTGCAGGAAGCATCTTTCAGGCACCTCCTCTACCCTAGATGGCCTTAACCTTTCGGGCTTCTGGAGAAGGAAACTTTTTGACCTCCCAGCATCCGCTGCAACGGGAGTGGGTGGGGGAGGGTCTGAACCCAGCAATTGCCTTCCAACACTACTACTGCCACCCTGTAGCTTGGAAAGGCTGCAAGGGGCCACGGGGAAGCCGATCTCAGGCATCCCCTCTGACTTAAACTGGCTGTTCTACTTGGACTTCTAGAGAAGGCTTCTTTTAGACCCTCCAGCATCCGCCGCAGTGGTTATGGGTGGGGAAGTGTCTGAACCCAGCAGCCACCTCCCAGCACCTCCGCTGCCATCCTGTAACTTGAGTAGGCAGCAGGGGGCTGCAGGGAAGTGGTTTCCAGGCATCCCCTCTGTCCTAAACCGGCTGTTCTGCTTGGTGTTCTAGAGAAGGTAACTGTTTGACTTCCCAGTGTTCCGCTGAAGCGGTCGTGGGTGGGGGAGGCTCTGATCCCAGCAGCCACCTCCCAGCACCACCGCTGCCACCCCATAGTGTAGAAAGACTGCAGAGGGCTGCGGGGAAGTCGGTTCAAGGCATCCCCTCTGCTCTAAACCGGCCGATCTGCTTGGGCTTTGGGTGAAGGCAACTCTTGGATCTCCCAGCGTTCCACTGAAGGGATCGCAGGTGCTGTCCCTGCAGGTCCAGATCCCAGCAGCTGCCTCCCCATACCACAGAAATGAGTGCTGAATCCGACATCCCACCTAAGGAGGCTTCCAGGTCCAGGAAGAGGGGACTCTACCTTAAAGGAGGCTAAGCCCAGGGGTACGGCTGAGGCTTTGGCTAGCAATGGCTAGCGAGAGGGCAGATCCCCACACATAGACTACTGAGTCTCGGCAAGCGGCGGAATTAGGGAGTGCAGTGGACGTCTGGAGCCAGCCTCCCAATCCCAACCCAGTCTTCCGCCGAACAGGGATCCCTCTCTGTCAGCGCTGGTAGGGAGCACTGCAGCCACCCCGTAGCTTGGAAATGCTGTGGAGATGTACTCTGGAAGTGGTCTCAGACCTCCCTTCTGCCCTAATCTGGCTGGCAGCCTCAGTAGCTGGGCTTAAATGGGCGGAAAGGGGAGAGTGGTGTTCAACGGCTGTCTCACAAGATTGAACTTGGG
>VBSM01003176.1:71077595-71158448 GCA_008086735.1 Cheirogaleus medius | reverse complement strand
CCCCCATTATATGATGAAATAAAAATAAAAATAAAATAAAATAAAATAGTTAAAGTAGTTGTTTTGAGAGCTCCCAGCTTAATTGGAGCTCCAGTACCAGAGTGACTAGCAACCCTGCTCTACTGGGAAATGAGGGGGAGCTGGATGTGGATGTTTGCACGTGCTTTTCAGGGGATACTTCTTTTACCTAGTGGACAGCCTAATGCCTAGTTGCCCCACCTGCACATGGCAAACTCATTTATACAGGCAGACACCCTTGCGGTTCTTGTCTGGCCCGTGTCTAGTTTATGCCTGTCTGGCCATCCCCCGGTGCTGGAAGCCCAAGCTTGTGTTCTCCCAATGACCTAGGGAAAATCTGGCCTGGGGCAGCTTGTGATTCTTCAGCTGGAAGGTGCAAATTCAATACACCACCACAATAGGAAACAAAAACAAGTTCAAAGATTTATTACTTACAGGTCCTGGGCAGAGGGGCACAATGAGTTAGAAGGGCAGGCCTCCATTCCTGGGTCACGGTAGGCAGGAGTGAAGAGTTAGGCAGAGAGAGACAGAGACAGAGAGATGGTGGGGGAGGAGCAACTAGCAGTATATATACTATAAGGAGGTGAGTATGTCTAAATAGTTCATTTTTTTAAAAGCAGGGAGCCCAGTCTGCTAGCCAGGAGAGATGCCTCTAAGTTCTTATTTCTGACCACTGGCTTGAGCCATGTGGGTGTGGTGTAGACCTGGAAACTGTCAGGGGTGACTGAGCCCTGCCTCTGGCATGAGATAGCTAAGCCTACATTCAAAACGGGTGCCTAGGCAACGTAAAATTATAAGCATTCGCTCCAGTAGTATCTCACTATTCTTTCCATTTTCATTGCTTAGCTTTCTAATGGTCATTTCTTGGCACATTTTTTAGTATATTTAGTACATTTTCCAGTCATTTTCTGTACAATTGGCACACATGAGTGTTAACAGAAAGGCAGCTGAACCAAACAGAGCCCCCTGTCTCCTGCACCTCCTGTGGGATTGGAGGTGGCTGTGACCACAGGAAGTGGGCGTGGGAGGAGGCCGAGGGGTCTTTGTGTCTGTCACTCAGGCATGGCAAGCCCATTGTAAACTCTGATCGCGGTGGATTTGTATAATTTTCTTTTATTTCATAATAACGTATTAACTCTATTTGGTACAGCTGACATAAAATTCATTGTTTTAAGCTTGGACTCTGTATTCATTGTTAAGTTCTAAACTAAAAAAAAACAATCAAGCCCCTTACATGTTCCAGTTTTCTTATCCTGAAGCCTGTCATTATTCTATTATTATGAGTGTTTGCGGAGGAGAGGAGAAAAAAAATAGGTTAGCATTATCTCACATTTTTTTCCTTATAAACCTTAATTAGAAGGGTTTCATGGTAATGCTTGCAGCTTACCTAATCCATTTCTTCCTTGTAAAGCTTTTAAACTTTGCACAGTCGGGAACGGCTTTTATCTCATGCAAAAATGAAATCAAAATAAAAATGCAGATTGAGCTATCAGCTACTTAATACCAATAATTCTGGTAGAGCTGAGCAGCAGGTAAATAATAATAGAGCCCCAAAACTAGCAGAAAAGAAAGAAAAAACAAGATATGTATAGTTCACTAAGGTTCCCAGGACTTTAACAATAAATCCACTCAATCTACCAAATATTTTCTTGTGGGTCCACTTTCTTCAAGTCATTGAGGGAGTCAAAAAATACCTTATTCATAAGAATATAATTTAGACTTTTATACTGCACATAAAGATTGGTACCACAGAGTGATCTAGTAGCATTTTGGAGGCACAATAACATGTTGCCATCAAGTACATGGATAATCTATGGGTGTTTTAAAATGTAGGGCATTAATAAAAAATTCAGGGTATAATAAAGTCAACAGGTCAGGAAATGTTTATCATTGAAAAGACAGTTTGTTATACTCACAGATCTCAAGAGGAGGGTTCACACTGTTGAGACTCAGAAAATAATACCTCAAAATGAAGGCCCAGAAGCAGCCTCAGAAGCAAAAGTTTTTCTTTGACCTTCTCCTGGCCTATTTCTCAGTCCTATTCTGCCCTGATATCAGCCACAGAAACTAGAACCCCCCTTTCCCAAGGCGGATCAGAGAAACCAGAACCCTTTTTCCCCAAAGCCAGCCATAAAACCTAAAACTACTACAACTATTACTCTAACTTTCCCTCCGTCTCTCGGTGTAAAAACTAGTCACAAAGTAATTACCTGACCTACCTTGTTTGACTGTGAGCTATAAGACCCCCATTCCAGAATTGCCCTACCCCACATCCAGAAGGAAAGAATGCTGCTCAGAAAGGCCAAGAAGAATCTAGACAGACAGGCCTTGTTGAGTTTCCCCACTCAGCCTGTTAGCATTAGATCATACACTTTTCATCCAATCACATCTCTACATGGCTGCCCATACTTTGTTGAACCTAAGCAGAAAAATAGACAATTTCCCTTGTATCATCTTTGGGTTTCATTCTAAAGGCTCTTGTGTACACATTAAATAAATTTGTATGCTTTCTCTCCAATTAGCCTGCCTTTTGAGAGTTGATTTTTCAGTGAACCTTCAGAGGGCAAAGGGAAACTTCTCCTCTACCCCGAAACCCACCATGCTACACAGAGTCACATGGAGAAGCGCCAGGGTTGGTGAGGAGTCAGAGGGAAAGGGAGGAACGGTGAGCAAGAGCCTTTCCTGTGGTTTCCATGGGAAGGAATGGGGGAGGCAGGTCAACAGGCTTAAGACTGGCTTGCTTGAGTGCTTTCAGTGGGCTCTGGGGCATGGAGGCCCTCCCCAGTTGTCGGGCACTGGGCCCTGGGAGTATTAGGGCAGGTGGAATAGTAGTCTGGAGTGTGAGATAAAGGAGGTGGTTGGGAGTATGGGCTCTGGATTGGCTGGTTTGCATCTGAAAAGCACACTCTTGTGGGCAGTTGTTTACTATCTCTAGGACTTGGGCCATAGAGGGGGCAGTGTCTCCATGGTCAGCTGGCCCCAGATGAGAAAGCATCATAATACAGAAAATCCAAGGCACAGTTAAACAGTGGTTACTCAGTATTCAGAATCCCACTTTCTCTGTCAGTTTGGAAATTCAGTCAGTTATTCTAAGCAGAAGCTAGCTTCCTGCATTTCAGTGTGTGCACAATTTACTCAAGCCCTGTGGATTGTAGAGATGGCACAGTGAACAAAACCTTTCTGTTTACTTAAGGAGCAGAATAAAAGCAATAGCAGGTCTGGAACAAAAATTAATTCTTCTCATTTTCATGACAACGCATTGGCTCTAGAGAGTAGAAGATGCATAAAAAAGAAATATTGGCACCAACAACTTGAAAAGAATTCAGAAAACCACAGTTACAGCAGAAAAAAAGAGGAGAAATTTTTCACATCATCTGTAACTTGTGTCCAATATCAAAAGCATCTTCTTACCACCAAAGCTATAAAGCACGTCAAGAAATATACAGAAATATTAACCTAAGGATTTGATCCATAGTAGAAGTATTAATATTAGACTAGAGATAACCCAAACATCCAAGGAATAAGCTTGACAGTTCTCTCTCCTCAGTCCCAAATACATCTCAATCAGGTCGCAACCTAGTTTCCAGGAGTGCCTGTCTGGAACCTAGACTCGTGGCGAAGGGAGAAAAGGTGGGCATGGAAGAGGGGTGGTCACAGAGATCCAGCCAGGCCCTCAGATATGGACACTCAACTCCGTGATAAGATCTGGTAAACTGCCAGGCTGCAGGATTTGAAGTTTGTATCTTGCCATTTTGTTCACTCTTCACGTGACAAAAGATAAAGAAGGTGGGGATAACCCCTCCCCAGAGGAAGCAGGTAAACTCTCTCACAGAGCTGACAAGTGGCCAGTGGCTTTTGAAATCCATGGTCGATGAGCTTATTAATGCCGAACAGATCCAAATACGGCTCCAGTAACTATGGTTACACAACTGAGGGGGGAAATACAGTGACAAGAAAAACTAGTCTCCCTTACTCAAGAGAGAAAGAGAATTGTAAATTTCCTTTAATTTACAACATTGCAATGATGGGCCTTTTCCACACAACAAAAAGATGAAAAATCTGACATATGGGGAGGCTGAAAACAAGGTTCCTCTCTAAAGATTCCAAATTGGGGAAAAAGAACTGTCTAGTTAATAAAAAGCTGATAGTTGGCTGATTTCCTTACTATATGCTAACTTATCAAGGATCTGCAGAATGTTATCATTTCTATGATACAGTGGAGGGAACAAAAGCTCATAGAGGCTAATGGCAGAATCAAGATCAGGTACCAAACAAAAAAGTTAAATGGGTCTCATTTCATACTGTAGAATATTTTCTCTACACCCCAGTTGTCTTCCTGGCCATCAACTAGCCTATTAAAAATGTCACTCCACTAGAAAAACAGAGGATAGTGTCAACTAAGATATTTAACATCTACCCAAGCATACTGAGAAAATATCTTAGAATTTATGGAATAATTTTTATACTGGTGAAAGGTTAGGACTTAAGTAAGAAACATTTAACAAGTAATATGAGAACTTGGTAACTTTTCTCAATAAAATACTTATGATGGCTAAAACCACAAAAGACCCCTAACTAAAGTGATCCTGAGCAAAAAGAACAAAGCTAGATATCGTGGCCCGATTACAGGATGGGGGAGGAACACAGAACATAAAGAACGACACAGACACACATATAGACTTCACATGACTCGAGTGCCCAATGCACTGGTCGCTTTATTTTTATACCCCCCAGACCCAAGGTTAGTTCCTTGTACGTGAGCATCTGAGCACAGCAGTGATAACTGTTAACTCCGGAGTTGTAACAAAAGGGAACAGTTTCCCATGGTCTCAGATTCAGAAACAGTTACTTGAGGCGCCAGCGCCGGACACAACTCAAAATCAAGGCTGAAATAAGCAACATTAAACAATGCAGCCATTAGAAGAACTTGTGCTCTTTCCCGATCAGCGGCAGGCCCCCACGGTTGTGCCTGTCTTAGGCTGCCCTCCCCGTGGGAGGTCAATGCCCATCTCTGGCTAACCAACCATCTCACGGGGCCAGACCTTGGGAATGTTCTTCTTATCTTATGGCCTCCAGACTCCCATCATGGGGGCCCTCCGTGTGGGAGCTGGGCAGCATTTGCTTACATGCAGAAACTCAAGCCTCTTGTTATGTCCCAAGACAGTAACTGGATCTGAAGAGAATACTGGTTACCACTGCATCATGCAGCACACGTACATTACAGGCTATAGTGAATGATTAGTATAAGTTAGGCAATCGCCAGAATCAGCCCCCTACAGCTAGAGGCATCATATTACCTGAATTCAAAATATACTATAAAAGTATAGTCAGCACGATACTGGTACAAAAACAGATACACAGACCAATGGAACAGAATAGTGTGAAAACTGGATATTTACATGCAGAAGAATGAAATTAGGCCCTTATCTCACACTACACACAAAAATTAATTCAAAATGGATTAAATACTTAAACATAAAACCTAAAATTATAAAACTTCTAGAAGAAAACATAGGGGAGGAAGCTCCATGATACTGGTATGGGCAATGATGTTTTAGATATGACCTCCACAACACAGGTAACAAAAAACAAAAAAAGCAATGAGATTACATCAAACTAAGCTTCTGTAGAGCAAAGGAAATAATCAACAGAGTGAAGGGAAAACTCACGGAACAGGAGAAAATATTTGCAGCAAACCATACATCTGATAAGGAGTTAATATCAAAGTATATAAGGGACTCAAACAAGTAATAGCAAGAAAACATATAACCCTTTAAAAAATGGGCAAAGGACCTAAAGAGATATTTATCAAAATAAAACATACAATTGGCCAACACATATATGGAAAAATACTCAACATCACTAAATCATCATAAAAATGTACATTAAAAACACAAAGAGATACTATCTTACACCAGCAAGAATGGGTATTATCAAAAAGATGACAGATAGCAAGTGTTGATGGAGAAAGGATGTGGAGAAAAGGAAACCCTTATACACTTTTGATAGAACAACCATTATGGAAAAAAGTATGGAGGTTCCTCAGAAAATTAATAATGGATCTACCTGTGATTCAGCAATCCCACTTTTGGGTATATGTTCAAAGGATATGAAATCAGTATATCATAGAGATATCTGCCTTCCCATGTTTATTGAAGCTTTCATTATTCACAATATTCAAGATATGGAAGCAACCTAGAAGTCCATCAATGGATAAATAAAGAAAATTATTTATATATATAATATATAAAATACACACCCTATATATATACACAATGGAATACTATTCAGCCTGAAAAAATAAGGAATTTTTTTCATTTGCAACAACATGGAGGACATTATGCTAAGTGAAATAAGCCATGCACAGAAAGACAAACACTGCATGATGTCACTTATATGTGGAATATAAAAAAGTCAAACTCATAGAAGCAGAGAGAAGAATGGTGGAGTTACCAGAAAGTTGGTCAAAGTATACAAAATTTCAGTTATCTAACTTCTATCTAGAAGGAATAAGTTCAAGAGATCTATTGTACAACATGGTGACTATGGTTAATAACAATGTATTACATTCTTGGAAATTGCTATCACCACACAGAAAAATGGTAAGTATGTGAGGTTAAAACTGTCCTCACAGGGTTCACAGGAATTACATGCCAGGTTCTGGACAAAAATATAGTTACATTTAAGCATTAATCAGGCTGAACCTTGGCCCACTTCTTTGTAACCTAAAGTCACATAACACTAGATACTGACCAATTTGTACCTGCATTGTTCCTAGAGGTAGGAACTCTGATGTTAGAATCATAAGGCTTTTGTTTAAGAATTGTTCAAGATGTTTTCCAGATCCTGAATTCTGGAAGAACAGCCAAGGCCAACCAGTTTGATGACCCCCACAGGGAGTCAAATAGCATGAGAATGCAGTTTCTTCCTGTCGCTGTCCCATGACTTCACTCTGTACTCTTTGACCAATCAACGCTTCCCACTCCTTGGCTTACTATTTGTCCAAGCCCTTTAAAATCCCTACCCTCAAACTCCTCAGGTGGGTAGATTCGGGTTTCTTTCCTCCCATCTGCTTGTTTGGCTGCTTTGTGATTAAACCTCGTTCTCTGCTGCAACTTGGTGTCTCAGTGTATTGACTTGCTGTGCATCGGGCAATGTACCCGGTATGGTTACAAAGTAATGCATATGTTAAAAAATAAAACAAATACTTCAGATAGAATGAAAATTCAGAAAGCTACTTAAATAAAGGTTCTTTTATACAATAATGTGACAGTCATTATTTAGCTGTATATTTTCATTTCAACTCAGTTCTCAATCCTCCTCTTTATGGATTTTTTGAAAAGCAAGAAAATTCTCAATGAAGTCAATTATTGATCAGAAAGTTGATAGGCTCTTTTCTTTTTCCTCTGATCTCACAAAACAGTGAAGAGAATAATAACAAGATACATCCTTTGGATTTTAAGTCTGAGTTTACAAAATCTTTTTTCCTTTCTTTTAATTTCTTCTTCTGTTGCAGCCACAAAGATATTCTTTTTGTGATACATTCACTATTCTCAAGAATCTATAAATTAAACTGTGCCTAAGAAAAATCCATGCAGTCCATTGTAATGGAAGAGGGAGAGGCACTAGCCATTGTGTCAGAGAATAAATTCTGAAATGTGGTTCAAGACCACATCCTTTCCTCACCCAGCCCCCTCAAGCTCCATCGCAGGCAGGCAATACTGCTCTCTTAGGCCACAGTTTGAAATCCTAATACAAAAAGCAAACTACAACTTCAAAATGTTTTCTGCATTTCTCGATCTTTTTTTCCCACAATTTCTGAGAATTTAATTTTGACCGAGGAATACAATGAAAAAACTGATTGTGGTTGAACACATCCAAGAAATACCTTTTGCAGGATGCAATCTTCTCAGAGATTACACAGTTCAATTCTTTTTAGTCAGTCATCTTATTTATTATTTAAATTTTCTGAATTGGCATAATTATTTGTCTTATTTTAACTAAAACTATTTTAAAATTCTTGCATTTAAAACACTCATATTAGCATTTCTGTTCAAAATATAATATATTCTTGGGATTTATTGCAGAGAAAAACTGGTAAAAGCTACACACACAGTAATAAAAAATACTAGCACAGAATGTAGACTGAAATCCAGAGAAAATCTGTTGTGGTTCAAAAATGCCTTATTTAATCTCCCTACATTTCTGAAAAAATTATTGTTTTGTTATTTGCAGTTAGTCAGTCCTTAAGGGGTTCAGAAATCAAGAAAGAAAATTGGTTCATTAAGGTTATACAAAGGGATCCTTCTGGAAAATTTGGTTAAATTTGAGGGAGAAAATATACACTCAGTGTCAAGGAAGAGGTTCCCAGTCTCTTTAGATTATTATAGAATCATTTAGGAGGCGTGTTAGAAGCTCGTAGATAGATCTCCAGAGAGTGTGTTGCAAGAAACCATACTCTTGTTGCAGATACAAGGACAGGATGCTCTGTGAAGTCTTTCCATCATTTGACTCCTCTAATACCATGATATGCAGCTATGCAAAACCCTTACATAAATTTCTGGGCATTGCAGGGTATTCTATAGGAAGGAAAAGAGAGAAGAGCTCTGTTGATCTTAAGGAAACTCTTCATGTCTGCACATATTTCAACAGCAAAGCAATTTCTAGCTTTATGCCAAAATGGATTAGGTTTTAGTCTCCTCTATAAATTCTCTGAAGAGGCTGGGGATTATAGTGGCTTAGATTCCTTTAAAGTCACCGAGGGCACAAACAGATTGGGAAAAAAGGCATAAGGCCTTGGGAAAAGGGACCTTGGTCACCATGGTCCCCTGAGGTGTTGACTCTCTGGTCAAGCAGGTGATGAAACTAGCCATAGTGAGTTGCCTGCAAATTAATTCTTCATTATTCCGTATACACGTCTTGGTCTCGTGCACATTTGTTTTGCATCTATGAAAGAAAGACATCGTTTGTGAAAAACAGTTTCAGATGTGTCATTGTTTACAGCAAATCGAGAGTAATCCAAATAGATTCTTCAATTGCATAAATAAAAGGAACCAGATTCACCCTCCTGCTCCAACTCACGTGGAGCTCTCTAAGATGACAAACGAACGCCTTATCCGTTTCTACTCATTTCCTCCTTGTAAATCCTCCTGCAGTAAACCATTGAGAAATCACTTTTGTATCCGAAAGCTCAGTGCTTGGGTTTGTGCTGTCAAGGTCATCAGGGTACTGGTAAGCTCTTTAACTGTCTGGATTTTTAGCTTTGGAAAATCAGTTTTAAATCACCCATCACCACGGATCATGCAAGACACAGGGTGGGAATGAGGCCTGGCCGGTGTTGGGGCAGCAGGGGTCAGGCCAGGCCAATGGCCCTGCCGACTCTAATCCCAGAGGATCACATCTTTCCAGCCAGTTCTAAAGGGGTTAGTCTGACAGATGTTGAGTTCCCTCATCTCTATTTTTCAAATGGATTTTTAGGATTTAAAGGGAAAAGGTTAAATTCTTAAGTCCTATTGGGATAACTTGCACTGGAATGATACCAGTGGAGACAGCTAAATAGATAATGATTCTGAACTAAGATCTTTTTCCAAGTGCATAATTTTAAAACAATGACATTATGTCTAGAACTTGTTCCATGGCTCTAGAGTAAAGATGAATGAGTGTATTTTGATGAATTTGTGAACCCTCTGAAATTATACTTAGAATTTTGTGTATAGTGACCGTGTAATTTTCATCAGGGTCTCAAAGAGGTCTCTGGCCCCTGAAAGGGTTAAGAACCACTGCTCTGAGGGAACATTTGCTTCCTCCAAAATAATAGTGTCATTTAATTCAATTCTGCAGACAAGAATCGAGAGTCATCTCTTTGCCAGATGATCTGCTACCTACTGGAGATACAAACACAAATATGGGAAAAGTAGTGTTATTTATTAAACTCTCACTGTATGCCTCACTCAGGCCTAAGGACTTTCTTTAATGCTCACAACAGTGTTAGGCATTAAGTGTAATTACACAGTATTTATAGTTACCTGCCCAAAGTCACAAACTATTAGGAGATAGAGTGAATATTTAAAAAATTAAAGTTGATCTGAATGGTCCATGCTGACATAATACAAGGCAGAATGAGTGACCTAAGTACTAGATAAATATAAGCAAGCAACATGCTACTTCCAAAAAGATCTCTGTTTTGTCCATTCCTTTTCATCTCTGCCTTCACCACCCTAAGGACAGACTTTATATCTTTCCCCTGGATGAAAGCAGTAGTGCTTTTATGTGCTTTCACAGCATCCACTTTGGTGGATCTAGTGTAATTCTCCGCACAGCAGCCAGAGTAACAGGTCATGTCACCTCCAGGCTTAAAACCTGCAATGGGTTTCTATTGAGAATAACAGCGATCATTTACTGTATGTAGTACTGCTTTTAAACCTGGGTAAGCAGGGCTCTTGGGGGCCTCCGCATTTTAGGGTATCCTCCTTGAAATTTTCTAAGATCCTCTCTGCCCTCCTTCCACCCACACACCAGTGCTGAGACCACCGGGGCCAACAGAGCTGTCCGTATGGGGCATCCCAGCTTAGATAGAGACTGTGTGGGCACCGGTCCCTGTTCTCCCCCTTGGGGGCGCTCTCCAACGTGCCTGTAGGGGTGTCCCGGACCTGTCCTGGCCAGAATCCAGGAGCAGGGCCCCCTGAGAGGATCACTCCCCCTGGCCACCGCAGTGTTTCTTTTGAGAACTCTTGTTGAGATTAGGTCACCAGAATGGCGCTGGCACACAGATTAGAGGCGGCACTCGTGTGGACACAAGACAAATTTAGGGCTCTTGTATTAGTTTGCTATTGCTGTTGTAACACATTATCACAAACTTAGTGGCTTAACACAACACACATGGATTTGTTTGTTTGTTTAGAGACAGATCGTAGTTCACTGAAGCTTCAAACTCCTGGGCTCAAGTGATTCTCCCCCTCAGCCTGCCGGGTAGCTGGGACTACAGGTATGTGCCACCGCACCTGGCTAATTTTTGAATTTTTTTCTAGAGACAGTGTCTCACTGTGTTCCCAGGCTAGTCTCAAACTCCCAGCCTCAATGGAGAGAGCTGGGTGTGAGTCACCGCCACAAGTTAGTTATCTTACAGTTCTGGAGATCAGAAGCCCTAAAATCAGTCTTTCTGAAGTGCTCCATTCCTTCTGAAAGCTCTAGAGAAGAATCTGTTTCCTTGCCTTTCCCAGCTTCTAGGATCTGCCTACATTCTTTCACTTACAGCCTTTTCCTCCATCTTCAAAGCCAGCAGTGTGGCATCTTCTCCCCTCTCCGATCTTCTACCTCCTCTTAAAAGGACCGTTGCGATGAGATTGAGACCACCCAGATATTCCAGGGTAATCTTCCCACCTGAAGATCTTTTAATCACATTCACAAAGTCTCTTCTTCTATATAAAATGACACAGTCACAGGTTCTGAGGATTAGGATGTGGACATCTTTGGGGGACCACTATTCAGCTTCACAGCTCTTGACTACCTATGCTCTGCTGCCTTCCCTGGGACTTGGGATGGGGGTGGAACAGGGTGTTATCCCCGGCTTCTCTGTGTTCCCACTGCGGTGCTGCCTCTGGTCTATAGCACTAGAGAGCAGTAGGGGTGGTGGCTGGAGTCCTTTGTCCTGTCAGTCACTCTAAAGATAGCAGCTCAGTCATCAGCCTCTGACCTCACTACTGCCACAAACTATGTGTGTAGCTCTGATACAGCTACAATGTGGCAATCTCTTAGACTGCTTCACTGAAGTTCAAATTTCATTTTGAAATTCATCAGATACCCCTTTCCGAACACTAATTATAATAATTCTTTTGGACTAAAGATTTAAATGTGAAAAGCAAAATTATAAAGCTTTTTAGAATAGATGATAAGAAATACCTTAATAACTTTGAGATAGAGAGGAATTTCTGATGTAAGAAAAAAAATCACTCTTCATAAAGGAAAAGACTGCTAAATTTGACATTAGGACATTTATTCATGCAGATACTATAAAAAGATTGAAAAAATAAACCATAGAGTAGAAGATGTTTGCAGCACACAAAATAGACAAAGGATTAGTATCCAGAATACATAAAGAACTCCTATAATAGGAAAAAGAACAGACAACACAATATTTAGATATGCAAAATTCTTGAACTAGCTCTTCCTGTGGAAGGAAACCCAATAGCCATTATAAACATGAAAATGTACTCAACCTCATTAGCAATCTGGGAAATGCAAAGTAAAACCACAAGGAGATACAGCAATATATTCATTAAAATTGGCATATATCAAAAAATCTGAAAATACTTGATGTTTGTGTGAGTGTGAAACATCAGCTACCCTTATGCACTCCTGGTAGGAAGGAAAATGGGAACCATCACTTTGGAAAACAGAGTGGTATTACCTAGTAAATGGGAAGCTATACATACCATGTCAGTTATTTTATGTTAGGTTTATTCCCTAGAGATGTATGTTTACTTACATGCAATAGAATACATGTCTAAGTATATTCATTGTGGAATAGCCTGTAATTTCCCCAAACTTCAAACAATCCAAATATCCATTAATAGTAAAATGGACACACAATAGTATACACTGTGGAATACTATACAATGAAAATTAATTAACCCAATGGTCAGTCACTTGTTCCATTCAACATTTATTGAACTTCCTTAGAGGCACTGAGCTAGAAGTGAAAATAAATTAAGGCTTACCCTCTCCTAGAATAACAACACTCAGGGAAAAAAAAAACACAGATAAATAAATGCTTACAATTCAGTGTGCTAGGTTATTGAAGGACTATACTCACAGAGTGCTTTATAGATTTATCACATTGTATCTTCTCCCTCCTCTAGCTAAAAATAAATCATTTTCTCCTCTTTTTCCTCTTTGAAATTAAAACAGATTCAAGCAGAGGCTATAAATATAGTATTTTGGAAAAGAAAATGTTAAATTACAACACCAAGATCAAATTTCAATGGTTTAAATCTCATAGACTTGCAGAGTAATTTCTACGTTGTCTTATGATCAGGCATAGCCAAGCCCTTCTTGAGCAATTGCTTTGCTTTTAATCTTATGGGCACAGTGAATTGTGAAACTAATCAGGTCTCTTTTATGAACTGGCTTCTAGATGATTAGAATCAAATTTGAGTCCACCCACAAGCATAGATTATGCATCTTTCATAAGTCTTATTTCTTGACCTCTGTTTTTCCCTTTTCCTTCTCATCTGCTTCTAATGTACCTTATTGCATTTTATTTCTTAAATTCTATATATAAAAGCCAGAATAAGTCCTTTCTGGGACAATCTAGGAGATGGATGAATAAAATAGAATTTAGAATAAAATAGAATAGCAAGCGTTCTGAGGAAGGAGACAGTGTGACCCAACTATGTCCCCCAGCATAATGCCAGCCATAGAGCAGATATTAGTCAGCTTTCCTTAGACTATGAGGCAAGATAAACAAGCTCAAAATCTCAATGGCTTACAACAGCAAATATTTATTTCTTGATCACACTGTATGAGGTCTTCAGGTGAGCTGGGCTCTGTCCGGCTTGGCCCCATTTTTCTTCTCATTCTGAAATCTAGGCTGAAGGGAGGAGCCACTAGCTAAGACAGGGTACTAGGGAAGACAGGATACAGCGTCAGCCATGCCACGCAATGGCATGTAAAGCTTCTGTTCAGTCACAACAAAGGTCACGCCTGGTCACTCCCGTTGGCCAACGTGGGTAATTGTGAACTGCTGGTACTCAATGAATGTTTGCTAAAGGAGTGTCAGTTTAGCTCCAATACGTGGGGAGGTTCCTATGCCACAAGCAATTGCTCTCAGGTAAACAACTCGCACAGATGTGCCTCCCAGAGGATGACCTGGGTAATTAGAACAAAGTATTTCCTCCATTCCGTCATGGCTCAATGAGCAGCACTAATAAAAAGTGAGCTAGGAGAGTGAGATAGAAGAGTTCATTCTCCATCTCTTGGAAAACACTTCACTGTATATAAGAATTACTTGAGGAACTTGTTTAAATATATATATATATATTTCTAATGAAATAGAATCTCTCAAACCAGGAGCTTATGTTTCTAAGCTCTTCCTGTGGTTCTGAAGAAAGCTTAGTGTGGGAACCCGGCTCTGCAACTGGGAGCAACTCTGGCCTTGGGTGGAGGAAACGTCTTCTCAGGCCCCCGCCACCTTGGAGTCCCAGGAAGAGCAGCTTTATCTTTTCTGGTCCTCACCGCTGTCCACTGCATGGAGGTGCATGGGGAAGAGCCAGCTCCTCTGTGCCCCGCCAGAGGCATCCTCTGTCACCACATGCTATAATCGCGTGGTGATGTAATTACCTATGCTCCAGTCTGGGAGCAACCACCTGAGTTGGAAGCTCATCTTGTCTGCCTTCATGTCCCCACAGCCAACCCAGGACCTATGTAGAATAAATGCTTATCGTATAAATTAATCACTTTCATTAGCGATCCCTGCCTATCACAGCAGCAGTTCTCAAACTTCAGCAGGCACAGAATCATTTGGAAGACATATTAATAGATTACTGGGTTTTACTCCCAGAGTTCCTGATTCGCTGGATCTGGGGAGGGGCCAAGCATTGGCATTTCTAACACGCTCCTGGGTGACGGCCATGCTGTCGCTGCTGCTGCAGGCTCACACTTGGAGAACCTCTGCGTTAGAGTTCTGTACCTCAGCTTTTTTGTCTATAAAATTAGAAAAACAGGACCTGCCCAGAAAGCTTAACGATAGCCTTCAAAATCGCAAAGCACTTGGCCATGGCTTTAAATGTTCAATCACATCAGTCCACAAACTTAGGTGTGACATGGTCTATCTTTAGTATGTGATTACTGAATTCATTTTAGCTCAAAAGGCCCCTGAGGACGGGAATCTATAGTCTTTGCTGTATCCTAAGAACAGTTTTAACACATCGTTAATTGCCACATAAATGTTTGTTGAGTGAATAAATGAGTGATCCCAGCAGCATCCTCTGGTCTTCACACCTCCCCTGGTCCCAGGGTCGTCTTGGGCCCTGCTCTCTTGTTGCCCATGACTCTGGCGAGTGTGATTTATGGTATGTTCTTTCCGCGAGGAGTGAGGGCTGGCTCTTCCTCTCTCAGCCTACACATGACATTCAGGAAAGGAAGCCAGCTCTCTTCTCTCAAGAGTTGTGGTAGAAAGTCTCTAGTTCCCCAGCCTTCTCTCTTTGAAAAAAAATTAAAGTACAACTCTTACAAATCAAAAGGCTTTGGCTTTTAAATTTATTGTTTTGGCTTTTAATTTCATGCACCTAATTTGGAACTCAAAGCCAAAAGTTTAACCCTTTGTTCATAGCAGATATTTTTCTGTTCTTGTTGAACAGACGTGGGAGATAGTGTTCATGGATCCCGTATCAGACAGAATCTGATATCTTTGAGTAGATCTGGCCTAGACGTGTCAGGCACTTCTCTTAGCATGTGAAGCCATCCTGTGCCTATTTTCCCTGCTTTAGGACTTCAAATACAATTCCTAGAAAACAGAAAAGTAGTCCCATTCAGCATCATTTTACAAATTAAAATAATAAACTATATCATAATTGCTACTGATATGCAACATACAAAGTGTATTGTAATCATTCTTGGGATACAACTAAAGCAAGCTTTTAAGACAGAACCCAACTGTCTGTCTTAATTCGATCTTTGAAAATTACTTCTTTATGAAAACTTGCCTTTAATTTTTGCTTTAAAAAATGTAAAGCCTCCTATATATGATGCCAGGAAAGAGTCATGCAATTCACCAGCTGCTGCAAGCCAATGATAGGAGCCCTTTCTGTTCGGCACCACATACACGTCAAGCATATACTAGGTGCTTGACCGATACCTCTATTTTTAAAAAACAACCTTGCAAAGTAGGTATTCTCCTTCCATTTATTCCATTTCACAGAGGAGGAAAATGAGACTCAGAGTAGTTAAACAACTGGATTCAGGTCACACAGCTGGTAGACACCAGCACTGTATTCTGTCTGACTCTGGTAGCTACAGTCTTCTCACGTCTGTGTTACCAACCAAACAGCTACTGACAGTTTTGCCTGTTTTTTAAGTCATAGAATAATAGCTTTTTAAGAGAAGCTTTTTCAAACTGGGATGCACCAAACACTATTGGGGAGAGGGGAGGGTATTGCATGGCCAAACAAATTTGAGCAATGGTGGATTATTAAAGTTAAATGGTTTTATTTACCATTCCTTAGAGACTAATGTGCAGATGGGCACTTTGACAGGTTGGGGGCCAGTAAATGACAGCACATACCAGTCTTACTGGCCACATAACCCCTTGTCAGGACCTTCCCACTGAGCTCTCCTGGCACAGAGCTCTGTAGCTCGGTGACCTGGGGATCTGTGAAGAGGTTGGTGGGACACAGACAGTTGACCCTGGGCAGGCTCTGCTGCGTGGCTGCTATCGCAGCAGCCCGTGTTTCACCAATTGCTGTTTTCCCTCAAAATCTCCTTTCCCTAAAATCTCTCTTCTTTAACCTTGCTTCTTCCAGATCATCAACAAAAAAGGCAGAGGAGGACGTAGCTTTTCTTCCTTCCCAGAGCGTCTTTCTGTGTTGCTCTTGATCTAAGTGTGGACAGCCGCACAGGCAACTCAGTGACCGTCGTGGTGGGGCCAGCCCCGTTCATCCTTCTCCAGGACACTCATTCTTCTGGACTTTCCAAAATAAAAAAATCTAGTAGTGCTCCATCTTTAAAGGAAGCCAAAATTTATTTAATTTAAGGTGAATTTGATAATCTGCTTTCATTCAGAGCTCCTTTAGGGGCCTTCCTCTTTTCTTTTCCTTTTGTGTGTATTTGGAGACATTTTCCTGACATGCAGAACAGAATAGTTCTAGAGCATAAGCACTTAACTGGTTCCTTACCCTCATCTTCCACAGCGTCGTACTCGTCCCTGGCCATATACCACTCACCACTGGGAATCCACCCCCTCGCTCCCGCAGCTCGGCACTTCCCTCTTTAGAGGCAGTAACTTGAATTGCATCAGTTCCACTTACAATCCACAATGCTTAAATTTGTTTTTAAGTACATTTTTATTTTAGAATAGTTTTAGATTTACAGTACAAAGTGAGGACGGTACAAAGAGTTCTCATATACTCCATACCCAGTTTTCCCCTTTTATTACATTAGGATGGGATATTTGTCACAGGTAATGAACCAATACATTATTAACTAAAGTCCACAGTTTATTCAGATTTCCTTCATTTCTACTTGTAAAAAAACCAAAATTTCAAGAAATTGAGTTTAGAGATCTTATCGGCTTTTATTAGTGATTTATGAATCAGGCAGCATCCAATCTATAAAATAGAAAGATGCTGCAATGAGCTGAGCAGAGGAGGTGCTCTTTTTAGGTAGAAAAGGCTGAAGAAAGCAGAAACAAGGGACAAGAAGCAGATTGGTCATTTCACAATTATTTTCCTTGTAGGGTTAACTCAGAGGAGATCTCCTCATCATGATGGCCCAGGTGGAATAGACCCCTTTTTAATTGGTTGCTGTGAATCTACTGACTTTTAGAAAACTGGCTTATTTTAAATTTCAGTTTGATTATAGTACCTAGCATGAGTGACTCCATTTTTGACTTGGTCTGGGCTATAGGGGGCTTGAGCGGGGACTCAGTCCAAAACAATGGCTCCCATAAATTTTATTTAATGGACTTCATGTTCTGGGACCCCACCTTACATTTAGTCATTATGTCTCCTTAGGTTCCTCTTGGCTATGATACTAATGGTTTCTCACACTTCTCTTGTTTTTCATGACCTTGAAAGTTTTGAGGCATGATGGTCAGGAGTTTTGTAGAATTTCCCTCCGTTGGGGTCTGTCTGATGTTTTTCTCATGATAAGACTGAGATTATGAATTTTGTGGAGCAAGACCATAGAGCTGAGGTGCCATTTTCACCATATCATATCAAGGGTATATGAAAGCACAAAAGCACTCAAAGGAAAAAAAAATGACTTACCACTATTGATGTTGACCTTGATCACCTGGCTGAGGTGGTGTTTGTCAGCTTTCTCCACTGGAAAGTTACTTTTCTTCCCTTTCCATACAATATTCTTTGTAAGGAAGTCACTGTGTGCAGCCACACTTAAGAAGTAAGGAGTGATGCTCCACTTCCTTGAGAGTGAAGTATCTACATGAGTTATTTAGATTTTTTGGCACAGGAGCTGTGTCTCTTCTCCTTATTTAGTTAGTTAATTTATTTATTCAATCACTTATTTATATCAGTATAGACTCATATTTATTTTATACTTTGAGCTACAATCCAACACTACTTTATTTATTTTCTTACTCAAACTGTTCTTGCTTTGACCATTGGGAGCTCACTCAATTGACTCCTGTGTCTCTTCTATGTACCACATCATCGTGTGGTTTTTCTCCTTTTTCTTTCTTTTTCCTTTTTTCACAAGTGCTTCCTTATCCTCTGGCACTGCAAGTTGCTCCAGGCTCATCTTCTGTGTTCCCTGACATCACGCACCAATGTGCCCTGTCCCTTTTCTCCAGTTTCGGTGTCCCCTGATTCATCGCGGTTAAGTTGGAATCACAGATCCTGTGGTAATTAGCATGTTCTTGAATCCATGCAATGATTTGACATGACAGACTGCCCCAGTAATCTTTAATGTTAATGAAATTGCATTTAGAGAAGATAAGAATTAAGCTTATTATTAATTATTTGATTTATACACCCAATTATGAACTGTATGCATGGATGAAAAGAAGATAATGGAAAAATATAGATAAGCCAAAATAATTTCTATTTGACTTGAAATAGTCAGACACCCATAAGTAGATGCCTCCCCCCTTCCTCCCTGACAACTGCAACAAAGTGATGGGGTCCATTTATCACTGTCCTGAGATCTGGCTGTATGGGAATTGCAGAGGGCCTCGGTTACTCCAGAGGCCACATAAAATCAATATTCAAGTGTTGCTGAGAAATGAAACATCAAAAAATAAAGTTATTACAAAAACACAGCATAGTTCATCTGATTTATTTTAAAACATCTGATCATCAGGCTAGGGAATCTGTGGTTTGACACAAAGTTTACAATGGATCATTCCTTACCATCTCTCTACTCTAATCCAAAACCATCCACTTGAACCCTAATTTTCATAAGAAGGTTTATGATTATGGTGAGCAAAGGAATTCTCAGTATAATGAAATCAGATTGTCAATAATTGAAAGTTTGAGGAGACTGAAATTCTTTTGGTGAATTAATATATGTGGCAAATTAAGGAAGTTTGTCAACCTAATATTACATGAAAAAAAATAAAAGATTTCCTTAAGAATGTTTCCCTTTCCTAAGAAAATAGAATTATGCAAAATATTGTGTCCCTACAAGAGAGGAATGGTCCAGTAAACTGATGATATACGTGGTCTCAAAATAAGGTTCACTCACTAACTATGGTTAAAATGAGTTGATATCAACTATTACAAAACCACAAAAAAAAAAAAAAACACACACACACACACAAAAAAAAAAAACCACAGACATTATTGTAAGCAGATAGTTCCCTTTATCTTGGGAACACATTTTGTAAGTAATTGATGATGTTTGGATCACCATGTAACCCTGTACTTCACATAAGTATCTCTTAGTGGATACAATCATAAAGCAACTTAGTTTTGTTATCCCACTATGGCTTTAATGTTATTTATCTGTGGTGTTTTCTTTCCTCCTGGATGAAACCTCTAGCAATCTCATAACTTTCTGTTTTTCTCAATATTACAAAGACCTATAATTCCTCTAAGGATAAAACAAAATTTCAAATAAAAAAATTTGAAAGTTCAGCCTTACATATTAATCAAACCTTTCAACTTGATATTCAAGTTACAACTATTTCCCCTCCCACCAGTTGGAGCACGTTCTGGGGAGAAAGAGGTTTCAATATCTTCTCTTCTCTCTAGCCACTGTTTCGAAGCCCTTGGAGGTTGGAAGGAAGGAAGAGGTTTTCTTTCGAGAGCCTTGTGGCATGAGTCCTATTTCCCCATCCGAGGGAGGGTTTGGAAGTGTTCATCTCTTTGTTGCAAATCAAGAGAAAGGAACTACAGAGGGATCATTTACAGAGCTTGATATGTGTCCCCTGAAATGAGAAGGACACTGGTGCCTAACTCCCTTCTGAGAAATCTGAAGGATAAATAATGGGCTGGCTAGCTGATAAAAACTGTGCTCTGAGAGAGGTGGCTGCCAAAGGAATGAGCCTGGACTCCAAGTCTGTCAGAGAAAAGGAAGCATGAGTGTTTGTCATGATGCTCTGGGAGTTGTTTTAGGTCCTGTCTAGCAGGGTCACTAGGAGCAGAGATGGGACCTGCAGTAGCTGCAGGCAGAGGCCAGATGCCCAGGAGTAAGGGCTGAGCGGAGCATACCTATCACTGGCGTTAGGGCCAGTGCAGGTGAAAATCTCCACTCCTGGGGCTGAGGTCCAAGAACACACAAAAGCACCCAGAAAGCATGTGTCACCTTTAAACATCAGCCAGATTCAGAAAACATAAGGCCAGCTTAAGACAGTACCAGTCGAGAGGAACTTTCCTTCCCCTCTCATCTTTCCTCTGAAAAAACACCAAGCAGATTCCAATGACATTGATCTGGGGTAAGGCCAGGACAAAGGTATTTTTAAAAACATCTCCGATGATTCTAATGAATATTGAGTTTTGAGCCAATGGTTTGGATAGCTAACCTTCAATTATCCATGTCAAGGGGCAAGTTGGGAGAATTGCAGGTTCTGGGAAGAAAACAGATAACTGAATTCTGTAGACAACCCCAAATCTTATTTTTGCTAATGGCTTCATCCTTTTTGTATTTTAACTAAGTGATAATTAATACCAAAATTGACTGTCTTGATGTCCTTTCTTTATTTCAGTCGCTCACTCATGATAAGATGGAGGTGCTAATTAACAGAGAAATGGCCTGAAGGCAGCCAAAAGGCAAGAGAAAAAAAGAAAGGGAAAGAAAAGTATGCGGATTGAGAAATTGTATCTTCATCCTTATAATAGTAGTGTTAACATACATGCAGTACTGTGTGCAAGTCTCAGTCTAAGAATTCTACAAATAGCTCATTTCTTTTCACATCAATTCTATGAGCAGATTCTTCTATTGGCCCCATTTTACAGATGAGGACACCAACACAAAGATGATATTAACTTGCCCAAAGTCATAAAGCTAGCCAGCAGTGAAGCTGGAATTGCACCCAGGTTATCCGACTCCAAAGTCATTACACATATGTATCAGGAAACTATTATAGTAAGCTCGTTAAGAAAAGGTGTGAATGTATTAAAGAAAGGAAAAGTGGGAGAACTCTGTAGTTATTGTTCAGAAAGTCTAAAAAATATATTTCTGATGGGGTTCTGAAAGCTCATTTTTACTAGCTGGCTATATTGCTGAATCACAAAGTGGAATCAGTTTTTGAGCAAATACTTTAAAGAAAGGATTATCTGCAAATTCAAAGCTAGTTTATTATTAAATATTTTGGTACCTGAAAGGTAATACAATTTACCTTGAGACTAAATCCCTGTGTGAAGTGATCAATAGATTATTCCCACTATTCTAAAAATATCTGCTTAAATGAACAGATTATATGCAACCTCCTCCCACACTCTCCACATGTACAGTTTTCCTCCCTAATAACATTCTCATCTCGCTTCTCCATCTGTATTCATTTCACCTATCAGATAACAGAACCTTGATTCGATCAGGGTTTTATTAAACCCTCATCATGTACTTAATTCTTATCTCTTTCAAAATGTCATAATCTACCGTCTCATTGTGAGCTATCCCTAGCCAGTTTATTAGTGTCCTAGGTGTTCATGGTGTGCTTTGCTTTCCGTCATGTTAATTAAACTATTTGTTGGATAAATTATTGCAGAATGTCCAAGATGATGGAGATTATACAAATGTCAGGATGCTCATAATATTTCCTAACACTTGCAGAAAGCAGAACTTTGCTATTTCGTCTCTGGTCCTCTCTCTCAAGACTGGCAGACATGTGGCTTGGGTTAGGAATACATTTCTCAAGAGCTATAAAATTTGTAGGGAAGAGCAACAAATGAGATGAGGTGTACTTTCCACAGTCACTCACATTTTCATTTCTTTTGAAATAGGTATGACCTTAGTATTTTATTTGAATGCAGTTCCCTTGGGTAATTGTACTGTGTGCTTATAAAATGTCTCAACTTTTCACATGGGTTACTGAGATGTCATATAAACCAATAATTCTTTGGGATTAACCTGAGTATGGAAGGCACACTGGTGCACTTTTACCATGACATTTCCCTCATGGTCTAGTAGCTCAAAAGTCAGAGGAGCACATGTACAAGTAGACAGGCTGTCATGAGGGTTCTGACAGTGACATAAAGTTACATAGCTGGATTTTTTTAATAGCACATATCCATTTTCCTTATTATAAGTAAATAACTGCTTCAACAAATTTTGAAGAGCAAAAATACAATGCCTTCCTTAAAATAATGTTGAAAAGAAATGCACATCTTTTTCTACAATCCATCTTGAGGAAGAATAAGAAACATATCCAGGGAAAATGGCATGGTACCTGGGAGGATGTTACTGTCATTGACCAAAAGGTCTTTCACATTCAAGTGCAAATAGCCCCCCTTGATGGGTGTGACCATGAGCTAATAATGTAGTTCATCTATGTCTCAGTTTTCTCATCTGCAGAATGGGGGTTATGGTAGTCCCTATCTAATGGGCTGATGTGAGGATTAAGTAAATGAACATAAGTAAAGTTCTTACAACAGACCTGGCTACATGGTAAGGACTCAACAAATGTTAGCTGAAATACTACATTTTTTTCAAGGCCCTAGGATTGGAAGTTATCAATTTCATCCAACAATTTAGCTGCCTCTGCTGAGAGCAGAGCTTAAGAAATGGCCCTCCAGGATACAAGGGGCAGGGGACTCAAGGATCCCCAGCAGCAAGGCTCAGCTTCCTTCTCTTATCATTTGAAGGTATCAAAGGGGCATCTACCCCACATGCTGGTCCCAGTCCTCTGTCTAAAATTCATTTGCCTCATTCTCTGGAACTATAAGCTCCACAAAAGCAGAGATATTATGTTTTAGGTACTAACATGCACCCAATAATCATCCCAGGAAGTGAGCAATCAAGTGTTGATTAATCCAGAAGCCCCATTGGGGGAAAATATTATCAGCTATTAACACTTCAGCCTGAATTAGACCAAGCAGTTTAGTCCTGGCACCTGGTGGTTCTCAGATGTGTGCAGAGAATGAATCCGTCATGGGGGAAGGGTGAGTTAGAGGCAAGGATCAACTTGGGGGCAGCACGATGTTCCACCTATAGAGAAGGCAGCTTTCCAGAGAAGCTAAAAGGCAGCATGGGGTTGGGGGTCACCAGGGGGCGGCCAGAGGAGCAGAGACCCAGTCATGTGGCTGTAAATGCACAGAAGAGGGAGGAAACCAAGGCTGGAGAGTGGAGGGAGAAGCACAGTGGAGAAGAAAGGGGAGGAGATCAGAGTTATCAGTTGCCGGAGAAGCTGAAGGTGACGACAGTGGAAAGCAAAATTAAAGTACGCTATCGATGAACCCAACATTTTGTGCAGTAAGGTTTGCTATGCCTTGCGTATGTGGAAACAAGCTTTAGAGCAGTGGTTCTTAAAGTGGGGTTCCCTGTCCAGCAGCATCAACATCACCTGGGAACTTGTTCAAGATGTTAATTCTTGGGCTCCACCCTACACCTAATGAATCAGAAGTTCTGGGGATGGGGCCCAGCAAACTTTAAACAAACCCTCCAGGTGATTCTCATGCATACTATAGTTTGAATACCACAGATAGAGATTAAAGTATCTACTCAAAAGCATTGACAAAATAAAATTAGCACTATATCCCAATGAAAGTGATATGGTGGGAAGAATTACATTTTAAATCTTTACAATAATCCTGGAAGGTAGGCAGGGAAGATACCCATCATCTGCTCTATTTTTATATGAAAAAACAGGGTCATAGTTCCATAACTGTATTACCCAAGGCCACATGTCACTGCAGGGTAGAAGAGACAGAAGGGCTCATGTCTCCAGATTCAGTGCCAAGACAGCATCTCCTACCAATCTCCTCTGATAAATCCAGTTCTACAAATCACAATGGATGGTCTCTCAGGTGTTGCTCTTTTTACAGTTTTGGGTGTGATCAAACCCTACACATATACAAATCATCAATCAAATCATTATTTTCTCAAATGAAAATTTCTATTTGGCCATGACTCCATGATCAAAATATTAACCAATATATAGACCACAGGTTCATTAAAATTAATTAATTTATGACTTCATGTTCATAGTTGAGAATCAGATGCAAAAAAAATGAATGCATCCTTAGAACACTGTGGACAAAATCAATGAACAAAAAGTCAGCAAACCAAAAGTGGTATTGAAGCTGTGAAGCAAATTTTGAGAAAGAAGAGTGGGACAATGAAGATATTTAGTCAGCACTTTAAGGAGATGCATCTAAGCCCATTTTCTTTCTCTCCTAGGAACATCCTTTGGCTTTGTTCTTCTGAGAAAACCGCCACCTCCATCAGTCTACTCCAGGAAGTCTATAATAAGCAAGAGCTGAATGTGAACCCTGAGGAAATAAACTTTTGGAGATGCCAAACATTGTCTTGCAAACCGGCTAGGGTGAAGAAAAGTCTAGGGTAGCATAGCAGGAAAGCAACTTCCGAATGGCCACCAAACCCTTCCCATACAACAGCTTCATGTCATGCCAAGGGTGCTGGCTACATTCATACAACACAACATACTGCAAAATGCACTTCTGTGCCTAGAATTTTTATTGGGATTAAACATACCCCTAAATAACTACTACTACCTTACTGACTTGCTGATTTACTTAAGGTAGAATAGTCATCCATTTTTACATATATCAGCTTTAATATACTTTAAGGAGGTGATTCTTGATCTTTATAGAACATTTGAATCAATCGGGGAGTTTTAGCAATCCAATGCCTGTGTTGCACCCCAGGATAATTAAATCAGAGCTTCTGCTGGTGGACCCTGGGCATTAATATTTTATACCTAGGGAAGAAAAAAAAATCTTTTTCCCTTACCCACCTCAGATTCTCTGGCTGGGGCCCTGTAAAATTAGACTAACAAAAGACAGAGTAGCAAGAGAAAAGCATACACATTTTATTAGCACATGCATAGTGCAATGGTGCACACACGTAGAAGCATTCAGAGATGAGTGACTCAAAGGGGTGGTGTATTCCTGACTTAGTAGAGGGAAGGAATGGGGGAGAAAGGGCAATTTTGGAAAATCAAATGACTTTTGGAAAGATAAATGTGCCCTTTGGAGAATAGATGGGAGATATGATAGTCTGGTTGGGTGTGGTGCCAAGAAGAGATTAGAGATGTTCCTGGGGAGGGGACTTATGACAACTGAGTTCCTTTGGGAGGCTCTGCTTTTAGGTAGTTAAGGGATTTCAGAAACTCAAATGCCTTCAGCGCAAAATCATTCTTATGCCAAAGTGGCATTTTGGGGTGGCATATCTCCACCCCCTTCAATTCCAATGTGTAGCCATGGCCAAGAGACACTGCTCAAAAATAATATTTACTTTTCTTCATCTCTCACACCATTACAAACAAGAAACAAGAAAGGAATAAAATTTAACCTAGAAAGAAAAATCAATGACAGAATTCTTTCTGTAAGGTAACTCTCCTAGCATAGGAGGAGGAGCACTGATCAATTATACTTTAAGAAGAAAAGTAAGTGAACTTAAATGCAGATGGAAAGGTTTGCAATAGACACACACTTTCCACTGGGCTCAAAGGTTTTGCTTTGATCACCAATAGGTGTTGATCATTCTTGAAAATACTGGTTTTTCCAGGTCAATCAATGAGAAAAAATACAACTGACTAGTTTTACCCTCTCGTTCCTCCACCTCCAGCATTGTGGAGGTCAGTATTGTGTTTCTAAATCTATAGGAAGTTATGTGGGATAATTCTAGATGAGGAGAGAATGCGGTGATGCCAAGGGAAACAGGAGACTTGAAAGAGGTTCCGTGAGCTGCTTCTGCTCCTATACTGGGAAAAGGGATGGAATGGGAATTGGAATGAGGATTGGCAACTCCCTCTATCCTCTTGCAGAGACTTCTAACAGGCGGTAGGATTTCTAGCAGGGTGGGTCAGGGCTGCTGTGGATGGTGCAGGCTGCTATGGCCATGGAGATGAGACTAAAGACCTGGTGCTTGACCTTGGCCAGGAGCAGCAGGGCTGCCCAACCTTCAGGGTGGCAGGGACTTGGACAGAGTCCAGTGAGGAGTGCGGAAGGCTCTTTCCTGGATGCTGAAACCCTCTGCCAACCTAGACAAAAAAACATCATGACTGAGTTGAAATTTGCTGGTAACCTGGTGAGATTGGGGCTTGAAGATTAATTTTGACTTAGAGTTTTAAAAGAATGGAAATTTTTATACTCAAAATTATAGAGTCAAATTCACACCCACCATACTGGTATTGAACAGACTGATCTATTATCTAGATCTGAGGGGTGTACCCATCAGAACACATCTAAACTCCAGTTCCAGGATTAAATCATGGATGTAAAAATAAAAATGGACTTTTAAATAGCTAGTGTTGCCCACTTTTGGAGACATTGCCAGAATTTTCAGGATACACAAAGATTCATCACCAAAAGTCCAGGAATGCCGTATGTTCTTGATAGACATAGTTTTGCTTTCACCACTGGCAGCTCCTCTGGGAACTAGAAGGCACAGCTAAGCAGGCGATGTGGGCATGACCTGAGGTTTGCCCTCTATAAGCATCTTCTACCCATTTGTACAGGAGTACAATGGAATACCTTTTCATCACCCACCGCAAGAGGCATGGCTGGCACCTCTATACCAAAAGAGAGATCAACAAGAGAAAAGCATAACAAATTTATTTAACCAAAGTTTTACATAACATGGGATCTTTCATAAATGAAGACCCAAAGACCAGGGAAAACTGTATATTTTTATGCTTAGCTTTGATGAAGGATGGACACACATATAGAAGCATGATTGGATCAAAAGGGTATGATCTAATAGTAATAAACTATGGGGAACTTAGCAAGGCCTGCTTGTTCAGATTCTTCTTGGCCTCCAGGAATTCCTTTATGACCAGTTCTCATATGGGAAGGCAGGTAAGGTCAAAATGACCTTGCTTCTGTGGTTTTCTCAATTGCCAACGTGCCATATTTTGGGGTGTCATGTCCTGAGCCCCGATATATTCATCCAATAAACTTTTACTGAGTGTCTATTAAATGCCAGGTTCTGCAGAATAAAACGCTGGAGGCTAAACTAATCAAAGAAGTTGTATTTACCACTGCTCCCTCTTTAATTCTCCCTAAAATGACAGCTAAAAAGATAACCCACAGGACAAAGAGAACTAGAGCTTAGTAACAGTCATGAGAATGTGAAGCTGGAAAGCAAGTAGAGGAGAGACAGCTGATGTGTTAGGCCAGAGAGAGCTGACACCTAAGCCAGCAGAAGGGGGAACCAGGAGCAATGGGATTTGCAACACAGAACCCCAGAAAGATTCAGGATTGTCAGCAACAGAGACTCCTAAAAGCAGGGGTAAAGCAAAACTGGAAACAGAAAGTTTGGTTCAAAACTTGCTTAAGCAGCAGCCAGGAAAAAGAGCAGAGGTTTGCTCTCTGAAGAGGGTGAACCAGAGGTATTTTGGGTGGGGGACACAGAGCACAGCTGATGATGGGTGGGTTACTATGGTGAAAAGGGGAATTACATGAAAGTCTCCTGAATGGAGACTCCCAGCTCCTGCCCCCTCCAGGCCTTCTAGACCACGGGGAGCCGGGTCTATATCCCCCAGGAAGGAGAATGGAAGATAACTGTGTTGGGGGAGGGGGGTGTCTGGTCAGCCCAAGGGAGAAGAATCGGGTGTTGCCAACAAAATAGACCAGCTAGACCACCCTACCCTGAAGCCCAGCAGACAACAAGCCCCAACCTTACAGAACCTTGTAGAACTTCCAATCAGCAACTGGATAACCTCATTCTTAAATATGACCAGACATCCAATGCTCACTGGTTATATGAGGTTTAAAGCAAATAAAGAGGGAGGAAAAAGGTACTCAGAAGAAATAAGAACCATACAAGGAGAAGGAAATTTAAAATGAAAACCTGTCATTAATATCCTCAGAAACATAAGAGATTGCATCAATGAAGTAAGTACAGAAGGAAACACTGAGAGAACTAAAAAAATTAAAGTTAAAAATAAGCAAAAGGAAAGCTCTTAAAAATTAAAAAAATAATGATAGGGGATATGCAAAGCTGATTACTAGAGATGGGAAATAAAGTTAAGAAAGTCTCCAAGAAATAGAACAAAATCAAGAAAAGAAAAATAGGAAAGAAAGGATAAAAACAACAGTAACCACAACTAGAGCCCATCCAAGTATTAGGTTATTAAGTACAAAATGTCCGATTTCCTTAAGTGCTTAGTTGGACTGTTGATATCTCTGACATTGCACTTTGGCACTTTTTGTTTTATGTTTATGGTGAAGCTACATCCTCAGTCTTGCAAACGCCTTTGGCTGGCTTGCCCCTCTGCCCTGGAAGGTCATAGTGTTTGTCCCCTCAGGAGGATGTAACTAGAAGGTTCAATCTCAGAAGCAGAGAACAGCCTTCACCAGACAATCAAACCTGCTGGCATCTTGATCTTGGACTTCCCAGCCTCTAGAACTGTGAGAAAATAAATTTCTATTCTTTATCTGTGTAAGGGAAAATGCATTTGTATAAGCAACACATTTCTTAAGCCACACTAAGATGACCGCCACAGTGTTTTTTTCAGACTGGTCCCCCACCCCCACAAGCTAGCTGGCCTTCCAGGGAGGCGTGAGTCAGCACACTCATGTAACCAAGGTGTTATCTCCTCTGTGAACCCATGTGATCACACTTTCGCATGGCATGTTGCCACTATTGTTCAGAGCCATATATAAGTGCTCACCATGTTCTTGGCCATGCTTTTCTCCACTGCTGTATCGCCTCCCCCCCCACCCCTGCCCGACGATAAAGAGCATGTCTCACCTGCCTGCTGCCACTCGCCTTTTTTTCCAATTCCCGAAGCCTGTGTCAGAACACAAGCTAGTCGCAGAGCATCCTCCTCACAATCTGGTCTCAGGTATTTGTTACAGCATCACAAAGCAGACTAAGACGGGAACACTGACTCCCAATGAGTCGGTGAAGGAAAAGGAGTCACAAAAAGATAACGCGTGATTCATATACATTAAGATCTGTGAATCTCTCAAGAGGCTGTGATTTCATTGCCCTAAATATCTTTCTCCTATTCTTTAAAATCCATGGTTTCACTGAGCTCAAGGTCATTTAGAAAAGGAAAATGAGAACAAACTTTTCCCCCTATTGGCTGTAGAAGATACAGATGAAGAAAAAGTAAAAAACAAACAAACAAAAAAAATGACTCCTGAATATCTGGGTAACTGGACGGATGCTGTACACAGGAAATCCAAGAGAAGTGATTTGGGGAGAAGATTACATCACATTTTGACAAAAACTGGTAGTGGTTAAGGGCATGACCACAAAGAAAGCTTATCCTCCTCACATCCTACAAGGAACGTGACCTGTGCAGATCACAGCACAGATTCTTCTACAGAATGATGCAGCATAGTCCACCAATCTTTGATTTTGATGTTTAAAAGAAAAAAAAACCTTGAAACTGTCTTTTCTTTCTTTTATGGCAAGTGCCCCACATGTGACACGTGAATTCTGTCGTCCCATTTTTAGAAAAATTCAAATTCCCTACCAACAGGAAGGTGGTCAGGTAGTTGCCTATAAAACATATTTTAAAGGTTTTTGCTAAAAATATCAGGTTGAATAACTGACCTAAGACAGGTGGGCACTATTTGGCCTCTGATCCACCCATTGGACATTTCTCTCTTAGGGATTATAGTTACACTGGCAGAAGTTTTAGAAAATTCCACTCCTACCTCAGATTTCTCTTTCCCTCCCTTTGTAGCTGTGGTTTCAGGAAAGTGCATGGGAGGAAAGAAAATAAGAGAACTGAGAAAAAAGTAAAGATCATAAGACCATCTAGTATTCCTTAGCATTTATCAGAACAATCAGAAACAATCAACAAATGCATGCTAAATATGACGGTTTGCTATCAGTAAGAAAGACATGCAACATGCTCTGTCCTACAGTTATATGGTGTGTTACTTTGCTAGTGAGACACCAAAGCAGCAACCTCCAGGAAAAAAACCAGGAACTCTGTATTTTAGACTGAATTTAGCTGGCATATGGTATAATCAAGCAAATCAGTCTTCCTTGCTCAGAAACCAGAGTTCTAAAATATAGATTATAGTACTATTGGCTGCTGTTCATAGGAAGTTTATTAGGATCGACTTAGAAATAATGATAAAATGACTTGGCAAACATTGCATTAGATCAGAATATGTAACTCTAAGCAACATATCTTCGTAGTGAAAATGAAGCTTGAAATTTATATGACTATTCGTCATTGTCATATATAGAAAACGAAATACAAACAAAATAGTAAATAGTAAAGGTATCTGTAATGATTCATTTGTAGTAATGAACTACATTGTTCACATAGCCACACAAATCAACAACACTTCAGTTGTGTGTAGCAGATCATATGCCAAATATAGACAGAATTTTTAAAAAGATATTTGATGGCTTTTATCAAATAATGTCAATTTTAGAAATTCAGGTATACTGTATTCAGAATACTATATCAAACTGAATATCAACAGAAAACATAACCCAACTCAGGTGGTTGAAGGAACATTCATAAAAATGTAGGCAGAGATATGGAACTGACAGAAGATGTTCAAATCCCTAGAAACTAGCCACAGAAGAAGTGTTACCACCCTCAGCCTAAAGGAGCAAAGGGAGGTGATACATTTCGAGAACCACCGAGAACTGAAGCTGTGGAAGAGTTCCTGCAAGAAGGAGGGTAGCTGAGGAATACTCTGCTCAACACAGCAAGACAGTGCCCCAAGCCACACAGTTCTCCTACCACTTATCTTACTCACATCTCATGCAGTATTTGTATTAGATTATGAAACCTCTGCTCATTCAGATCTCTAAATCCTAGTGTTGTTCCTGTCTTCTCACGGCAATCAGTAAATCCCAGTCTTTCATCATTGATGCAGAATTAGCTATGTTTGAGAGCTAAATAAAAATTCATGTTAACAGCATAATTGGGCTAATTTTAAAAAGAGAATATATTCGTATTAAACATCAGCCATAAGCCCTAGGCATTGCATTCAGGAACACAAGATAGTTATTTCTTAAGAAGACAAAATTTAGTTCTTGAGTTGAGATGTTAGCTGTTACACCTCCCAGCCTCCAATCTCCTGCTGGGCTTTCCATGGGTAGAACCCAAACAGAAGTCAGAGCGTCACGAGATGCAGCTGGTATCGTCAGTCTAAAGCACAGAGGAGCATTGAGGAGGGCACAGAAGGGATCTGAGGGGTGGGCAAAGGAGATTAACCAGCATAAGTGTAACCCCCAGAATTTTGAATATACCCTACCAACCCAGCTTCAAAAATCAAATTTGTGTTATCTTTTTAACTTATTCATGAGTCACGGAAATATCCTACTCTACATTATTCTTATGGTAATCCCAACTGGAAACAAATTCTGTATGGGCCTGGGTTTTGATTCAGCATGCATTTGACTGGAAGTAACAGAAAACCCAATTCCAGTGTAAACCCAACTCCAGGATTCACCTTTGAAAAGTCTGGAGGTAGTAGGTTGCTGGCATTGTCAGCAGCTCAAGGACATCAGGCCCAGAGTCCACATGCTCTGGGCTTTTACCCCATTCATTTCACCACAATGTTGCAAGATAGCTGCTGCAACTCCAGACAGACGTGAAGTTAAGGAAGGAGGAAGTTAGAAGAGGGAAAAACAATCCCAGCTGCATCTATCTCTTTTTATCAGGAAAGCAGATGCTTTCCTCAAAACCTGAACCAAATTTCACCTTTATTTCATTGGCTACCACTGCAACACACTTTTAGTTGCAAAAGAGGCTTTGTAAGCAAGTATTTAAGGAAATCTTCCTGCCCTTAATAAAATCTGGCTTCTGGAAGCAAGGAAATGGGGAGATGTTTAATAGGCAACTGAAAGTGTCTGCCACGGTTAAATATCGTTTATAAATTTTATAGTTTGTTACATTAGATGCTCAGAAGAAGCCCATTAGTGCTCATTAAACATTGGATAAGAAAAAGCAATGTTCGGTCACTCTTTTGCTTCTCTGATGAATGAGCCAAAGGGACAGTGAGTCTGTCATTGGAAAGCCATTACCCTGTCGACTGCCATCAGCCCATTTTACACAGCAGCTAAGAGAACTGATCCAAATGAAAATCCCTAATATCTCAACTCAAGCTAGATTGTCCTTTTTAAGAATGATTATTTTGTGTTCCTGAATCCTAGTCATTACTAAAGCTCATATTTAGTACTGATGTTTATTATGTTTGCTTGTCAAACTTAGCCCAATTATGCTGTTAACTTGAATTTGTATTTAGTTCTAGAACATACCTAATTCTGCATCTACCCTGTAAGACTGTGATCTACTGATTGACATGCAAAGGCAGCGGCACTAGGATTTAGTGAATCTGAATCATCAGAGGTTTTATTATAATTAGAAATATCGAATAAGATGTCCCTAGATGAATCATTTTGATCAGTTACAAAAGATAACATGCCATAAACCAAGAGATATTACACTCCAATTATGGTCTTACATCCAGTGATCCTACTGCTTTTGTTAATGAATAGCTGCCAAGTAATAGTCGTTTAACAGAGAAGGAAAGCACAAAGACCACATTTCAGACTTTTCTATGGCAGGAATTCATCCCCCTTGGATATACCCTGCATGGTGTATGACCTTGAGTTGCTTTTATTTTAGTGGATCTTGTTGTTGGCTTTTTTTTTTCCTTACCTTTGCTTTATTCTGCATTACATTGTATCTATTATTCATGTGAATCTTGGAGCAAAGCTCATCTTCCTGCCACATCACCTTTTTCTGTCACTCTCCCCTTTTGGCCACTTCTGCCCTAGAGTACTCTTGATGGAAACATTTGTTATACAATCAGTTTACAATATAAACCTCACCCCCTGGGCTTAACTTGGCACTGGCTCATAAATGGGAAGGAAAATCTTATTTTGAAGTGCAGAGTTTAACATCTGAACAATTCGAGTACATCTAAAACACTCAGAAAATGTTTCAAAGGCAGCCTGATGTGCTACACTGAGTAATATTCAATTTTGTAAAGCTATTTTATGTTTTAGTTAATCAGTATTGTTGAAATATAACAGAAAATGATCCCATGATCATAGTGAACCACAGTATACTGTAAGCTATAACTCTTATAATATTTTAAAACATTAAGTTTGAAATGGGGTTAGACGATGATAAAGGTCAGTCCTCCATACATTATGGTCAAAAATGCCTCAAGCAGCTCCTGAGATCCTTCATTAAAAGCCAGCTAGTAGGACCTGCCACAATTTGCCCATCCTCCTCCTTTTTTTTTTTTTTTTCATCCTTTCCTCTATCCTGCTATGAAGAACATGTCTGGAGCTCTTGGAGTCATTTTGGACGATGAGGATGAAAGTCATACCGTAGGAATGATGGAAAGATGAACTGGAAGGAGTCTGTGTCCCTGAGCACCATCTTTGGCCTGGGCTTCTACTCAGGAACCTCTAAACAAGCCTCTGTCTTGTCTAAGCCACTCCTGTGGAGGGTCTTGGTTATTCACGTTCAAACCCAAAGCTAATAGATACAGCTAAAGTAATAACAGTAAGACAGCTAAAATGTACTGACCTCTTACTTTGTCAGATATTGGGCTGAGCACTTTATTTGCATTATTATCTTTAAGCCTTATAACAACTCTTTAAATCAGATACTATTATTATTCTTATTTTACAGAGGAGAAAACTGGGAGTATACAAAGTTAACTAACTTAATAAGGGGGTGCAGCCAGTAAGTAGTAGAAATGGGATTCAACCCAGGCATGTGACTCCAGAACCCATGCTCAGAACATTACCCATGGTGGGAAATATCTTTGTAACTTTGACTCATGATTCCTCTATGCTCAATTCAAGCAATATTTTTGTCTCATTCTTTTGTATCTTCCCTACTTCCAAATACCCTACCTGTTAAACAAATAAACTTTAATAGGTTAGAATACTCTGTTATCCAAGGTTAAAGAAGGGAGGGATGACATTTATTCTGATGGAGCACATACATAATTGGCTTGTGCTTTGCAGCAAAAGGCATAATTTCATTTTCCTTACTGCTGTACAATGGGAAAAAAAGTAAAAGACAGAGACAACATCTTGAAGAATGATTCAGTCAGGAGGGATGTGGCCAGAGGACAATCTGCAGCCAGCATTGTTCCAATGCAATCCTCCACAATGTAATATTTAAAGTACTTCATAGGTCGGTAGCTAGAGGAAAATAAGAGAAATAACCTTGACAATCCAGAAAGAGGAGAGAGTCTTGCCAACGTTAACCAGAACAAGTTCTGGTGGACTAGACCACGATACCTTTGTTTCTGCATTACTATTATGAATTCTTCACAGTTTCCAGACTGGGATACATTTCTTTCAGTCTCTTCCTGGATTTTTGACAAATGTCTGAAAGATTTTTTTAGTTTCCACCAATGGTATGTCTTCCCTTCATCCATTATTCTTAGTAAATATTTATTGGGCTCCTATTATGTGCCAAGCACTGTGTTAGGCTCAAAGTTTGGTGCAAAGATATAGAAGACATTGCCCTGCCCTAGTCTAGTAGGGGAGACAAAGAAAGAGAGTGCAGGTAGGTAGGTGGGGAGCAGAGTGAGGGAAGATGTGCAGAGATGAGGTGGGGCCTGCACGGGCTGGGACACAACAGGCCTGTGCTCACCCACCAAGAGGTCTGGACATCACCCGATGGCACAGGAGCAACCGAAGGACTTTGGGCAAAGGAGTAACGTTAGTTTTGTTTTAAAACTCAAATTCCACTCAGCAACATGAAAGATGAATTAAATGAAATCAGAATGGAGGCAAGCATTCTAGCTAGTGAGCTAAATTACACTAATCCAGGAGAAAGATGATGAGGGCCCAATCAAAGCAGTAGAATGGGAAAAAGAAACTGAATGCAGAGAGATCTAGGGAAAATCAACAGGCTTAGTGTTTGAAATGATGGAAGATGGGATTGGAGAGGGAAAGGAAAGAATCCATGAAGATTTTCAGATTGATGGCTTGCTGGGTTTATTTCAATACTTTAGAGGTAGCTGGTATTAAAGAAAAGAAAGAGCACCTGCAAGCTTTGGCTGTGGAGAATATATATATTTTTTCCTTTGGCTTCACCTCTTAGCAGCAGTGGACAAGTCATGTTGATTTCTTAAACCTCAGTTTCCTCATCTGTAAGAGGAGAATAATTTTTTCTTAGAACTTTTAAACAATAATGAATAAGATAACGTAAGAAAAGAGCTTACTATTGTCCCTGTAACAAAATTGGATTTAAGTCAGTCAAGGTTCAGTGCATAAAACAGAAACTACACAGGTATGTCAAGCAAAAAGGTATTGAATTCAGGGAACTAGATGCCTACAAAATAATTGGAAAGACTAGATGGAACAAAGTCAGAGCCACTAGGCTTTTAGGTTACCACTGCAAGTGAACTCTGAAGATCAGGAAGCTGATGCTGCCATCCAAAAGTCAGGAAGCTTCAGGAAACTGCTGCCAACGTCACAGGTACTCTGCAGCTCCAAAACTGGTAATGGCAGTGAACCATGAAGTTCAGTCACCACAAAACATATATCCGCCAGGGCCTATATGTTAGCCACGACATCTGTTGCAGGGAGAATGGCTCTGTCTCCTTCCACCTCTCAAACACAGGCAGGTATATTTCTTTGATAGAATATCAATTGCATCAAAAACATGTAATTCATTCCCAGATTTCTGGCCCCTGCAATATAGGGGCCAGAAATATAGAATAGGGAGGGAATGAATGATTACCAATAAGCAATACCCAGCTCAGTCCTTAATATATTTATTATATATATTTAATTATAGAGCTCGTCTGAGCAGAAGGAAAGCAGGTTTGGGACTGGAGGTGATTAATTCATTTGGGGGCGTTTTGGTGTTGAAGTGGCTGGGGGACGTGCCGATAGCTGTATATGGAAAAATAACTTAGGAAGTAGGTCCTATAAATGCAGATTTAGAAGTCATCGTCTTAGTGGTAGCTGAAGTCATGGAATGCGAATGGCCCCTCAGCCATCCACTCCCAGGGAGTGTCCAGATTGGGAAGACACTAATACCAAGCACAGGAGCCCAGGGTCTGCCAACATTAAAAGGATTCAAAAAGACAGCAGAGCTCACGAAGAAGTTAGAGAGAATTTTGAAAAGGAGGATGTGGTCTGCAGAATGCTAGCCAGAAGTCAAACAAAGCAGAGAACTCAAAAGTTTCCACTGGGCCTATCAACTTGGGTGTCATCGTTCACTTTGGCAGGTTCAACTTCAATGACAGAGGCAAAGTCAGGTTTCAATGTCATGAAATGAAGTCTTGGGTGTGGAGGAAAGAGATGAAATAGGGAGATAAAGTAAGTTTAAAAAATAGCTCTACATCATGGAAAAAACTACAAAAATGATAATAAAGTTCTTTTGCCTGACAACTATCTTTGGTAGTTATGTTTCTATGTTACATATTCTAAAAATACTTCCTTAAGTCTGGGATGATGATCACCTAGCATGATAATGGTTATTCTGGGTGGTGTGATTTTGAAGTCATTGTTTTTCTTTTATCTTTTCACATTCCTCATAGCTGGAAACAAGCATAATCATTTAAGCAAAAGCAATTGTCATTATTCCTAAAACAAAAATAAATTTTCTCCATACCCAGCGTGGGTTGGAACTTTAGGTCATTTTATACAAATGGAGTTTTTGTTGATAAAGTCAAGGACAAGTAAACCCAGTTTCTATGTAGGTACCAAACTTCTTCCTGAACTCAGTGTTTTCAAAAAGTAATTATGATGTTGGAATGTCTAAAGAAAAATACAGAATGAGGAGGATTGGAAATTAACTCTTTAACTTTATTCCACATGGCTGGAAACTTACATAGAATATTAGCTTCATAATTTGAGATTCATAATTTTGAGATGGAAAGAAATAAAGAGAACATAATTCAGTATCTAAAATTACAGATGGAAACCGATGCCCAGAAAAGACCTGGCCAAGGTCACACAGTTGGAAAAATGAAAAGGAGAAACCAGAACCCTGGACCACTAATTGAGGTTCTACCCACCTGGCCACATGGCTCACGAATGAGGCAGAGAGCTGGGAGAGCCTCAGCAGGGCTGAAGGGTGCAAAGCAGGGTGTAGAACGGAAAGTCAGGGGGTCTGGGATTGTTTGACTTGGAAAAGAGAAGATGGAAGGGATGTTAATAATTTCTCTTCCATCTCTGCTAATGAAATAGATAATGAAAGTTTCCTCCACACTCTTGCCCATGTTGTTCTTTCCATGCTAAATGTTGCTTTCCTGTTCTCTCCACCTACCCAAGTATAACTCCCCTTCCATGTCATTAGACAAGTCCCAGCTCTTTGTAAACCCAGCTCTTTGTTCAGATGAGTCCACATTGAACAAGGAACTTTACGAGTTCTCAGGTCTCCCCCCTAAGCACTGATGGCTGGAATCACAGGAACAGACACACAAGTTGTCGGGATGCCTCATCGTTTCACTATGATGTATTGTTCTTCTTTAGAGAGATCCATCCCAAGCCTTCATTTGTAAACCCCCTGACTTCGGTCATGGCCTAGCATAGGATTGACCTTATAGTAGACACTCAATAAATACTTGTAGAATTTAATTAAACCATGGCATATAAATTTATTTTAAATACAAAACACATTTTTCTAATAGTCAATATTATTAATTATTAAGTAGGATTTAAAAAATCTCTTCTAACCAACAAAAACAGGTATATTAATATTACCTATCTAGGAAATTTAGGGTGTGATGCTGTCTGAAGACCCAAAGATACAAGGATTAACAATAATTCTTTTTCAAGTCTGAGCCTTATGATTCTGTCATTATCTGCTTCAAATTAGAAAGTATATATCTCTCAAATATACTTTGTTAAGAGAGAACGGTAGAGATTTCAGCTACCTCTACTGTTAATTCAAACCATTGCAGAGTCAAACTGATCAATCAGTTGCTGAGTAATTTGTAATGATCTTCCACTGCATCTAAATAAAATAAAGGACTGAATGATTGATTCAGTGGTCATATGATTGGGATGTCCTAATTGTAGCCTAGTAATAGGAACCATATGCTTAAAGTCAATGTATCACTTTCATCTTACAAAATCTGATGGATTATAGATGCATTCACTCTTTAGAAATGGTGAATCTATCACCTTTAGTATTCATAAAATGTCATTTCCTTACAAATTTTTCTGTAGACTTTTTTTCCAATTTTTTTATTCCTACTCATGCATTTCCTAATTTACTGAAGCAAGTCATACACTAGAGAAGAGAAGATATCTGCCAAATAACCTTGGCAGATAAAAGGAAGAAGATCACTCATAAGATAGTGCATGACTTGATTCATGTTTTTAAACACCATTCTTAAGGATTTTTACTATTGTTTTAAGTAAAGCCATTTTAATGTCAGGTTTCCAAAGATTTTACTTTCACTACAAAACGTGAATGGATAGGGACTTGCCCTTTTATGAGCACAAAAATCTGCTAATATAATAAATGTGATACTGAGGATAATGAATTACCTGCTATCCAGTAGAGCTCATTAAAATGTTGTCTCCCAAAATTGCCTTCCTGGGAGGCAGATCTCTTTAAAAAAAAATTAATGAGAGACATGATTTGAGTTTTTGAAATTTATGACATCTCCTTTTAGTAATGACTATAACTTCCTTACAGATAAAGATGATATTTGTGCCCTCTGGGATAATTCCCTGTCTGATAATGTTTAAATATAACATAATTTTAGAATAAGTAAGAAAGGCTTTTAAATGTCATTTAAAGTATGACACAGTTTAATGAAAGGAAAGAATCAAAGTATCTTTGTCAGTTCAATAAACATTGTGCTGCTTCTTAGCACGATTTGAAAAACAGCCGTGCTTTCCATCAGGATTGGAGAGGTGGCCTTGTCTGGAACAGAGAGTTCTCCAAGGCAGGGATGGATCTACAGTGCAGCCAATGACGCTGACATTTCAAGGCCCCTCCTTGCCCAGCCACTGGCTCTGAATGCTCCAAGTGGTTGGGTCGACGGAAGTCCTAAGAGGAGAGCTAGCCAGATTCTCATCGATCTTGAGTTGCCTAAAGATATCACTGAATCTTTAAGATTTCCATAATTTGTTGTGATTTATTTTTCTCATCTTACCTAAGATCAATTTTGTAATTTTGTACTTTTTTCATATAGAGGAATCTCAAAATCCTATAAGTTTCAGGCCCTACAAAGCCTAGATCTGCCCCATCCAACAGCAAGAAGAATTTCTTCACAAAGGAAATTTATTTCAAAGAATCTTTTTAATTGAAATTTTCTAACTGAGTTTTATTAGCTGCACTAAAGCCCCTTGATGTAATTTGTGTAAATGCAGGCAAACAATTTGCATAAATCATCATTTGGATATTGGGGGTTAATGAAGTGAACATCAAGCTTCAGAGGCAATTGAGGGCCCTAATATAGATGTAGCATCATGGACCCTTATAACAACAGGTGGATCATCGCAACAAAAATGGCCAAGCAGATGTGAATTCCAATCTTATTTCTAGGCAGTCCACTCCTACAGGGTCAGCATGAGATTTTGAAGCATACAGTAAAAGTCAGGGCAAAAGGCATGATCTACCCCAGAATCTCTCAACTGAAGTATCACAAGAATGGAAAAACAAGCACTACATGTACTTGCCATCAAATTGGTATTAACTGACTTAACTGACCAACACTTAAGTGCACATGTAGTAGTAACATTCATTGGGTGTAGGAAAGGTGGGAGCGGGGAGGAGGGGATGGGTGTATTCACACCTAATGGGTGCGGTGCACACTGTCTGGGGATTGGACATGCTTGAAGCTCTGACTCGGGTGGGGAAAAGGCAATATACATAACCTAAACATTTGTATCCTGTAATATGCTGAAATAATAATTTTAAAAAGCTGTGTTCAACATCCCTGAAAAAAGCGGCAGCCAGTGTACATCATGGTGTGTAATGTGGCACAGAGATTCAAACCAGTATAAGAAAAAAAAAAATCAAAGAATTGCAGAAGCCTCTGAACACCACGTCTCCTACCAATTCTGTTCTGCTGAGCTAATGCGTCACAGCTTTAACATGGGCCCAGTTCTGATCTGCCGAAACTTGTCAGAAACCCTGGGAGAGGTGGCCTAAGAGCACACAAAGGCTCAGCAACCCAAATAGCAAAAACAATTCTCTCACTTTGAATTTCATGACTTACTAACATGACCTGTACTGTACAAAATTTGCCAACTTTAATAACCAGGGTATGGACATCTCCCAATGTAGCTAAAATGGAGCATGTTGTTTTTAAAAATTATTTGAAATTAACTTCTATCATCTGTATGAAATATATTTTAAATATTTAAAGTAAATCTTCTAATGAAATTCTCTACAAAACTTAACAAGTCAGAAGACAATCCTTCCTTAAAAATCCTGCCATGTGTGACAACATAGATGAACCTGCAGGATTTCATGCTAAGTGAAATTAGCCAGCCACAGAAGGACAAATACTACTGAATGATTCCTGCATGAGTTATCAAAAATAGTCAAACTCATAGAAGCAAAGAATAGAATGGTGGTTGCCAGGGGCTGAGGGGCTGGGGAGAGGAAGAGTTGCTAATGAACAAGGTGTCAAATTTCAGTTATGCAAGATGATTAAGCTCTAGAGATCTGCTGTATCAGATTATGCCCACCATTAACAATGATGTACGGTACAATTAAAAATCTGTTAAGAGGGTTGATCTCGCCCTAAATGTTCTTACTACAATAAATAAAATACAATAAAATAGAAGAAGAAAAGTGGAGGAGGAGGAGGAAGAGGAAGGGGAGGAGGAGGAGGAAGTAGGGAAGAAGATGAGGAGGTGGCATCTCTCCCAAGAAAAAGAGTACATCCATCCTTGGCCTGATGGATAGAGGCATCAGTGGTTGGTGGAGGGCAGGTGAGGGGTGGTGAAGAGAAGATAAAGATTGGGTTTAAATCTTGCGAGAGATTGATTTTCTGGGGAGATATTGGCTACTAGCTAATATCTTAGGACAACAGTATTCCAAGTATGGGCCATAGATCTCTGAGGGTCTATGAGACACTTTCAGGTTATTCAAAAACTCAAAGCTATTTTCATAATAACACTAAGACATTATTTGCCTTTTTCATTGTGTTGACATCTGCATTGATGGTGCAATAGCAATGGCGGGTAGAACTGTTGGTGGCTCAGCACAGATCATCAAAGATCAACTGTACCAGTAATCAGTGTACTGACACTGCACTTCACTGACATTCACTGGCAGGGGAAAAAAGCCAGAGAAGTGTTTCACTTTAGAATGCCCTTGATGAAGCAGTACAAATCACTGATTTTTTAAAATATCAGCTCTTGGGTCTACATCTTTTTACTATTCTGTTCGACAAAATGGGAAGAATGCAAAAAGCACTTCTGCATACTCAAGTATGATGGTCGTCTCAAGGAAAAGCACTTGTAAGATTGAGTTGTGAGCTGAACTCCTTTTTTTTTCAGAGAATAGCATTTTTACTTGAATCAATGAAGAACTCTCTTTATTTAGACTTGGGTATTTGGCAGACATTTTCTCCACAATGAACCAAGTGAGACTGACTACCACTTCAAGGAAAACAACTGACAGTATTTGTTGCCAATGATAAAATTCAAGCTTTTAAGCAAAAACTAGAATTTTAGAAAAATTGTATCTGCCACTATAAGCTTGACAGCTGTCCAATACTCAAAACTTTTCAGATGAGATAAGTAGTAACATTAAAAATATAATATTTCATATTGTATGATGAAATATGCCACCATTTGGAATATCTATACAACTCAATGAATCAACATCCCAAGTGACCAATATATGGTGTTACAAAATCATACATGGGTAAAATATCCATTCAAAGTACAAGAATAAATTTTAATATAATAGAATTTGAAAAGTTCATTGATATGGTTTCAGATTCCACAATGCAACTCACCTTTTAAAAAAACACTCTTTAGTGTAGTATCTAAGAATATCCACAATTTTTTGAAAAGGCTATTAAAACACTCCCTTTTCCAATAACTTATCTGTGTGAGGCTGGTGTTTCTTAATACATGTTAATCAAAACAACATGTCACAGCAGATTGGTAATGACTTTAAAATATGCCCACAGATTCTTTGACAGTTCCTTCCTCAGAAGATGGAACCCCATTCCCACACTTTGAGTGTGATCCAAACTTAATGACTCATTTCTAGTGAATAGAAGGTGGCATAAGTAATCATGTGTTACTTACAACAGGTAATAAAAGGCATTGTGACTTTCTTCTTGTGCTCTCTCTCTTAGAGAGTTTGGTAGGAAACCAACTGCATGTTGTGGAAAAGACTTGAGAACTGTAGGCTTAGGAGAAAAGTCAAAGGAACAGACCAAATGTCTGGATCCTGACAATGTGAGGTAAAGGATGCCCTTTAGGTAGCATCAAGACTCAACTACTGCCCAACCAGCATCAGGCTTCCCAGGGGCCATGGATCATGCATTATATCAGGAGTTGGCTAAACCCACCTTCTGCTTTTGCAAATAAAGTTTTATTGCAACACAGTCAAGCCCATCTGATTACATATGTTTATGGTTGCTTTTGGCTGCAATAGCAGAATTGAAGAAACATCACAGAAACTGTATGGCATATGACCTACAAAGCCTAAAATGTGCACTATATGGCCATTTAGACAGTAAGTTTGCTTACTCGTATATCACATCAGTGGTCTTCAATTTGCATGGTTTCTACTCATTTTTCCCAATGAAATTCCAAGGAATGGCTTTTTATCAGGGATAAGACACTTTCCTTTCACTCCCTCTTATTTTACTCCAATCAACACCACGGATGGGTGATCAATGACAGAAGGGTGGCTGGATAATATTTTGAGATATTAATTTAATTTTTTTTGCCTTCCATTTTACCCTCTTAATCTTTCTAGCAGGTGTAGACTCATGGCCTCAAGAGAGAGAGGCAAGAAAGAGTATTGCAGAGGTAGCATCCCATAAGGTAGATGCCTATACCCTTAGAGAAAGAAGATTCGCAACCACCTGGAGAGGCAGAGAGGGAGGGGGAGTCCTATGCCTCTGCCTAAAGTAATTTTTCTCACAGGCTGGAGAGAGATCTCTGTGGATCTGGAGCATAGTCAAGACCACAAACAGCAAATATGTCCTAAGCATGGAAAAGAAATAGCACAAGAATAAGATCTGAAGAAGGTGAGCAACAGAGATGATGGACATGTGGATGATGGACATCCTTTTAGGGTAAATTATGAAGATTAAATGGGCATTCTTAGCTCTGTGTAAAATATAGGAATCATATAGAACCTCCAGGAAGTGGTAGTGGTGGTGGTGGGAAACCCCAAGAAGGACTAAAGGAGAATCAGAATCAGAAACTAAATAGAATTGTAGAAAATAGGAAAAGTATTTTCTGCTTATCCCAGTTTGCAGTCTGAGGCTATTGTTCATTACGTATGCATCACTGGTAGGCTCAAGCATTCATTCATTTCTTTATCCAGTCAGTGAATGATTATTGAGCATCTACCGCATATGTGTACTGGAGATACAGACATGCTCCCTGTTCTCATAAAGTTAATAGTTGATAGAGATAAGACAGATTAAACAAATGAAGATACAAAGATCTAATTATGGTAAGTACTATTCTACAATATACTGAATCTACTTAATAAAATGTCACAAATATGCTTTAAAATGCTAGCTGAGCTCACACACACACACACACACACACACACACACTCATGAAGGATACAACTAGAGAGGTAACTGAGCTCTGAAGCTAGAGACTATTCTGGGAATAGTCCCCAACACCAGTAATCTCCTATGGCTGCCAGTTTTACCCTGAGCCAGAGGCAGAGCAGGCTTTCGGTCTGTTGAAGGTGAAGAATCACAACTGAGACTCCTCTTATAAAACTACACTGCCAGTGAATGTATAGATTGGTAAAATTCTACCCATAGCAAAAGAGAGACTGCTAGGAAATGTGTCTGTCTCTGCTCTGTCTCTGGGTGGGGAAAAGAAGAATTCCCCACAAAAACTCCTAATCACAAATTGTCTTCTACCCTCTGGAGGGTAGAGGTCTGAAATGAAGGTGTTGGCAGGACCACACACTCTCTCAAGGGTCTAGGTGAAGATCTGTTCCATGCTTTTCTCTTAACTTCTGGTGTTGCCAGCAATCCTTGCCGTTCCTTGCCTTGTAGATACATCACATCACTCCATTCTCTGCCATCACATTCATGTGGCATTCTCCCTGTTTGTCCCTCTGTGTCTCTTCTTATATGACACTGGTCATATTGGATTAAGGGTTCATCTTACTCTAGTATGACCTCATCACAACTAATTGCATCTGCAAGAGCCCTTTTTCCAAATAAGGTGTACTAGGGGTGGAAACTTCAACATATTTATTTTGCAGGTGCAATTCAACCTGTAACATTAATAAATAAGAAAAAAATGGCTTTAAAGTATTGTGGCCTCATAACTGGCCTATTCTTGAAAATGTTTCATAGATACTTAAGAAGAGTCTGCATTCTCACTGGTAGGATATACATGAGATTGAACAAATTTTTAATTGTGTTTTCAAATCAAATCTTCTGTATTTGTACAAATTTCTTATCTTGATCAGTTTTTGAGAGAGAAGTCTTAAAATCCTCTAGTATAATCATATATTGCCAGTTTCTTGTGGCAAATTTGTGTATTTGTGACTATTCTGTTAGGTACATATAAATTTAGAATTGGCTACCATCCTGGTAAATTTTAACTTTTTATCATTATATAGTGACTCTTTTATCTCTAATAAAAATTTTATCTTAAAGTCAGTTTTCTTTTCTATGAAGGAAAAACTGAAATGGAAGAAAAACTATGAGCAAAGAAATTGGTAAATATATCAGTAAAACTAAACAAATACTGACTGTATAGAACTAAGAAATGATGTTTAAATTGAATGTTAAAAACAAAATAGTGCCGGGTGCAGTTGCTCACACTTGTAATCCTGGCATTCTGGGAGACCAAGGTGGGAAGATCCCTTGAGCTCAGGAGTTCATAACCAGCCTGAGCAAGAGCAAGATCCAGTTTCTACTAAAAATAGAAAAAAATGGGCCAGAAGTGGTGTCACATGCCTGTAGTCCCAGCTACTCAGGAGGCTGAGGCAGAAGGATCTCTTGAGCCCAGGAGTTAGAGGTTGCAGTAAACTATGATAATGCCACTGCACTCTAGCCAGGGTGACAAAGTGAGACCAAAAAAACCAAAGCTAAAATAGGAAAAAATTAAAATATAAGATAGAGTAGAAATCAAAGCTCAAATTATCTAAGATATTATTAAGGAGAAGAGCAAAAGCATTAATAATTTTAGATCTTCAATCAAGTATGCAGTTTAAAATTTTAAGAATAATCACTCTTAAATAGAAATTGGGTGTATATCTTCCAAATAGTATTGGAGGAAAAAAAGTCATTAAAAAAAAAGCTTATTTCAAAAGATGTCAAGAAGTAGAAAAAATAAGTAACATTAAGCACACACACAAAAATGATAAGATGATAGAAATAATTCCAAATATATCTATAATCATGTTAAATGTAAGTGCACGAAACTCTCCAGTTGAAGGGCAAAGACTGTCAACTAGACAAGAGATGTTTTCAGAGAAATACCTAAAATATAAGGACATAGAAACTTTCAAAGTAAAAGAATGGAAAGAATTGTATTAATCCAGGCATGGTATAGATAAGAAAACTGACTTTAAGATAAAATTTTTATTAGAGATAAAAGAGTCACTATATAATGATAAAAAGTTAAAATTTACCAGGATGGTAGCCAATTCTAAATTTATATGTACCTAACAGAATAGTCACAAATACACAAATTTGCCACAAGAAACTGGCCATATATGATTATACTAGAGAATTTTAAGACTTCTCTCTCAAAAACTGATCAAGATAAGAAATTAGTACAAATATAGAAGATTTGATTTGAAAACACAATTAAAAATTTGTTCGATCTCATTTATATCCCACCAGTGAGAACGCAGACTCTTCTTAAGTATCTATGAAACATTTTCAAAAATCAGCCAGTTATTAGGCCACAATACTTTCAATGAGTCAGTATTAAAAAGGTCATTTCTCTCACCATAATGCAATTAGTTTGCAGATTTATAATAAAATAACTCTTTAGAAACTATTCATTTGGAAACTTTAAAAATATTCTTCTAAACAATTGGAAGTTATCATATTGAATATTTTAATAGTTGGAGCTACACAATAATAAGAATTAAAAGAGGATGATGTGGTAGAACCTCTTGACTTCTGCTTCCAGGAAGACGGCACAAATGTCCCTTTCCCTGTTTCTCCTGCTAAGTACAACTAAAATCCCTGGACATTGTGTATAAAACACAGACACATAAAGAGACTGGGAGGTAGAAAGAAAAAGGCAGACTAGCTAGGGCATCTCAGAACTCAAGGAACAACATGGGTTCTTTTCCCTGGGTTTTCTTGCTTCATAATATTCAAACTGGGTGCTGAACAAGCCAGCTGTGTGGAAATGCTAAGGGGCACCGAAAAAACAAACAAACAAGACCTATTTTCTCTAGCCACAGGACCAGGAAAAGGGGCAGCCTAGCAAGATGGAAAACTTTTAGACAATAACCACTCCACTCCATCCAAACACAAGAACAACTTTTCTGTGTGACCTTTACAGCATCTTATGAATCCATAGCTATCTCAAATAAAAAGGTACTTTTAAAAAGAAGAAGAAGAAGAAGGAGGAGGAGGAGGAGCAGGAGATGTGACAGTGAGTAGCTAAGTGGCTATAGGCTGAAAAGTATAGGAGAGAGCAAAAGTGCTACAAGATGAGTAGAAATGTTAGAAAGGAACTAGGTTATATAGGAATTTGTATATGTAATTAAAACCAATTGAGCAGTTGGATGCCATTCTGATTTAAGTTATTAAAAATTTCTTTTAATCACATAAATTTTTGAGTGTAAAAGGATTGTTGTCCAGCCAAAGTGCAAGCAGAGGGACTAATTAACAGGTCTCACGAAGTGGTGAGAGATGGGGATGGCTTGACATAAAAGGTTACTGTGGACAAATTATGAATATATTTTGAAGATGTAAAAGGCAGGGTTTTAAAAATATATTAGATATAAGAAAGAAGAAGAAGAGCAGAATCAAGAGTAACTGCTCAGTTTTGGTTTAAGACCTGGGTGGATGGTCATGCCGTTAACTGAGACTGTGGACACAGAACAGAATACAAGCCTTGGGTTTTAGGGGCTGGGTAACAGAAATCCAGAGTTCTATGTCTCCCACGTTAGATTTGAGATTGGATATATAAATGAAGATGCCAAGGAGGCCTTTCTGGGGACAAGTCAAGTTTGATATATGGACTAGAGAATAATTAGCATAAAAATGGTATTTCAACCACAATACAAAACCACCTAAAGAAGGTGTCTGTTGATAGAAAAGAAGAGAGGAATTAAGACTGAGCCAGGATGAATTCCAAACTCAGATGCCATAAGATGAGCAGAAGAAAGGCAAAGGGATTGAGAAAGAGTGGCCAATGAAGTGGGCAAAACCCAGGAGACTGTAGTGTCACAGACACCAGGATAAGCTCCTCTAGAAGAAGGAAGAGATCAATGGGTCATTAGATGAGAGGAGAGAAGTAGTCATTGGATCTGGCAGTATGGAAGCCATTGCTGTCCTTCATGAACGAAGTCTCCATGGCGCGGTGTGAAGGAAGCGTACCTGGAGTGGACTGGGTCAAAAATGTAAGGTAAGAAAGTGAAACAGTGACTATAAAAAACCCTTTTTAGAAGTTTAACTATGAAGGAAAGTAGAAAGATAGAGAGAGCAAGATAAGGAAATGGGGTGAATGGTGGTTTTTTTTTATATATATAAATAGGATATATGAAAGCAGGTTATTAAGCTGAAGGAAATGACAGTATAGAAAGAGAAATTGGTGACGACAGGTCAGAGGGGATTAAAGCAAGGACAACGTCCTCAAGAAGCTGGGAGAGAATGATACCCAGAGCACAGGAAGAAATGCTGGACTTGCATAGGAACAACTTCTACCATAGTAATAAGAGGGAAGTTTTGAGGAGAGAAAAGACGGTGTGAAATAGTTGCTTGGAAGTGAGAACTTGAACATGCCAGTGAAGACCAGAGGATTGCTGGGCAGTGTGGTGTGCCTGTCCGAGTGTCGTGATCATGGACTGAATGTGAAACCAGTCGGCCTGGCTTCGTGTTTCTCTCCAGCAAAGCTGAGCTGTTCCAGCACAGGCACAGCCTCAGCAGGTACTTGGGTTTAACTAGGGTGGGACTGATGAGTCGGTTGCCAGATGAGCACAATGACAGGAGAGAGCAACAAAGGGCTCAAAAGTGTTTGGAAGGAAATGGTTGCAGTGTTGCATGGTCTTCAAAATCTATTGCTTCCATACCCCCTAAAAATAGTCTTGAGAAACTATGTATCCTCCACATATTTTAAGATAACATCTAAATTTCTCATTGTAAGTTTAAATGTGATATATTTTTGACATACAGTACACTTTTATATCTCACTTTTTAAAAAAATGTAACCAATGAATTTAAATACCACATAATTTTGGTACCCACCATCATCCATTTAAAAATACATCTAAAAGTGTTTCTTAAATTGAAATTTTACATCTTTTTCTTTCTATTTGAACCTGTACTTTCAGTCTACTCCCTTCACACCCACCCCCACAACTGAGTTCTACAATGTATTTTTGTACTCATAGGATTTTTATTTATCACTCTCACATTTCTCTGCAACAAAAATATGTATATAAACTAAAGTTTAATGTAATTTTTATATTTTCCATGAGCATAAGGCTCTAAGTGTTGAAAATCTTCTAGACTGAGTTACTATTACAATTGTGATTAATATCCAAGTGACTAAAATAATGTTCATATATTCAAACTTTTTATCAAAACATAAATATATGAAAAATTTTGATAGGTAACTATTAAACATAAAAATGAACATTTTATTGAAAGTTCTTCTCTTAATATGAACTAAGACAGTTAAGATAAGTGAGGGCACTTTTTGCCAATTAATTATTTCATCTGTGGGAAAATGTTACTTATTTCTAAATTAAGTTGTACAGAATATAGACCATCAATTATATTCTTATTTTTGTTATTATAGATATGTGCTCAGAAACCTTTTTTTCATACTTATGTAGCAAGGAATAGAAGGACATTTTATAGCAGTGTCACTATACCATTTGGATTCCATTTGAGTTAACAGCCAAAAGAAAGCCATATAAGGATCTATCATAAGAAATGTGTTAATAACAAATAGAGCTGACAACTCAATTTATTGACAGTGAAGAATTAGAAATCCCCTAATTTGCAAATGGATTTGTTATCTAGTTATTGGAATCATTTATTTTCTCACATATACCAAAAAGGCTTTACCAAGACTTATCTGTACATAAATTATTATATAACTTGCTATTCTTTCACTTAGAAGCACTTTTTTTAACCCAAATACTCAGAAAGAAATTTAGAACAGTGAATATTATTATTAATAATTTCATTACACCTTTGTCGATACAGTATGTTTGAAGAAATGCTTTTATCTGATGTTTTGCTTTAATTAAACTTATTTTGAAATAATCATAGATTCACATGCAGTTATAAGAAATGATACAGAGACATCTCATGTACTCTTTATTTGGTTTCCCTCTCTCATCACCTGTTCTTTATACATTTTTGTCAGCTGCAGATTTAGCTCATTCAATACAAGGAAAAAAGCCTTTCATGTAATCTAACTGGCAAAGCTAATAACAATGTCAAATCAAACAGCAATATCAGACCTCGCGGCTTTCAGAAAAAGGCTGACTTTACTTTAAAATTGTATCTTAAGGATATTATGAAAATGCTGAGAAATAAATTACTGAATATATTTTACAAGCTAGAGTACTTTCTTCGGTTGTCAAGATTAAAATGCTGTGGAATTAATATAATTATTTTTTATGCTTCATACTCAGTTATAATAAAAACAAGACAACAATAATATATTGTCTCTCAATAGTTATTTTGTAATGGTTAACTAAAATGATGGTTTCTTTGTGAAATAAAGAGTATTCATAAAGACTCATATGGCTTTCCTTTGGTATGTGTACCTACCTGGATCAAGCTTTGTTTTTCATCCTTTTATGTATTGCTAAAAACTCACCAGTCCAGCAGCCAACATATAGTATTTATTGTTACTAGGAATTGAAATTATTAAACATTTTATAAGATGAAACAAGATGAATATTAGTAGTAATTGGAATACATACTTTATGATTTGTTACAAGTGGATTTTTACCTATCTTATTGAATAATTCACATTAACTTAAATCATAAATTTTTTACCTTATATATCTTGAAAAACTTCTAGTCTTAAAAAATGTTCCACTGATACCTACAAGAATCAATATCATGAACCTATTCTATTAATGCTTGGGAAGTTCAAAGGTTCTTTTCATTTCAGCCAATAAAAAGCCCTGGGGAGGGGGGCAAATAGTAACTTTATAGAGGAGAAACCTGCCAAATACCACCTCTGCCAGGTGATCAAGGTTGGCATCCACAGTGAGAAGTCACGTTGACAGTATGTACCCTGGATGTGATGAGAAGAAAATGGCACTTGACCTCTGGGGTCTTCCTTTCCAAAACCTGTAATCCCAGTCTAATCATGAGAAAAACATCAGATAAATACCAGTTGAGGGACATTCTACAAAATACCTGCCCAGTATCCCTCAAAATTGTGAAGGCCATCAAAAACAAGGAAGTCTGAGAAACTGTCACAGCCAAGAGTAGACTAAGGAGATATGATAACTGAAGTATAAAGTTTTGGATAGGATACAGGTATAGAAAAAAGATATTAGGTAAAAACTAAGAAAATCTAAATAAGATGTGCCCTGTAGTTAATAATAATAAATCAATATTGGAACATTTATTGATTCATTAATTGTGACAAATACACCATAATATTTAAGATATTACTGATAGGGGAAGCTGGGTGTGTGGTATATGGGAATTCTTTACTATCTTTGCAATGCTTCTATAAATATATAATTGTTATAAAATTTTTTTAAAGTTCTAAGGATAAATATCTTGAATAGCTAGAGTAAAAAAAAAGATTTTAAGTATGTAAAAAATACATTGCTTTTAATTTTCAGCATTTCTTGACAATATCCTTTTTGCTTTGCCTTCAGAGGACTCTGCCACCAGAACAATGCTTTCATTGATAACAGTCTGAAGACAAAAGAGTCAAAGTCATTAAACAAAAATTGTTATTATTTCCTCCACCATTTTACCCAATATCTGAATTTAGAACATCTCAACATGGCAAAGATATAGTGTTTATAAGACTATGTTTCCCCTTAACAAAAATACATAGAAGACAAGAAAACCAGTAAAATCCTAAGGGTTTTAATTAATTCTTATGAAAACTTGCCCCAGATTAATACTTAGACTTATCACTTTATTTGGCATGTTGTTGGTTTTACAGACTAGTTGCACACATGATAGTAAGATTTAGGATGAGTAAAGTATACGCTTTTCCTGTGTGAAACAGAAGAAGGGGTTCTATAAATGTCTGAGTTCTCAGGTGAATGAGTTCAAGAAAAATAATCACTGTGATTGAGGGTTTCCCTAAAACGATTTTTGCACAAATCCTCCCTTGGGAAGTCTTTCTGTACCTTATGGGCACCTAGTTTGAAGACCACCAGAGTGATGAGCCATGACATATGGGTGGGGCAAGGCGGGAAGTGAGGACAGAAGGAGACCAGCTGGTTTGGAGGGTCTGATGAAGATGGAGAGGTGCTGAAGAGGAAGTACTTGAAGATGTAGGACAAGAAAAGAAAGAGAACAAGAGTAAGAAGAAGGGAAATGAGGTTTTATTTAAAAAGAAAGTGAAAAAGCAAAAGAAAAGGCAAGGCCAGAGTGTGCACGCTGTGTGGGGTGGGTAAGTGCCAGGACTGGCTGCACTTTCAGGAAGGCCTGTCTTCTCAGACACCTGCACGATGACCACAGACCACGGCTGCCCCTGCTCACGTCTGTCTTATTCACAACTGTGTCCCCCAAGCCCAGAACAGTCATTGGTACAGGGGAGGTGCTCAATAAATATATGTCAGATAAATAAATGTATTTATGAAATTTAGATTGCAGGGTATTATGCAGGGAAAATTTCTCTACCTACCTGCCTGAGTATGAAAGCAAGAAGTGAAAATACTATTGCTGCTGGCTCTTTTTTTTTATGACACCGTTTCCCAAAACATTTTATTTACATGTACTTTGCATAGAAATATCTCCATGAGATTTTTTGAAAAACATTTTTAACATATGAAAAAAATAGTTCCACATGCAATAGGAAATCCATTGGATCTTTCTTTTCTTCCTGCTACCTGCAGTGTCTGTGGACATCTCATGCTGTTTTATTCTGCATACATAATACTCTGCTAATATTTACTGTACTGAAAGAATCTGGATCCAATTCTGTTTTCTTCTATTCTTGACGTTAGAGCACCGGTTGCTCAAGATGCATATTTCCCCAGGCTACTGATTGTTAATTCATTTTCACCTGGGTGTCTGGGGAGGAGCTGCCCACACACCAACTCTCCACTTGACAATCAGTGCCATTCACATACCGCACTTCTGATAAGGGCTCCTTTGAGGAAAGCCACAAAATCAGGCAAGGAATATAGCAGATGTGTTTGGCTCAGAACTATCTCAATAACGATCTTCTATTTTCTTCCAGATCACCAATCCTAGTATTGTTAAACTACCGCACTGCTGGATTTTTAACTATTTTTCCACAAAGGAAAACAAATTTGAGTCATGCTCAAGGCTCCAAGACTTTCCCAGTGGCATTTGAGGGTTAAACAAAGGAATGGATAGCAAAATTATTGCCAGACAATGGAATGCCCGGTGCCAGACATTTTGGGGTAGAATTCAGCTTCAGTGTTTCAAACCTGTTCAGTTCCCCCCTACTCCACCTCACATTTCTGATTAATTCCTTCAAAGTTAGTTTTTCTATCCTAATCCCCAAGTTGCCCTTTTGCTGTTATGAAAGTGCGAAGCCCGTCAAGGAAAACCTATCTTTAAGAAGTACCTAAGTGAGACATTATGAACTGCAAAGCTCCCACAGAGCAATTTAAAATGATGAATGTCCTTTTCAAACATCCTCTTCAAAATTGCACATGGACTTCAGCCAGTCACAAGACAGGGATGTGGAGGATGCATTAAGCTGCTGTCTGCTTCTCATTGATTGATAACCCACCATGCGTCATCTGGCCACACTGACATCGCTGAGACGCGTACCCTACAAAAGGATGCGTCCGTGGCATTAACATTTTTCTCCTACCTGCACCCTGATGTGACTCACTGCTATTCCAAGAACAGTGCTACCCACTGTTCTGAGAAAGAAAAACAAGAAACTTTTTTAAAAAAAAAATACTGTGGCACATTTTAGACTTTGAAGAAATAAATAAAAGCTCTTTTAGACAGAACTTCAGACTTCTTTCTTTAAAGCAGCTTCCATGCGCCTTCTCTCCCTTCAAACACAGCAGCAGTGTAAATCCACTCCTGCCTGCTTCGAGTCTCATTAACAAAAATCACTTTTTCCCCCCTTGACTGTGTACCCTTCACTGACCGGGTGAAACATACAGATATCTCCTTTTTCACAAGCCATGTGTGCTGCAGGAGATAAAAGTGAAGGCAACAGATGCATGTAAATAATCCAAAGGCACCATTAATGCTGGTGTGATTTCTGAGCAGAATCTCAGAGCGGGCGGATACGATACCCTTCGTCCTCCGCCCGCTGTAGCCTGGCTCCATCTCCGGTAGGAGCTGAAAGGTGAAGGAGATGACTCAAGCTCACGCTCTGTAGCTGTCACGGGCAGCGTGGGGAGTGGGAATGTTGGGTGTCGGTGCCCACCTTGTTAGCACAGCCACCATGCTGGCACCACTGCCCCTGGCCCTCTGCACACAGCGCTGCCCACCATCCTTTCCTTACCGGAACATTCCATAAGACATTCCCTTAGAATGTCCCCGGGGGCCTCTCCTTGCCATTCTCTGTTATCTACTCCCCACCCTCCCCTGCCCTGTGCCTAATTTTCCTGCCCTGTCGAGCTCATCTCCTGAGCATCAGACCTGTCAGAGTTCATATCTAAGAATAAACTCATGTGATCTGCACAGGTGCCAACGGCTCGTGCACAGAGAAACACCCTGGCTCTTCTTTCCCTCCAGGGAGTAGAGCACATTTTTAAAGAGGGGCCTCTTATAAAACATTAATTTTCTGGCCCAGAGGAGGAGCTCTCCTGTTGGGAATTTCAAGTAAGATAGAAAGAGAAAGGACATCTTGGGAGAGGCAGGTCAGCAGTGACTTCTGAATGACACTATTTGTCATTTTCTAGGTCATGGTCATAGCATCACTGTCATCCTTGGGACCCTCTGGTCACATGGTATACAGTCTTACCTGGTTACCTCAGATAATAGAGGAATTATGGTAAGGAGACACATCAAAATGAGAGCAACTGTAACTTCAAAGGAATCCATATATGTAACTTCATACAAATGGAAATGTAGCTTGGAAATTGGAAAATAGTTCAGGATTCAAGGCAGATCTAGTGAATGGGTTACCTTGGAGGCGCCTGGCAGGAAAGGGTTCATTCGTTCCCTCAACATAATATTCCTTTTGGTTTCCACTTGCCTGCTGCTATCAGCCAACCACCACTTCCTCTCTTCTGCATGTATTTTGATTTCCACTAACTCATAGCTTTTGCTTATTTGTAACTTCTGCTTACTCACAATTTTAGCCTACACATAGTTCCTGCTGTCTCATAGTCTCTGGGTGTGTGTTTTTAGCTTCTGTTCTGGATTCTAGTTGACCCACTCTAATATCCCTAGAAGGAGAAGTTACCTGGATCAGTTAATCACCATTCTTCTTGTTGAAGTAGAGCCTTTCTACCAGGCATCAGCCAAAGTACTCTTAGTTGCCAGCAATAGAAACCATTTTGCCTGGTTTAAGCAAAAAAAGGCAATTTATTGAAAAGATCAGCAAGATGCTTAGAAAATGAACAGAAACAAAGGTAGGCACAGCAGTTAGAATCACAGCCAAATCATACCACCCAACTAGCTGAGAGAGGATTCTGTGGCCATCACTGAACAGTAGGAGCTATAACCTGTAACTGACACCTGCATGTTGGAAACCACATGCCACTGCTTTACCCCCAAGCCCTACTGGCCCTGGAAATTGGACATTGCTGCAACCACTGCCACAAAGAGCTGTCCCCATCTCAACTTCCTTGTCTCACCAACTTCCAATTCCAAGTCTAAGAAAGGTCTGTTGATTAGCTGCATCTAGGCCTCACCCAGCTGCAGTGTGGGTGGGTTCGTGGGGGAGGGTGGAAACAGGTCCTGCCGCCCACTGAGTCCCAGACAGTGGAGAATTCCTCCCCTGTAGGAAGAGGGATGGATGATGGGCAGCCAAGACAAAAATGCAGACATACATCCCACTAGCCCAGGGCTGGCTGTGCTTCCATTGCAAGTCTCTCCTGAGCCACCAGCTCTGCTCACTTAGCAGGGACCAGAAACAGGGTGGGCATTTTGATCCCCCAGTTCCAGACAATTTCATAGTCCAAAAAGTAATCTCTTTCATGTGTTCTATTTGCTTGAAGGCATATAAGGCACATTTATATTCAAAGGTTATATTTGTAAGTCTATCTTCCTCTTTGGACTGTAAGCATTTTTGGGCAGGGACTTTGTCTTATTTATTTAAAAATAATCCCCAGTGACTGAGATGCTGTCTGGCAATAGCAAATGCTCTGAAAACGTCTGTTGAACTTAATAGGATTTGTGATCCAGGAATTTTTCTGTAGCATTGGATAACATAAATTGTTTCATGGTTTAAAGAAGATCATAATTGAAACCAAAAGAAAAAAGACTAATTGACACATCATGAAAGAGCAAAAGAAGTATTAGTTCATTAAATATGAAATGTCCGATTTTGAATCAAAAGTGTAGTTGATTATATCTCAAACAAGAAGCAGTACAATTAATCAAAGTATGTGCCTAAACTATCGACACGGTTTTGCCATCTTAATGGTAGCTTGTTTGTGCCAGCAGCGAAAAGACCTGGAGAGCAAGTGGTGATGAAATCTTGAAAGGCGATTTCCACAGCCTGTTGAGAATTGAATATTTTTCCTTGCAAGAAGTGGTCCAAATCCTGGAAGAAGTGGTAGTCAGTTGGTGCAAGGTTTGGTGAATACGGTGGATGACAGACAGTTTCCAAATCCAGCCTCTGTAGTTTGAGCAGTGTTGTTTGTGTGACATGTGATCGACCTTTGTCTTGCAAGAGGACTGGCCTGTCTCTATTGACCACTCTTGGCTACTTAATCACAAGCATCCTCATCATTTCATCCAATTGGTTGCAGTAGACATCCACTATAATGGGTGGACCAGGTTTCATGAAGCTATAGTGGATAATACCAGCGGTGGACCACCAAACAGACACCATTAGCTTTTTTGACAAATATTCAATTTTGGACTGTGTTTCCACACTTCATCTTTATCCAAACATTGTGCCGAACACTTGAGATTGTCAAAAAGAATCCATTTTTCATCACACATAACAATATGGTATAGAAATGATTCGCCTTTGCGTTGTGACAGCAAAAAAAGGCGAGCTTTAAGACGATTTCTCTTCTGATGCTCATTTGACTCATGCGGTACCCATCTACCAGCGTCTTTACCTTGCCCATCTGATCAAATGGTCCAATGTTGTTGAAATATAACGTAAATCTTGCTGCTAATTCATGCATACGTTGAGATAGATTCGCTTCCACTGCAGCTTTCAGCTCATCATTATCCACTTTGGTCTCAGGTCGCCCACGTGGCTCATTTTCAAGGTTAAAATCACCAGAATGGAAATTCTCAAACCATCGACATACTGTGCGTTCATTAGCCACATCCTTTCCAAACACTTCGTTGATATTTTGAGCTGTCTGAGCTGCACTGGTTTCACAAAGGAACTCAAATTCGAAAATAACTTGAATTTTTGACTTATCCATGTTTTCACAAAAATTGCTCTAAAAAAAAATTTGAAAGATAATTACAAACCAAACTATGCATTTGAAAGAATGAGGATATACCTTCACAATAAAAATAAAGCAAGAAGTGTCAAAGTAATATGTCAGAGATATCAAGTACCAAACTTAGTACTTAAGGAAATCACACATTCCATACTCAATAACTTAATAAAAAACTTTATGACCTATACTCTTCTCAGAGTTATTTTCTCAGAGTTCCTTTAATAGAGCATGAATCTCTGAAATTGCCGTTGATGCAATAAGAGAACTCCTTGAAAGAAGAGAGATTGAGGCCTGAGAGAGAAGATAGAGTTTGGAAAGAGAACATCAAAAGGAGGCAGAGATGAAAAAATAAAGGAAAAGTAAGAGGAGAGTTAGTTAGTTCAGGGAGTATTAGTATCAGACTATTTTAAAAGTTTCCTGATAACCTAGAAGAAAATTAGTGAATAGAATATTTTGAGCACATATTGTGTGCAGAACAATTGCTAGGAACCGTGTGCATGCATGTGTAAGTGTGTGTGTGTGTATTTAACACTCCCAACAATTATTTAATAAGGTGGACACTATTATTTCCATTTTAAAGATAAGGAAAGTGAGGCTCAGAGGGGTTAAGTGATTGGCTTAAGTCACACAGATAGTAAGTGGCGGCATCAGAATTTAATGACTTTTCATCAGATTCCAAATTCCACACTTTGTTTTACAACCCGTTTCTCCCTAAGACTGAAGGGGAGTTGGTAATAATCATGCTGCCTAGAAGCTACGTCTCCAAACCCTGCCTGCAGACTCCTGGGCCTTTGGGTGGCACTTGATCTGCCTTTGAAGACATCTTATGGGAGTAACTTTGATAATTAAATTTTTTTGATATTTTGTAGGTGAAATTTTAAGAAATAAATAGAATAGGAGCTTTACATTCCATACCAGCCTAACTGCCTCAATTCTTCACTGTTCTTGGAAGCAAGAAAGGAGTTTTGTACCAGATCAAACAGAGGATGACATTATGAATGCACCTTAACCCAAAGTGTAAGGAGAAAGAAGAGTTAGATACAGTACAGAGTTTACAAAGTAAGATTCCTAAAACATATTTACATGTTTTCCTTCTGTCATATTTAAGTGGCCAGCATTTTTTTTTTTTTTTGAGAATTGCAAAGTGGCTCTGTTGAGTTTGGCAACTACTCAAGAGCCTAATATCACCAGGTTCTACCGATGTCATCCTGGAGTGGTAGAACACCCTAACCCCAAAGCATAGGGTTTGGACAATCACTAACTATAGTGGGTTTAATGATGCCTCGCCAAAATATGTGTCCACCTAGAACATACATTGTAATATGTAATATGCAGTAATAATAATTTAAGAATCTCAAGATAAAATTATCCCAGATTTGGTGGGCTCTAAATACAATGAAAGTATCCTTAGAAGAGAAAGGGAGAAGAAACACATCAAGGAGATCATTTGAAGACAGAGGCAGAGACTAGGGTGACGCATCTACCTACAAGCCAAGAAGCATCAGGGATTGCTGGCAGCTAGGACAAAGGCATGGACGATAGTCCCCCCAGTGTGTGGTTTCACTTTCTGAGGTTTCAGTTATCTTTGGTCAACCTCGATCAAAATATATTAAATAGAAAATTCCAGAAATAAACAATTCATAAGTTTTAAATTGCATACCATTCTGAGTAGAGTGATGAAATTTCTCCCTGTCCCACTCCAGACATGAGTCCTCCCTTTGGTCACAGATCCATGCAGTAGACCCTGCCTGCCCCATCAGTCACCTAGGCCCTCTTGATGATCAGATTGCTGGTCACGGGATCACAGTGCTTGTGTGCAAGGAACATTTATTTTACTTAATTATAGCCCCAAAGCACAAGAGTAGTGACACCGACAATTCGGATATGCCAAAGAGAAGGCATAAAGTGTTTCCTTTAAATGAAATGGTGAAAATTCTCAACTTAATAAGAAAGAAAAAACATTTGTAGATTGAAGTTGCTAAGCTCTATGGTAAGAATGGATCTTCTATCAGTGAAATTATACAGAAGAAAAAGAAACCTGTGCTAGTTTTGTTGTGGCATCTCGAACTATAAAATTTATAACTACAGTGCATACATGCTTAGTTAATATGGAAAAGGCCTTAAATGTGTAGGTAGAAGACATGAGCAGGAACATGCTCCAATTGAGGGCAATTGGGTTTGCTACTATTCCACAGTTTCAGGCAGCCCCTGGGGGTCTTGGAGCGTATCCCCTAGGATAAGGGGGACTGCTGTAAAGGATTCTCTCAGAGCTTCCAAAGGAACCAACTGACATTTTGATTCTGGCCTCCAGAATTGTGAGAAAATACATTTCCTTTGTTTTAAGCCACCCAGTTTGTGGTAATTTGTTATAGTAGCCCTAGGAAACTAGCATACCAACATAGTTCGAGAAATGTCAAGAAAAACCTTACAGAACAGACAACAAAGAAAGACAAGAAAAAGAAAACTTATCTTCCCTTGTCACCAAAGGTAAGACAAGGAAAAGAGGACTGCTTTACCAGCATGAATAAAATGCCTACCAGGCAATAAACAGTTCCCTTTCATTCTCTGACACTTGCGAGACATCTTCAGGGGTTCTCAATGGGCAAACTGCATTAGAATCTTGCAGAACGTGAATGAATTAGACCACAGGGTTGGAATCTTATGCACAAGGACGTTTTGAGGACCACTGTCTTGCAGGCCAACAGGTCCAACTGTATTCTCATACACCTCAGTGTTTCCCAAAGTGAGGCGTGAGAACAACCAGTGATATCTGGGATGACATTTAAGTGGCATGGAGGACTTACAATTTTATTTCATTGTGTATTGAAATATAACTGGTATCTCACAAACCAGTGATTTCATGGATATTATCGCTTACGATGAGGGTAGGTAAAAAGCTAATGTAAAATCCATCGGGTACATAATAGAGCGGGCAGTAGATGAATGTAAGAAAACTCAGGCAAGCCGGCACATGAATGGGCGAAGTTTAGGATGCCAGTACAAGGGTGCTGAGAGAGAAACAGTTCTGTGAATCTGCCCTCTTGACAAAGCAGCTCATTCCATCCTCCTGCATTTTAGATCAGGCACAGAAGGATCCACACAGAAAAGATTCACACCCACCCACAACTGCCCTGGAGAAGGAAGGGGGAGAGAAAGTCTTTACTTACTTACCAAAGAGCCACAGATTAAGCCAGATGCCCCTGGCTGTCTCTGCCTGGAGAACAGTTGAACATGGGCAGAATGAGAGGAGCCCAGGAGCTGGGCACTGGGGGGTGGCAGTGATCTGTGAGTGGAAGTGGCCACTGAGACTTGGGCAGCCCGGTTCTGTACCGACAGGCGTCATTTGCTTTCCTGGCTGCAGGTAGCCAGGTCTCAGGGTGCAGACGACAGAGCCAGGTGGAGTAGAGGCTCCAGGAAAAGACAGACAGACCGACATTTCCCAGGGGCTCAGCCATTCCCAGGCCACCGAGCCTGTTGAATGTCAAAGTGAAAGAGACCTCAGACATAAAGTGATCCAAGCCTCTAATTTTCCAGTAGAAAGACAGGAATACAGGGACGGGGAGTCTTCCGGTGAAGGTCACAGAGGTGACTGGTAACTGAAATTAGTCCTATCAGTTAAAAGCTCCGAAGTTCTATTATGATATATCACTCTATGCTTGTTACTCTGCATGGACTTTTATGTTTGCCCATCTCCCTGGCAATGGCAGGAGCTGCGATCCTATTCCACTCATTCGAGGATTTGGCATGGGATTCAGAGGGGAGCAGGGGAAGCGCTGAATGAGTGATGTCTGCGGTGAAGCTCGTCACGGGATGAGGCGATGTCCCCACGCAGCTCAGTCAGAGCTGGGCTTGCCACGATGCAGCGGGGGTCGTTTTTGGGGGTGGGGGCTGCGCGGGACTCATAAAAGATGTTAAGAGAGAAGAAACTTGGCAAGAAGTGGATGCTTTCGCCTGCAGAGAGAGGCCCCGGGCCCCAAAGAAAATGCACCCCCTACACACAGACACAAAAGTTCACCCACCACACCTGCCTTCCCCAGATGGGGCCCCCTGCGCAAACGCCTCCTCGTCCTCCGAGATTTTTCAACGGTGGCGCAGGCTCCTCCCTCGCCCGAGCCGGGTGCTGTCCCAGCGCCAAGCGCCCGCCAGAGCCGCGGCTGGGGGGCGGCGAGGAGTGGGCCCCGATCGCGGCCATTGGTTGTGCGGGCCGGGAGGGGCGGAGGGACGACGCGCGGGCTGGGCCGAGCTGGCAGCCCCGGGTCCACTCCCGCCGCGCGCGCTGCCCTCCGTGCGCCCAGCATTCCCGAGGACGCCTTCGCGGGCGCGGATCGCCGAGACTGGAGCGCCGCTCCTCCCCGAGCGCCTCAGCCCTGCCCCGGAGGTCGCGCGTCCTGACCCGCAGGTCAGTGAAGGGCTCCCGACGCGGCCGGCAAGCCGAGACAGCGGAGTCGGGAGCCGGGGACTTGCAGGGTCCCGAGCTCTAGGGGTGGACTTGCCCTGCGAGGAGGGCGCCCCGACTCCTTGCCTGGGGCAGCCTCTGGTCCCGGAGGCTCCGATCCCTCCCGAGCGGCCTCCCAGACTCTCCCGGGCTCCTGGGGCTTTGGCTCCTAGCTGTGGAGCACCCCCAAATATACCCCTTTCGCAGCTGGCCGCGCGCGTCCTTACTGTCCCGAGCAGCCCCCGCAGCCCGGCTCTGCGAGTCTCGGGGTGACTCCGCAGGCTACAGTAGGAGCCCCGAGGGGCCCGGCGCGCGGTGTCCTTGGCCCCAGGATGACTTGCCTCTGTCCTGGACGCAGGGAACTGGGAGGGTCTCCCCTCGCGTCCGCCGCTGCGAAGGTTGATTTCTCCATGCTAGTGTAGACAGTTCTACACTTTGCAGAGTGTGCTTCTAGGTGCATTTGGTTTGGGTTTTCCTTCGTGGTGTGTGTGTGGGGGGGTGTCATTCCTGTGTTTATTTTGCGTTTATCTGAATTTCTAGGGTCATCTGTCCCCCTTCCCAGGGACTCGCCACGCGCCAAGCGCGCACCGACAGCCGGCTTCGCCCCTTACGGTGCTGGCGTGTCTTTTCACCCGTCTTCGGGTGGCTCCCAATCCGGGGAAGTTTTACCTGGCGCTGAACACTTGCGTTTCCCAGTGGTGTTTTCTCGAGTTCCCGAGAAAACCCAGTATAGGTAACTGCGCCAGCGACCTTCCCCTTTTCCCGGATCTGATGAAACGCTGGAAGCCTGCGTTTCCCTGTCGAGGTGCGTGGATTATGAGGAAATCGAGTTCTGATTTAGCAAGGGAATATGTATGTCATGTGTCCTCCTCCGGGGGGCAGAAGGACCCATTCATTCACAGAAGCGTCTTGTGGGGGACCGGGGCTGGGGCTGTGCTTGCGCGCTTTCAGCCGCCAGATGCCCGGGCTCCGCCGGGCTCGGGTTTGATATCAGACTCCAGAGACCGGGTCTGTTTCTTAATGTCCTTCATTTCCTCTGCCCATTAATTTTTCTTCGGAAAATTTTCTGCCAAAGTGAGTAAGTACTTCGGTGGTTCTTGGTTCTTGGTAGATGATGGGAGCCGATGGCTGGAGGACGTCTCAAAGCCATCGCATTTGGTAGGAGCCGCCCCGCAGGTGCAAAGGGCGGGGAGATGGACAGCGGGAGAGTCACCGCCCAGTCCCGCGCGGCCCGAGGGACCACTCCGCTAGACGTTTCTCCTAGTGCGCTGTTCACTTTAGATTTCCCCGATTCATTGTTCAGACAACAGCCAGTCAACAAGAGGCAAGAGAAGTGATAGTCTTAAAAGGCTTACCACGTAATGCCGTCTTGCCGCCCCATGCACCCTCCTTTAAAAAACATTAAAAAAAAAATTTCATTTGTTTAATTATGCAACTAATTTGGGTGTTTTAGTTTATTTGTGATCTGGCCCATAGAGGTTGTTAAATATCTTTTGGTGACTAAATGTGCTTCATTTTGCTAAGTAGAGAGGCCTCTTGTCCCCCACCACACATAGGACACCCTTTATAATCAAAGAGGAGTTGATCTGTAATGCAAATGGCTTTTTGGAGTGCAAGGGAGTGAGGCTGCCTCGTCACAGAGCCTCCCTCAGCCTCAGCCACGACCCCTACAAATGCTGGGCAAACCATCTGCCAACCTGAGACGTATTCTGGAAAGACTGAGTTTCAGAAAGTGGGTAGGGTATTCCATTTTTTTGTTTTGGGTTTGGAAGGCTTATTTACTTATTATTTTTGATTCCTCTGTAAAGGCAAAGTGCTTTGAAGAGCTCAGTACACATTCCTGGTTCTCACTGAAGAAGCCTGATGGAAGGTAAGATGGATTCCATTCCCCTTGCTGTTGGTTAGTTCCATTCAGCAGGTTTGGGGGTTAAGGGCTAAATGACAAAGGTATTGTGTGTGGTATCAAATCCATCAGAGGGTTTATGTGAAGGTTTTCTGGGTTTCAGTTTCTTTTTTCTTCTTCTTTTTTAATGAGGGCAGATGAGGGATGACGGAGCTGATTGGTAAGAATGATTAATCACACTAATCATTAAGTAAACTTGGAGTTATATATTCATTATAAGAAAAAAAAGATTAATCCATCAGCCAAAAATCCTCTGATTCACCCTCTATTCTAGATCAACTCTGAGCTCATTTGATAATAGTTCTTCTCTGGGCTTTCTCTTCTTCCTGTACTTGTATTTTAATATTCTTTTTTTCTTCCTTTGCATTTTAAAAAAGTGTATAGAATTTGTATGAGCATAGTTATATTTAATTAGCTATTAGAGAGAAGTGAAAAATAGAATTATGGCTGAATTTTTGTGTTTTGCTCATCTGGGTTTTTAAAATAGTAATTAAAGAATAATACATTTCTGAAAGGCCTGTGATGCTAGTTAGTATGTAGGTTCCACTTGCCTGGCTCCTGGCACTCATGAGCGATTCAGTAAACATTTATTAAATAAAACTAAAAGCCAAAAAGTAGTGTTGCAGAAGAGTGTCCTTTTCTTCAAATATCTATTCATGGAACATATTGTGCTATGATATTAGTATATTAATATTTAGCATAATAGGCCTAATTTTTATAGACTTTCATTATTGTTCATAATGACAGCTAAAAAAAATAATAAAGGCTTTAAGTTTGTTAATGGACTAGGAAACCCAACAAAGAAGAAACTGAAACTTTAAGTATGAGTTGGCAGGATTCCTTCTAGCCAAGATGTGTACCAGAGGCTTGACTTAGAATGTACGAAGTCCCTCTGTGCATGCACTGGTCATTTCAGGGGCAGGGTGGCAGACTCCCGAGCCAAAATCTGTGGTCCCTTTAGTTCTGATTCTGCTTTTTGGCAGATGGATATAGCATTCTGAGATGGTCAGTCTCATGACACAGATGCCTCCTTGAAGAGTTCCTTATAAATGTGGCCATCCTCATGTTCACATTTGGAACCAGGAAATAGTCATAATTAAGCTTTTACTAAGTTTGGCATTTAAAAAAAAAAGATAAAAAGATTCTGAGCCATGAAATAGCCATACATACTTTAATGGTATCTCCAAGCAGAAGGTAGCATAATCCAGCCAAAACAGCGCCAATATTTCAAAGCTCTGAATTTATATCAGGAACAGGGTATGTCATTAATATTTCCTGAGTTCCTAACTTTTAAATTCTCATCTATTAAGTTATATTAAGATGGAAATTATTCAAGGCTTATAATTTATATTATGGGCTTGATTCTTGATGCTGATATGTCATAGGTAATAGTGAAAGGATCTGGAAAATATAAGCCTATATTATAAGTTGTTAAAAGGTTCACTTAGAAGGTAACAGACCTGAATCCAACTTCTGATAGGAAACAAAAGATAGGTGGCTATAAGAACCTGTTTCAAATTCAGAAAGACAGGAAGATGACTTAAACCACAGTTAAGACACTGACTCAAGCCAGTTGCAGTGGCTCATGCCTGTAATCCTAGCACTTTGGGAGGCCAAAGCAGAAGGATCACTCGAGGCCAGGAGTTCAAGACTAGCCTGGGCAATAGTGAGACCCTATCTCTGCAAAAAATAAAAAATTAGCAAGGCATGGTGAGGCATGCCTATGGTCCCAGCCACTTGGGAGGCTAGGGCAGGAGGATCACTTGAGCCCAGGCATTGAGAGTTTGAGGCTACAGTGAGCTATGATGATGTCACTGCACTCTTACCTGGGCAACAGAGCGAGATCCTAGCTCTCAAAAAATAAATAAATAAATAAGACACTGACTCAATTCATCCAGGGAACATTCAATATATAGATTCACTTTTCAGGGAAAGCTCAAATAACAGCTTTCTTGATTAATTTGCCACAGTAATCTAGTACTGATTAGAAGTGCCTGATAATCTATCAACTGTTGCCAATTAAGCTGATTTAGTTCTTATTTACTTTCAATTTCCCTGTGACCAGGATTACAGAAGAGGGATATGGTCTTCTCATTCCTTAAATAGAACATTCACAGCATCCTATAAAATGCAACTCTATCTCAAAGTGCAAAGAAGCCTTATTAGGAAAATTGACTTTGTGTCCTCAGCCTGAGAGCCTTAAACTTTGAAAGAAATGGGAGAAAGGAAACATTTCAAAGATTTGTGTTAGATATAGACAGTGCAGAAAAAGGAGAAGGAATGAAGGGAGGGAGGAAGAGAAGAAAGAGTTCTGGGCTTAAACACTAGCAACATTTTCACTGTATATATTATAATTAAATTTTATTTCTATGTATTAATGGAAATACCTTTATTGCTCTTTCTGATTATAAAACAATACATGTTCTTTATATCAAAATTCAAATATAGGAATGCATAAAATAGAATATTAACATACTCTATACTACCCTCTAACAAAAGCATGTTAACAGCTTGGTGCTTAACCTCTTGGTTTGCTTTGTTGTTTTTGCATATAACATATACATGTCTGTAGTAGTAGTAGTAGTAGCGGTAGTAGTAGTTGTGGTTTGGTAAAAATGAAATCATACTATATACTATTCTGAAGCTTACTTTTTTGACCTAGCCATAATGTTCAGCATCTTCCCATGTTAGAAAATAGAGTCATTTTTTAATTAATAACATCAGGATACTCCATTGTATGACTCTTCCATCATTTATTTAACCAATTCTTGACTCATGGATATTTTAGTAGCTCCAACATTAGCTACAGAATGTACAATTGTTCATACACTCTTTAAACTTGTCTAATTTTAAATTCTTAAAACTTATTATTTACACTGGTAGACTATAATGCTGCATATTTTGGGGTGAAAAGGGAAGCCTTAGAATAATTCATCCAATAAGCAGTAGACCTTCCCCACTATAACCCATTCTTCTCTATACCTGGCACATAATTTTTTTCCTTTAAAAAGCATTTTTATGGGTGCTTACCATGCATATAGAAAAGTAGACAAATCATAAAGACAAAATTTATTATTTATGTGTTCAATTTGAACACACCCATATGAATGGCACCAGGCTTAAAAAAGAAAATATTTACCAATAGAGGCTGAGCATCCCTAATCTGAATCCAAAATCTGAAATGCTCCAAATCTAAAACTTTTCGAGTGCTGACATAATGGAACAGTGCACAGTAAACTTTTAGTCATAACACAGCATCATAGGTGGAGACTGAAGCCTGCCACTACTTCTTGTTGCTGATACAGGGACTCTGATGATACCACTCTGCTGCTTAGTTACTCTGAACACATGGCTTTTTCACTGCATTAATGGTATGTGATTTTTTTTTTTTACTGTTAAGTACTCATGTGTGAATCAGTGTAAGAAAATGATTGCTTATCAGTAGCATAGAAAATCATCAAGAGTGATGGAGATGCCAAACAACCACAGATTGTCCACATGGGTGGCTGAAATAGTGACACCTTTGCATCCTGATGGGTCAACATACACAAACTTGGTTTCATGAACAAATATATTACATATATTATATAAAATTACCTTCAGGCTATATGTATAAGGTGTATATGAAACATAAATGAATTTCATGTTTACATTTGGGTCCCATCTCCAAGATATCCCATTATGTTTATGCAAATATTCCAAAATCTGAAAAAATCCAAAACACTTCTGCTCCCAAGCATTTTGGATAAGGGATTCTCAATCTGTACCCTCTGACATGCCCCTCATATGCCTTGGCCACCTGTCGTCCTAACGATTCCGTATGAGAAAGTCCTTGGTGAGCTTATTGACTGTGGTTTCCATGAGTCAGGTGCTAGATTAAGAGCACTGTGCCCTAAAGATTTGATGGTGGAATAGCATATTGATTTGGATGCTGGTGTCAAACCTTCAGAAAGACTCCTTGCCAACAAAGCTGGCCTAGTTGAATGAAATTAGTTTCCAAGATCCTTCACTCTGTCCCCTTAATGCTTTATTATCCCTGTCAGCTTTGGTCTTCTATTTGCCCACTGGACACTGCTTGGCACATATTTTGATTCATATGGCGAAAAAATTCTGGATAACAAAAGAAACTGAATAATTTTTTTTTCATCTGCTTTCCTCCTGTTAGCTGAGTATAGCATGGGTTGGGGGTTGGAAAGGGGGTGTCCTGGTTTCCCAATTTGTGATCTCTGTCACCACCTGTGTCTCCTTCTGCACATCTCTTTTCAGAAGCAGGTGACATACACACAATGACCTTCAAATTTGACTTAACTTTTGAGGCCTCATTTTTCCAATTTTTAGAGACTTCTAGCTCTCTGATTCTATGCAAAATGTTTTTCTTTGTGGTGTTCTTGTTGCTTGTTTGGTTTTGTTTCGGTATTCCTTTATTTGTCTTTTCATAGGGAAAAGTTAAGATTGGAAAGGACTATAAAGGGAAGAAAGAATAAATTAGATAAACAAATGTTTGAAGTTAGCTGCACATGAATGAAAAGAGAAAATATTTGTTTCTTTTGTGCTCATCTGTTTTCATTCCTCTTATTCTAAGAAGCTGCGGTTTCTGGATTAGTTTCCTCGCACAGAACTGCTAAGGATATTGCTGTTCAGGTCACCATGGCTGTGATCCGCAGGGTCCATGCACCAGCACCCATCTCTGAATTGGTAGCTATTCATCCGCGATGAGATATGGAATTTGGGCCAGAATATGAATCAAATAAGGCATTAACACACTTTTTAGTTTAACTGACTTTCTTTCTTTCTTTCATTCATTCATTCATTCATTCTTTCTTGCTTGCTTGCTTTTTTTATTTTTTAATTTTATAAACTCTCCTGATTTTTACTGTGCTCTTCGGAATACATTTGTTACAACCTTCCAGCTGTGTTCACAAGAATGTATTTCAGTGTTTACAGCAAATTCTTCCATCCTTTCCTCAATTATCCTGATGAGCACTTGACTAAATAAAATCTTAACTTTGGTGGATATTGTTGAAAGACACAATTGATTGATTAAAAAAAAAAGTATGGGCAGAGTTTGTTCTGAAACCTGAAGCCATTAATTTTATTGCCATAAGTAAAATATTTATAGAATTTAGGGAGGGTTCATCATTATTCTTTACTACTGAGTCCTTATCCTTTGAGTAATCTTTATGATTTTATGCAGGGTCATTTATTCATTTATTCAATAAATATTCTTTTGCCTATAGAAATAGAATAAATATGGGCTATTTCTCCAAGAAGCTTCAAGTTTCTTTATTTCCTTATTCTTTCATTCATGCGGCCATCCAACAAATACCATTGATCATCTTTATACTACACTTTGAGCTGATGTGTGGATATAAAAGTAAGTGACATGTTAGTCTTTTGTTCTAGGAGTTCACAGTCTATCAAAGCAGACAGGTAAATAAGTATAATAAGCATAATAAAATGTGAGAAATGCTAGTGTAGAAAGGTACAGAAAGTGTCTTGAGAATGCAGAGGAGGGAGCTGGAAATTTTCATAGAGAGAGTAGGTGGGGATTTATGTTATGAGAATAATATTCACATAATATATTATAATGAATAACTATAATAGTCACATAATATAGTGAAGATTCACATAATATATTGCAGTGAATAACCAGATGAGACAGAGGAGGAATGGCTTGAGTAGAGCCTTGAGGTGAATAAATTGGATTTGGGGATAAGTTAGAAAGAGGACATGTATAAATATAAGGATTAAACATAAACATTTTCTTTTAATTTGGAAATTGAGACTCATTTGATATGCCTGGAACATCAATCTTAGGTACAATGGGAAACATGAGACTGGAAAAGTAGCCTATGGCCAGATAATAAGGGTCAGATAATATAGAAGAGCTTTTTTAGATTTCTTACTCAAGATGGTAACTATAAAAGTCAAATATGCATTAGACTCATGCACATAATGATGATATTTTATGCCTTCCTATACATTGTTAACAAGTATGTGTTGAATGTATGATTGAATGCATCAAAGAATATAGCTCTTCTGAAGCAAAGGCAGTAGCACTGACCCTTACTTGTACAATGAGTTTTTTCCACTAAGGGTCATAAGTTAGTCTTAATATCTTTATTGTCCCTCACCTATTCCTACTTGAAACCATTTGTGCATGTTTAACTGACAGGTGGTCAGGATTGTCTTGTATAGTAGCAGCTTATCATGTTCCAAACAATTAGGGAATACGTCTTCAGCTCTACCAATAGCCAAACTTCATGCCCTTAAACCTAACTCTTACATGAAATTAAAGCTAACCAAAACATCCTTTAGAACCTTCTCTCTCACTGTGCTATAAGGTGGTTTTAATATATTCATGCAACTCCCAGTTGTTCAGAATTTGACTTCTTTACCGTCAAATTCTTGGAGACCCATTATAAAGCCAGCCATGAAAGTATAATGAGATCTTATGTTAGTCAGTAGAAGGTGGATTATGCTGTGGTAACAAATAAGCCAAAGTCTCAGTGTTTTTAAACAACAAAAGCTTATTCATGTTGACACGTCAGTGGGACCAGCAAGGGGTGAAGACACTTGCTGTGGTCACTCAAGGACTCAGACTGATAGGAGTGAGCAGATATTTACACAATTCACAATTACTGCAGCAGAGGGAAGAGATGTGGCAAATCTCACACTGGATTTGACATTTTTTTATCCAGAAGTGACACATCACTTTTCCTAAATTTCATTGGCCAAAACAAGTCCTATGGCCACCCTAAATTCAGAAGGGGTGGGAACATGCAATCCTACAATGTGCCTAGAAGGAGGAACATCAGAAACATGTCGTGAACAGCACTAATGCCTACAAGTCTCAAATGTACTCCTCTTCAACCCTCAGCCTCCCCAGACAGAAGAATGTCATGAACACAGAATTTGGGAATGTAGAGATATAGGTTTGAATTCCAGCCCTGCCTCTAAGTGGTTGGGTGAGCTTGGGCAAGCCTTTAAATTTACCAAGCTTTAATCTTCTCATCTGTTAAAAGAAGATGGGGGATAATAATATTATAACTACCTTAAGGAGTTGTAGAGATTAGAAAAAATACACATGCTCACACACACAAACACACCTCCAAAACCTGCATATGCTTTTATTCAATAAACATTGGCAGCTAGCATTTATGTTGCTGTTATTTTCCCAGCCTGGTTTGTCTGGACATTCTTTCTCCTCCACAAGCATCACGGGTTTGCCTTCCTCTGCCAATCATGTTCTGAAGACAGATTGCTACCCCACAACGACTTGGGGGTACCCCTCCACCCCTCCCTTCTACATCCCACCACTCTTCTGGCATGTGTTCCTACATCCCAGCCCACACCATTGAAATAAGCGAGAACCAAGACCAGATGTAAGAACAGCGGATGGCGGGTGAATGTGTGTTTCTGATCAAGGCTATTCCTACAATTGAATAAAAAACGCAGAGCACACAACCTTTACCGTAAGAGCTAAACCTTGATAGAGGACAAAGTCAAAGTCAGTTAAAAAGATTACCTGTTATTCCTCTGTGTAAAAACATTCATTTATACTTCTTAAAGGTTGTGTAAGTATTTTCTGTAAGTCACCACTGCGGTAGTCTATTTTCTACAATAAATTCCTAATTATTTTTCATTTTAACCTCCTTACATTTTTAAATTGAAATACATTCCGGGGGCATTTGAGCTTACACTTGTTTGTTGTTTCCATATTGTCTTTGACAGGTTCTTGTCTTGAGTCGTTATCTAAAATGACAACAGGCTGCTGAGGACTTGATTTCCTCCCACACTTGATAGCCTGCCGTATCATTTTGTTCCATGTTACGAGGAAGATGTAGACATTCCCTTTGTTAGGCAGACTTTTGAGTTCACTGTGCTGCCTGTGAGGGAGACAGAGAGAGATTGCAGGCAGGCTGTGCTGCTGGGTTCACACCAAGGCTTAGCAGGACCCTGGGAAAGCCCGCATAGGAGCGTGCGTTCCTAAGGAAGGACACAACGTCCTCTTTCTGTTTTCTCCCTTCCCAGGTGTACCTGCAAATCCAGGTGGATGAGTAATTTTACAGCCATGAGAGAGCACGTTTTCTCCTTGTGGATATGGTGTTTTACGTAACCTCTGTCTAAAATCTGACTCATCTGGTGCTCATCATTTCAGGGTACCCACCTATATCCTCAGTCGTATGATTGGTGATGACTGGGGGAAAGGCACTGGCTCATATCAGCATTCCCTGTGTGTTTTATTTGCAGCTGCATTTTGCGATGACTAGATTTAATTTCTACATTGTTTTTTGGCACCCATTTGAAAAGATTCTGACCCTGAACTATAAGTGAGTTCACAGGATCAAGTTTAGCCTCTTGCCCTACTAGAGAACTTCCAAACCAGGGTGATCAAGGAAGAGATTGCTAGATATAAGAGTTGTAAATGGTGTGAGTTCTTTGATCTGTGGAACATGCTGTTTTCAGCTGTCTGACGTGGCTGCCTAAGTCAAGTCCCCCACTGCTGTTTGTTTTATCTGCTGCTGTTGTTTCCTACAAGTCCCTACTTTGATCCTGGACCACATTGGCTGTTGTGGGCTCTCCCTGAGCTTCTCATTAGTCTTCATTAGAAAGTCCCTCCCTTTGAGTGAGTATTTAAACTGCAGGAGAGATATCCTCGGCTGTGCCTGAAGATGACTGATGATGTAAGAGGAACAAAACTGGATTCCTTGATCCTGGAGCCCAGCTGAGATTCAGCCCTGTGGGTGGTGGCAGGAGTGGAGTCGTGAATAAGGCTGACCGGTGAGTCGCCTCTCCTGGTCTTCAGGCGGCATCTTCCTCCACCACCGTGGATCCAGTTTCCTGGCCATATTAATTTCCTGGCCTCCTCTAATTCATCCTTTGGTGCTTCACCGCAGTACTTGTGGGTTACTGGCCATTGTGAGCTGATGGTAGCAGCAAATATTTGAACTTTTCTAATGCCCAGTGAAGAATCAGACTTCCGGGCTGGGCGCGGTGGCTCACGCCTGTAATCCTAGCACTCTGGGAGGCCGAGGTGGGTGGATAGCTCAAGGTCAGGAGTTCGAAACCAGCCTGACCAAGAGCGAGACCCCGTCTCTAAAAAAAAAAAAAAGAATCAGACTTCCATTATTATATTTCTTTAGAAGCTTCTAATATTAACTTTTTGACCGACTTACTGTATATTGTTCCAAGCATGTTTTCTTGATATCCTTGGGGATAATCATGTTTTTCCTCAACTTGTATGTCGAGAAATTTCAAGCCTATTGAGAAGTTGCAAGACTTGTGTATATCCTTCAACTAGATTAACCAGTTGTTAAGGGCACATTTGCTTTGTCATCTTTCTACATGTGTGTATGTGTTTGTACTTTTTTTGTTTTGTTCTAGCTGAACCACTTGAGGATTTGTTGCTGATATTATGACACTTCAATGTGCTAGATACTTCAACATGCATTTCCTAAGAACAAGAACATTCTCCCGTATTACAATTAGGAAATTTAATATTGATATAATGCAATTATTTAATGTACAGTGTACATTAGAATTTCCCCAGTGTTCCTAATAATGTCCTTTATAGCAAAGCTATTTTTTTCTTTTAATTAACCCAAGATCCACCAAGGATCTTGCATTGCATAAAAGGAATAAATCTTAATATCTGCATCTAACTCAATTCAGCTGACTACTAAATAATGTAATATGGCCAAAACTGGGTGTATCCAAAACTTAGCCTGCCTAAGCTGCCAATTACTAAGCATTATTCTTTTTAAATACCCATTTTACTGTGGAAAGAGTCATCATACTTTGGCTTTCAGCCATAGAGGACTGGAAGAATGAGAGAATTTATTTGGCAAAATTCATATGTATATGTTACGCCAAATACTTGGCTAATATCCAGATGAGATGGGCAATTTACAGGCTATATAATCAGCTATGGTTCTATCTGTAGTTGTATTATGAGAGACAATGGTTCATTAATTCAAGTAAATGCTATGCCTTGATTAAAAATGTCATTAAGTGAAAGACTGTAAGCTTGAGTCCCTGCTGGGAAATGCAAGACACATGACATTTATGCATATGTATGTGACATTATGCATGTGATGTTCTAATCCAATTTTGGGGAATAGATTATAAAGCACCCTAGTTTAAACAAACACATGACTACAGTTGTCAATAGAGGTAGATATAAATAGTGACCTGTGCAATTATTTTGCTAATACTGAAGTTCTTTTCAGACAACTTATATTATCACTTTTTTAAAAATAAATTGTGCCTATACATGCGGATAGATAATTTTTATTAGTTTTTGGTATGTTTTTATGTGAAAAAAATAGAGAATTGGATACATTAGATAATTTACAATCCTCTCTTCCCTATGCCTGAATTATCAAGATATTTTAAGTGAATATGAAGTTTGAGGTCTAAGTTATGGGGTGAATGAAATATTTACTGAATATCCATTCTTGTATATTGAAAATACGCACATATGCCCAACAGTAGGCATTTACAGGAAAGAGTACGAACAGAAAGCTCCTCATTAAACACATTAGCCTGGATGCCTGTGGGAGATGGAGGGAAATGAAATGAGGATGGAGAGAAAAGGATCGGTGATGCCTATAAGCCATGATCTGAGGAATACATTACTTAAAGAGGGAGGTAGCAGTAGAAACAAGAAAGAAAAGAAAGAGCGGTATTGGGAGGGATGGAGTGGTGCAATCTCACATCTTTCTCTGAGTAGTTCGATGGCCCATGGCTGCCTACTTCTGAGGAATCTGCTTAAATTTAGGGTGGAATTCATCAGTGGTTGTAGCAAAACCAAATTTCCAAACTCTCAGAGCAGTTTTAGAAGCACCAAAGGGCCCCAATGCCTAATAGTTTACATGTAAAGGATTAAAAAAAGAGAGAAAAAAAGCTCTGGCCAATTCATTCCCAGAGATTTATCATAGCTCACTGCAACCTCAAACTCCTGGGCTCAAGTGATCCTCCTGCCTCAGCCTCCCCCAGTAGCTGGGACTACAGGTACGTGCCACCACACCTGGCTAATTTGTTTTCTATTTTTAGTAGAGATGGGGTCTCACTCTTGCATAGGCTAAGTCTTGAACTCCTGAGCTAAGGAGATCCTCCTGCCTTGGGCTCCCAGAGTGCTAGGATTACAGACAAGAGCCATTGGCCCAGCCTTCATTCCCACAGATGTGTAACAATCACAAAATTAATGTTTATAACAACAAAATCCTCCCAAATATCACACTTTATAAGGAGAATGTTATGAGCATTTCCTGATTGGACAAAAAATATATCAGATACAAAATATTTTAACTATAGAGACAAAATGAGACACAATAGAGAAGGAACAAACACCATTCTATTGTCTTACCACAGCATGATTTAATGAGAATTTTTAAAAATGTGTCTAGTTTTGCTAAAAATAAGCAAGTCTTTTTGTTTCCTAATGCCATGATTTAACCAATTTTAGCTGCTCTATGAATAAAAATTGTTTTTCTTAGTACATTTCTATAATATTGGGAATGATCGGAGCTGGGTTGGGGGAGGGAATTGAGCCCAGAAGCCCTCATTAAAAGTGCTGTAACATCTTGAAAATCCAAGCTTGCTTTTTACCTTCTTTCTTTCTACTGATTCATTGTGACCTTACCTTACAATCTTCAAGTCGTTATTTCTCTGGCTATTTGCTTTTTCTGTCAATCAAGTGTTTAGCCAATGACCTTTTCTCCCCATCCCTAAAAGTGGCTTTCATCATTCTGCTACTTCTTAACTGCTTCATGTTCCCTTCAACCTTCAAGTGGCTACTTTCTTATTTTGATTTAGACTAATTATGTTAGCCAAGGTGGGTCCAATCTGTTCGAAGTGTAGGAAGTCTACTCCTTGGTCTTTTCTAAACACCATTAAAAAATCATGAAGATGCTATGCCCGAAACTGGTTTTGTATTTGACCTTCTTTTTATCTAGAGAATTACCCAATTAAACTATCTATCTTATTCTAAGAGAGTATAATTTTAAAATGACCATTCTTGCTAAGGCAGTGATTTGGATATAAAATCTGCCCATGGAATATAAATATGCCAAAAATCTATTAGGAATTTTCCCAGCAGTTCAAAATGCAAGAAACTCATACCTACAATTACTCTTGAGACTGTGCAAGGTAGGTAGCCAAAGTAGTTATGTTTATATCCCTTTTTGAAATACTCTCTTGTGTTTTTTTAAATTTCCTTCAATTTAATCTATTTTGTACATCAAGAAAGGTATATTCTGAATTTTCTAAGAATTATGTTATGTGGCTTACTATTTTTTAAAGGATTAGAACAAAATAAGGGTGTCTAATGTCTAAAATAAAAATTGTGAGTATAATTTAATTGTTTGGGGGTTTTTTGCTGCTGCTGCTGTTTTGTTTTGTTTTGTTTTTAGTGGAGGAAATATTTTACAGAGCCTAAGAGTAATCCAGGTAGACAAAAGTCATCATTGAGGGAGAGATGTAGGAGATTAGATTGAATCCAAACCAACCTAATAACTTCTCCTAGACTTGATTTTTAGAATAAATCACTGATGCCAAGCTATTAGTCTGTCATTTCCATAATTTTGATTCACCAAAGTACTAAGATTATATTTTCTGGTCATTCAGATAAAAAGGACTGACGGTTAATTTTAATTTTTGATTATATTATCCAGTCCAGATCCATGAATTGCAATGCACTGTTCAGAATCTCCATCTTTCCACATTTCTTCTCATAAGATGGCCCCCTGACTCAATGTATGCTAGCAGATAGATACAGCTTATGCTCTTAACTTGGTTTTGGTTTTTACTGGGCTGATAGAAGGAATCATAATGAGAGTTCACGCAAAACTCTACTCTTCCTAAGCATAATACTGATATAAGGACAGTTCTCAAATAAGAAAATATATGAATGTCTGAGTTGGCTTTGAGTAAGGATGGTACATAAGACATTAACCTTTATTTTCACATTGCAAGCCCAGGGGTTAGAGTTTGCCATTGAATGCAAGTGAGGATTTACATTCAGAGAAGGGTGGTAGGAAGTGTGTATTGTCAGCTCCAATCTTCTCTCAGCTAGAGTGACCTACAAGGCCACGTGTCAAAAAGAAAGCATTGAGAGGAGATAATCATGCAAAGGGTAAAGGAATGGTTGCAAGGTCTGATATAAAACATGCTATTTTCTAAATAGAACTAAAAACAGCTTTGCTCAGATGTGATAAGGTCCCTTCTGGATTCTGGAAATAGTAGTTTCTATTTGTTCTACAGAGAAAGAGATCCAATACATCATCTAACCCTATTAATTACATTACACTATTAAATTTTACATTCGTGTACTGGGAAAAGCATTTTATTATGTCCTGTTAATACCTTGTGGCCTCATTTCTCATGGTTTGGGAGGACCACCTTTTGGAGTATGACACAGCAGAATTTGGTAATGATGGAATGTTGATGCATCATCCTAACAGCCAGGCCCCTCTTTAAATAAAAAAGTCTGCAAGGGAACAGAGCAGCTTGTCCCAGTTTTCCACAACAAAAAAACCTTTCAAATAGTTGTTATTCACACAGAGATGTATTTGAATAAAGGTCACAAAATCCGAAATTGCTATGCCACATTTGAGGCTGACTGGTAGGCTGAGTTCTATAAACCATTGTATAATAGTACAGAAGTCCAGGCCGTGGGGTAGGCTCTGCCCACATGCCGGCTGCCCTGGTCTTGCGATCTTCTGCGAGAGGACTCAGCCTTGAGGGACAGTTAAACTTTTCTTCCTTTAGGGATGAAGGTACATGCTAGAGAGCACGCTTTTGGTCTTCCAAGTATCACAATCCTCATAATCGCCCCGTGGGAAGGGAAACTTCCATTCTTTAAAAGGAGTCCCATCCCAGGGACACGGTACTGAGTGACTTGGAACCAGAGTCCCCCAGGTCTGCCCTGTCTGAGCGTCACAGTCTCCCTCCCCCGCTGGGCTCATGAGGAGAGATGACAGGTCCCTCCCACCTCACTGCAGTAGGTGACTGCTTTTTTGTAGATATCTTTCCAGCACAGGCTTTTATTCCAAGAAACAAAGGGAACGCTGGCTGACCATGAGCTAAAACATTTCCACGGGTCTTCATTTGTAATGTTGTGATCCAGGTGTCTCATTTTCCTTTCTCAAAAATCACTTTCTGAGGATGGCTCAGACAAAAAAAAAAAAAAAAAGCATCAAAATCCCCACGTGGCTTTTGGTGTCACTCGAGATGAGAGTCTGCTGGTGCTGCCCCAAGACAGGTCAAGACTATGCATTTCAGATGAAGTCTCTTCTTTTCTTCAAAGCTTATCTGTTGGGGAGCAACAGCCCAAGAAGCATCATCTTGAAACACACTCATTTGATTTTATTTCCACAGTGCCACCTCTGGCCTCATTCCACACTGTCACGATGCCCAGACACATAGAGTTTGGGTCATCCTGAGCATTGTACACTAACTGTCAAAGAAAACATGCTTCAGAGAGAAAGAAGATATACCAATTTTTTAAGCTTCAATAAGGAAATGAGAATTAATGTTGCCAAATTAAAATGATCTCTAACAATGCATATACTCTATTGTTTCAGAAGTAGATAGAATAGAGAAATGAAATGTGTGTAGCTGTCATTTTAAATTAAGAGGTATTCTGAAAATGATTTTAAATCTGCAATATTTGAAGAGCGGATATTTAAAGAAGAAGATATTTAATTGTGAAATGTCAAATAAGGACACAAGGTTTCATTTGTTTATTTTCTACCGTTCTTCCAAGGCCACTTAAAAGATCAAATTCTTTACTCAAATCTTCTGAGCCTCATTTCCTGTAAACTATTCCACAGACAGTTGAGGGTCACAGTGGGCTTTTGGTCTGAAAGGTGATCTTCAGGAAGTGAAAAAGGACTCTTGGAATATTGAACCTTTAAAAAGATATTAACAAGCGGCCTGGTGGCCAGTTGTGAGTTTTCCCACTGAACTGCTGATACCACCGTGATGTTGTCTGTGCCTCTGGCCCCACCCCTAGAAAATGATACAGATTTGGGTAGCAGAAAAGGCAGCTTTAGAAAAAACAGCCAATTCCAACTGAATCCATGACCTGCATAAGTCAGAACTGTAGGACTAGCAGTCCTCAAACTAGAAGACCTTGAAAGTTCTTCTAGTCTTTCTAGGTATGCAGAAGGAACTACATGTCTACTGGTACTTTACTTGGGATGGTCTTTTGTTATTTTGTGAGTACAATTATGAAAACATTATCACCTCCTGCAGAGGTGGGAAAGGTGAGTATTATTGTTCTGCAAGGAGGAAAACTGAACTATCAAGACTAAACTGTGGGCTTGCCCAAAGTGGCAGAGAGGAACTAATTACCCAAGTCTCGTAATTTCTCTTTTCCTCCCACAGTTGAGAAAACCAAGAACACAGTTCAGGCGTGAGTTCTAGTCACTTCTCTGTCACTGGCTAGCTGTGTACCCCGAGTCAATCTCATCTGCAAAATGGGAATTATTCCTGCTCTACCTGCCCTACATACAAAGCAGTTGTGTGGAACACACAAGATGTATAGTCCTAACCCAACCTAACTATGTTTGCCCATGCTCAAAAAGAAATGATGTGAAATCCTTATTACCACAATGATAGGAAAATTGAGACCAGATGGTAGGGGTGAGGGCAGGCAGAAACCGAAAGCCCTGGCTTTTTAGATATGTTACTCTTGTCAAATCAATTAGCTTCTGTGTGTCTCTGTTTCCTCTACTACACTTAGAAGGTTGTACCAGAACATTCTGAATATTTTTTTGATTCCATCGGTGAGGATTCTATCCCAGTTTTCTTTTCTCTGCACCATGCTGCCTCTGAGACTCTTCCTATTCTCCCTGGAGATGAACGGCTGGAACATTTACGTGCTGTAAAAAGGCTAGGTATTGCCAAACCAGTGTAACACATTTGCAGTCCCACTGCGATTCTTTTCTTTTCTTTTTTTTTTTTTTTTTAAGGATTGTTAGGAGCCCGTAGCAGCCTAATGGAATTAAAATCACCAGGCAAAGCATAATGAGGAGTAGGAGTCAAATTATTTTAGGAACTACTAAGACGTTGTCCCTAGCCCACTCAAGAGCTCACTAAGACTCATTAGTCTGCGTGGCACCCGACAGGGACAGCCCTCTCTGAAGTGTCCCCTCCTTCCCAGCACTGCTCAGCTACAGCCACCGCAGCAAATGTCAGACCCTCTAAGAATCAGCCACTTAATTAGGTGTGGAGAATAGGCGGAAAAGGCAAGCTGTCCAGGTAAAATGTAGGGCAGAGTTTAGGAAGGGAGAGCTAGGGGGAGAGTGGATGTTTTCCCATGAGCCTTCACCACACCAGGAGCAAGATTTAGAAATCTACAACAAAATTATCTACTGCCATAAAGAATTAGGGAGAGTATCTTTTCTGGACTTAAAGAAAGAGAGTTACCTACCTAGAAAGGTCCTGCTCCCTCCGGCTGCTTCCCCTGCCACAGACACACAAGGAGTGTTTCCCTGCAAATGATTCCCCCTCTGCACCCCTGAAAACACAGACACCCCAAGCCTACCCACTCACAAATACACACGCACATACACATGACTCATTTTGCTCCAACCCTTTACAGTTCACATAGGGCTTCCCTGTCTATTATCTTGGTCCAAGCATGACACAGTGAGATGGGGCAGGTGCTGGACCATTTTACAGATGAGGAAAGTGATGCTCAGAAAATAAAGACAATTTGCACAACTCCCCAAAGATGATGGAGAATTCAGTCCTCAAACCTAAGTCTCTTGAGAGCAAACCTAGTACTCTCCCATTCAGAGGGACTCTAACCTTTGTTCTTCTTCTAAGTTGATCTAAAAGTCTTACTCAAGGCCTAAAGCATGTAAAAGGAAGCACCTAGGTACACTGAAGGACAAGAATTACATAGAAATAGGGCTGGGTGTGGTGGTTCATGCTTGTAATCCTAGCAATCTGGGAGGCCAAGGTGGGAGGATGGCTTGAGCTCAGGAGTTTGAGACAAGCCTGAGCAAGAATGAGACCCCATCTCTACTAAAAATAGTAAAAATTAGCCGGGCATGGTGGTGTGCGCCTGTAGTCCCAGCTACTTGGGAAGCTGAGGCAAGAGGATCACTTGAGCCCAAGAGTTTGAGGTTGCTGTGAGCTAGG
>VBSM01003176.1:71041402-71077495 GCA_008086735.1 Cheirogaleus medius | reverse complement strand
GGGTGAACCGGCCCAGGTCGGAAACGGAGCAGGTCAAAACTCCCGTGCTGATCAAAAGCAAACTTACATGTGCAGTGGTTTCCCAAAGTGTGCTAGAGGGAGGTCAGGAATTAAGCTGGCAGTCTGGAGAATGCATGGGATTAGTTTTCTGGAGGAGGGAGGTTTAGAGCTAACTTTTTGGGTTCTAGTCTCAAAGCATCCACTTGGAGCATCTGTTAAAACTGCAGCAGATGGAGCACATCAGAAATGTATTTTCCTTTTTATTTTATCTCTAGTTCCTTAGAGAAACCTGGCACCTAGGGTATATGGAGAGAAAAGATAAGTTCATTTCTACATCACCATTCGTAATAGAAAGACATAAACATTACTTACTCCTGGCAGAGTTATTTCATTCTTTTTCCTCCCTGGTGGGTTTTCTAATTAAGCCGTACTAAAATAAAAACTAAAAATGAGATTTAAATGCGATATTTTCTGAAGAATGCACTGAATTGCTTTTTTTTTTTTTTTTTTTACAGTCTCAGTGGATACCTGATCCCCTGCTGCCTTGTTTGAAAACCAAGAAGTTGTGCTGATTCAACAGCTCGCGATTGTTGCTAACACTATCATGAGTAAAAATTCCAGTTCTGCCCTTTTTAACCTGCGTGTGAACTTTGACTTTTAACTTACTTGTTCACTCCTTCACCCTCTGTAAAGATGTCCGAATCTGACCCTTCATCTGGATTTTCTGGAAGTGTGGAGAATGGTACTTTTCTTGAGCTGTTTCCCACATCCCTGTCCACGTCGGTGGACCCGTCCTCAGGCCACCTGTCAAATGTCTACATCTACGTGTCCATATTCCTCAGCCTTCTAGCGTTTCTGCTTCTGCTTTTAATCATTGCCCTCCAGCGGCTCAAAAATATCATCTCCTCCAGTTCCTCCTACCCGGAGTATCCAAGCGACGCTGGAAGTTCTTTCACCAATTTGGAAGTCTGCAGTATTTCCTCTCAAAGGTCCACTTTTTCAAACCTTTCATCATAAAGAAAATGGCAGATTCCTTGAATGTGGCAGCAGCTCAGGCTTTTCCTTACAGGAGTGTCACATGAAGCATCGCCTCCTGAAGGAAATGACCCTTCTGGTGTAGCCCTGCTTCCCCTTCTTCATCTCTGATTTCTTTTCATTTCATGATGCTTTTCGTTTGGGAGTGGAGAAGCTGATGCTAGCAGAAATGCGTGCAAACTTCGAGGGGCAGAATTGCACACAAACTGCTTGACAAATCCGGAGAGGGCTTCTTCTTCAGGTGGATCAGTTCATTCCACTTTGTTGGACGCCTTGGGCTCACCTGAGACAGCCTCTGGGTGGACGCTGGATATGGACTCTTGCACTTCATTTCTCTTGTGAAACCGTGAAACCAACAGCCTGCATGTCAAAATTGAGTCTAAATTATTTAGAAGACATTCCCCATTTTTAAAAGATAAAGTGGAGAAGAGAGAGAGAGAGTCAATTTAGATTTAATATATAACATTTCTAAAACTGAGGGTAAAACTATGCTAAATATTTTCTTTCATTTTACTTTAACAAATGAAAATCACATTTATTAATGAATGTAAGTCATTTGGAAATGTTTTGGAAGAGTTTAACTTTTAATAGCAAGACATATATGTGTTATGATGCAGTTTGTAATGTATTTCTGCCTCCTGGAGTTACTTTTTTTTCTATTTATGTTGTAGTCATAATGCCCCAAGATTGTGGAATTCTTTGTGATAATTGCTGTTACTATTACTAAGACAAGCACCAGAAGAGACACCAAGAAGTTTTTATTTTATATGCATAATTTCCATCAGCAGGAATTAAGCATATAGAAAATATTCATTTAGTTGTATTTTATACAGTAATAACTCCTAGCAGTCGTGTACATTCCTATATTCAGTTTCACAGTCTTTTTAGTGCAGAATTATACTAAGCCCCCAAGATATCTGACGTTTGTTCGCTCACATTAGCTTGTAAAACTTAAGAGACAAAATTGCAAATACACATTATTATATACTCCATGAATGTTACATGTCTCTGATAATTAGTTGTTGTGTGTTAATGTAATCTTGTGCATTAGGATTCCAGGATGTGAGTTCGTATTAAAAATTGTAATAGCTGGGAGCTTTAGTGATCCTCGGAGATGCCACGCTGTGGTCGGCCAAGTACGTCTGAACTTGGCGGGGAGGTGCAGGATTATCCATGAAATGTATCCATGTCTGGTACACGTGAGCACAGACATGGAATGTGGAGGAAATCAAGCTGCCCCGAAAAACAAAAACAAAGCAAACAAACTACAGCGTCTTAAGAGTAAGAATTTTAATTTAATTTAAAAAATAAATGGCCCACAGCGTAAACACTCAACCTGCGGGAGGCCACTGCATCGACATGCCACAGTCTTCCCATGACAACCGAATCATTCCTTGTTCAAAACATTCAATAATCTTAAGCTGTGGAGCCTCAACACATCCCTGGGTTGGACCGTGCAGTCAGTACTCTACGGGGACTAGAATGGGGAAAAAGAATCCACCATTTGTATAGGGTCTATCTTTGCGGTTCTAAAATGCTGAGAGAGTTGAGGGCTGGGGAATGAAGGCTTCTTCTTCTTTTAATCCATAAGCCTCGCTTAAATCAGACCACATTTAACTATTTATATTTCAGAAATGTCCCCAAACACCATAAGACCAGCACAGAGTTGCTGCCCTAAAATGTATAATTAGTGAAAAATTTGTCTCTGCTACCATTTAAAGCACAGCAGTGGGTTGGGTGTTATTATGTAGTATAGAAACTGGACTAGAGAAACTGCCATTTTAGAGCACTATCAGCATTCCCTGAGTATATGGTGTGTGTGTGTGTGTGTGTGTATGTATATATATGTACATACTCCCAATTAAAAGTTGTGTGAAAGCTACACAGGATTCCAGAGACATCTATATTATCACTTTTGTTCTTTGATTAATCTTGTGGTATTTTGGTTAATGAGAGAAAAAAGGACATGGGTGAAGTGGTTTTAAAAAAAATAAAAGAACAAATTTGCCTCGCAACAGGACAGTCTGCTTGTGATCTGTCCTTAGGGGTAGCTTTATATCCTTTCCTTCTGGAAGAGCTAGAAAGACTTCTGACAGCAAAACTACTTTAAAAATCAAATCAAATCAAACCGGCAAGCACACTCCTGCCCCTCCCCTGCCGCTGTGGTTCTTACTCTCAATGTTAAGTAGAGTAATTAGAAGCAACATTCAGAGATGTAAAATAGGGTTTGTCATTACAAGCTTGCCAAGGTAACAGATTGTACAACTTGAGATGAATTTGTGTTGTTTGAGAAGTTCAGAAAGGTTGGGAGATGGGTTTATAAATAAAGCGGTGGAGCCCATTGAAAGCCTGGTTCTGCTCTGATTTTTTTCAGTGCGGCGATCCACAATCTTCTCTCCCAGAGAAGAAGCTTTTCCTAGTAATTTTAAGCATATACACACATATAACACACATACACACATACACATGTATGTGTAGAATAGAGAGATACATGTTTATATATGTAGAGATATAAATATATCACTCCTTTTTTGCATGTCCTCTCTGAAGCAGGGTCAGTAAGGTGTGACCCAGATTTCAGCCTCTCCCCAGCCTTGCAAAGGTCACCCCTCTCTGAGGCAGTAAGTACCACATTTCCCATCATGATACGAAGAATCACCTGGGCGCCTGGAAAATATAGAGGTTCCCAGGCCGCACCCCGACCTTCAAGAGTGGAGCCATGCGGTGGGTATTTTCAGCGAGGACTCCCGTGATATTTACCAGCAGCGGGACCCACTGTGGCAGAGGAAGGGTCGTGTATGTTGCTCACGTGTATTTGTGGAGAACAGGGGGTCTAACCTCTCGGCCACCACCCATGTAACTACGGTTTCTCCAAGCTGAGCACCTCACCCCCACCCCGGCCCGCAGCCCTCCCCAGGACCTGCTCTCCTGCTCCAGCCTGAACCCGGGCCACCCGCCTCCCCGACGGAAAGCTGCTGCTACCATAATGGCCTCGGGAGAACAGGGATGTGAAGATAGATGGTCACACTACTTTCTTGTCCTATCTCTTAATTCCCCACAACTCCACTTTCACAAGATCTCATGCATGTAACAGACCAGGTTAGAGGACTGAGGATAACTGATGTATAAGATGAGAGAAAATATTTCACATTATGCACTGAGACTATTCCCACAGTCCAAAGGAAAACAACAGCACAACCAGGCAAGCAAATATTCTCAAGGAGAAGTGCCAGTTTCTAGACTTGCTGCCTGGCGTTAAAGTCTTCCTTCCCCCTCCGAGAGAGGCTCCCACGTCAAACCAATGCTAGGGCCACTCTCCTCCCACTGCCCCTGGGATCTGTCCCCAGTGGCCCAACACACAGCACCTAAGCCCTCAGGGAGCCTGAGTTATTCAGGAGAGAAGAATCCCAGGCCGTGTGTGGAGGGGTGAGTGTGGGCGGGGTGCGGGCGGAGGACTGCGGCAGAGGTGCCCACGGGAAGCTCTGGGCCTCGCAGGACCAGCTCCCTTCAGCCTGTCTCCGTCAGTGAGAGGTCAGTTGTGCTGCTCGTGCTTCCTGGTTACCCAGTGGGCTGCTCTTATAATCAAAAATGTGTCCATGTGCAGGTACACACAGACGTATACACACAGAAACTCCCAGGCACCCTACACACACACACACACACACTCACACTCACACTCACAGTCACACTCACATTCACCTCCTAAAAGCAAACAATAATTTTCAATGTTCAAAGACAACACCTCAATTGTCAAAGCCCACTTATCCCAGTTTCAGCCTGCCTTCAGCAGCAAGCAGAGCACGCGAATCCCCCCTCATTCATCCGTCAAAACCACGCCTGGACATCCACCACTTTGTAAAACGCATGTCCTATTCATATTGCTTTTTATTGCAACAGAGCCCACTCACCCCTGTAGTCACCTCTGACTATCTAGAGACTTCATCGAACTATTGCAAGTACATTTTCTTTATCTTGGATTGGATCCATTCTGAGGCAGGGCCTTTGCCACCCTAAACACTGTAAGGAGACATTATTATCAACGGGCATTTATTAAATAAATGAATACATCCTTTGGCACTAGATAGAGCAAGCAGGCATAGTTTCTGCCCTCATGAAGCTTATCATCTAGTGAGGAAGATACCAAAACAAATGAATAAATAATTTGTATAATTGCAATTAATGCTATGAAGAGAATAAAATTGTGAAATGATAGACAACAAGAGAAACACACATAAGATATGGTGGCCAGGGAGGGCCTCTCTGATGAGATCACATACAGATATTTGAAGGGTGTTGGGAAGAATATTCTCTGCAAAGGGGATAGTGTATTCAAAGGGCCTGTGGCAGGAAAGAGCTTGGCACATGTGAGCAGAAAACTCAGGGTGCTAGCATGAGGCTGGGGAGGTGGGCAGGGCGAGTTATGTAGGGGCAGTTAGGTTAGAGTAGGAGCTTGGCTTTTATTCTGAGTGCAGCATGAATCCATTGAAGGATTTTGAGCAGGGAAGTTACATAATTGAATTAATGTTCAAGAAAAATGACTGTAGATGCTTTGTGGAAAATAAACCAGAGATGGACAAAAAGTCTTATTCAGATCCACCCTGGTTGGGGTATAGGAGTGGGTAGAGAGTTATCTCCCAGCTACAAATATCTGTTCATCTTTTAGCCATGGAAACGGTCTTAGCTAAGAGTGTTACTGCACAGTCCTCTCCCTCCTCCACTGGTTTCTAACACACGCTCGTCTCCCGCTCTCCTCTCTTTCTCTCTCTCTCTCTCTCTCTCTCTCTCTCACACACACACACACACACGTGCATGCACACTTTCTCAGATTCTCCACCTCTCCTCACCTAACTTATCCCCATTCTGCCCTTGTTCAAAGTCTTTGGATCATTTTCAGCCCACGTAACCATTACTCTAGTGATTTTAACATGATGTGCAACTAACGTTGCAATGAAACCCTAATACTGCAGGGAAGATAAAGCATTGAAAATTTTTGCTCCTGTGAAAATTCCATTCTCGATAGAGCTATTATTCTCTGTGTGCTAAGTGGCTCATTCCTATGATTCCAGCCTCTTGTGCACAGTTACATTTTTGGATAGTTTCTCCCCGGTTTTCTGCCTTCCTGTTTAACTAATGCTACATGCCATAGAACACAGGATTTGGATTCAGACAGACCGTTGTTCAAATCCCTAAGCTCTAAATGTTATCTCTATGATCTTAGGCAACTTCCCTAAGACTCCAGATCTTGGGAACGTAGTGAAAATAAGAACCTCCTTACAGTGTTGTGAGGATTAAGTAAGAAATTGTATGTAAACTGTCTAACTAACATACGTGGTGAGCGATATTATATATCCAAATGTCAAGCAAACATCATTTAGGACTTTTGACCTCAGAAGATTCAAATTTTCCCTTTATTTCTTTCTACCACCTACTTTCTCTGCCGTCATCTTCTCGCTTTTGCCAACCCCCCATCAAGGTCTCCCATGGCCTCAGCGAGGACACATGGGGGGAGAGCTCGTGGAAGCTACGTCCCCCAACAGCTCTACCTACTTATTTCAGCCTGACCCCTTTCCAAGGACCGAGGGTGTTGGCGACAGAGTCCTGTGGCGTCGTGCAGGTAAATAACGGTGGAGAAACAGATGGAGAACGAGGACTGTGGTGAGCTCCCCGTGCTTTGTGAAGATAGTGCGTGTGCTGGAGGGATTTGAGGCTGCAGTCAGGCTTGGAATGGTCCTGGGAAAGTCAGCGTCGGGATGAGATGACGCCTGGAGCAGTCAAGTAACCTCATGGCCTCTCTAGATTAGCCGAAATTATCCAGAGTGGGCCCAGTTAACCAGCACCTCTGCACTCTATTCCAGTTCAGCCGTGCGGCATATCGTTGATCTCAAACTGGCCTCGTTTCCTCATGTCTAGAGCAGGCTTCATACTGCTAATTCCCAGAATTCAAGGATGTAAACTTCTTGAAGGATTTTTGCATATTGCTTCTCATGGATACCAAATTTCAAAAAAAAAAAAAAGAGAGTTCCTTTGTCATAAAATTCACTCAACCTCAAAGATATAGTAACTCTCATGATTCAGAAGCTAATTCAAGATGTCTCAGTACCCAAGACTTATCATGTTTTGCTCTATATGTATAAATGCCAGCCTAGAGGAAATTCTGGTTAATAAAATGCCAGATAAGCTCACTATAATACCAGTTATAATAATAGTAAAAGTGCCTAAACATGCTTACTACTAGTAGTAGAAACAAACTGGTTTAGCTCAAGATGATAATTCAAGCAGGAATGAAAACAATGATAGATAATATTAATTGCTAGCACCTATATAGTCATTACTGGGTGTAAGGCACTCTTTTAAGCACTTTATTCACTGATAGCACCCCTTGAGGTAGGTACTATTATTATTCCCATTTTACAGATGAGGAAACTGAGGAAGCTCATAAAGCTAATGAATGGTAGAATCATGGCTCCTACCCAACAAATCAAGCTCTAAGTTTTGCAACTTGTCTATTAATACTAGGTTTTACTCCTCCCCTTCCTTTCGTTCAAAAGTTGTCATTTTTAATAGATACATTTGGGGAAATATTTATTCACAAAGGTAGGTTGAGAAATAAATATATAACCAAACATTAAACCTTGTAATAGAGCCCGGTATAAACAATACTGGCTGAAAGTGGAGAAAGGAAGCATTATGCTACTTCTTTCTTATCTAAATGTGACACAGGTACCTCACAGGTACTCCCTACTCATTGACATGCCCAAGGCCAAAGCTACACAATACTGAGCAAAGGCCCTGCTTCTGGAGTGTGGGTACAAAGATGGCTCAGCTCCACAGCAGCCTGGGAGCATGAGACATACATACAAGATGCACCCAGGAGTCCCTTCTTGGGGCAGGTTCATTTCTAAGGAGATGAAGCAGCATTCATCCATTTAGCAAATATTTATTGAGTACCTACTATATGCTAGGCATTATTCTCTGTTCTTGGGATTCAACAGTGAGCAAAACAGACAAATATCCTCCAAGAAGTTTAAATTCTAGTGAAGGAAACAGACAATAACAAATAAGTAAGTAAAATATATAGTATGTTGGATAATTATAGATGCATAGGAGAATAAAAAACAAAACAAAGGAAGGGGGTAGAAAGAGTTGAATATAGTTGAAACCTTTCTGAGAAGATATTATTTCAGTTGCAAAAAGCATCTTTTTGCTCCTAGCACCGTGACATTACAACCCAAACGATGAGCGTCTGAAGATTACAGTGTGAAAATGATTGTTGGACCTCCACCATTTCAATCATGTTTCAACATAAAACACAAAACTTATAAAACAAATAACATAAAACAAGTCAAAGTCAGCTTTCATAGATGTACTTGAAAAAGAGAACAGAAAAAAAGAAAAGAAAAAGATCCCTCATACATTGAATTGACATCTCATTTCTCTGTCTTCCATCAAAGGTCTTGATGATTTTTTTCACCTAATTGAAATGAATGCATAGCAACTCAGCCTCAGCTACGTGGCTAGAAGCAGGAATAAACTGCTAGTAGAACTTATTAGCTGTAAAACTAGCCCAATGGAATTAAGTATAAGGTACAGCAGGCACGTAGAGAAAGAAAGAAAACTGCTCCCAAGTTGAGGATGCTTGAGCCAGCCATTGGCCAGTGGACGGGTACGGAGGAAGGCATTCCAGTAGCAGCGGTAAGTCCAAAGGCGTGAGGCACGTGCAAGGAGTTACTGGGCATTCCACATTCTCAGCACGTGATGCAGAGGCAGGGAAACAGACCAGCAGAGAAGCACCTTCAAAGTACCTCAGCTTTCCACTCCTGGTGCGGCATCTTAATTCCCAGTGTCCTGGTGTCTGAACAGCATCTCAAAGCTTGTAGCTAGATACCATATGCGGCACTTTCACAGGGTGGGGAGGGGACCAAGAAACCCAAGACAAAAGACAGTGGCCTGCATGGATAGGCTGTGCCTCCATCTCCGAGGATCTGCGGGTGCACTTCCTGCTAATGACTCTGGGAAGACAAAATGGCTAGTTAAGGCTCTTACAGGGAGTGGCGGGAGACGGCGTTGGACCAGCCAGGACTTGGACCAGCAGGCCTTTCATACCACGTTGGGGACACACATTATCCTGTGGCTAGGGGTTGCTGCTGAGTCCTCGTAAGCAGGAGAATGACATGATCATGTGCTTCACACGTTTATTTTAAAGTAGAAATCATGATATACACAAAAGTGGTCTGTGAACTTTAAAGTATTGTTTTGTTTCTTTTTTCAGTTCTTGGCACATACGATGGCTTCGTAATATTTGTAGCATGAATGAGGGAGTAAAAGACAGAACAATCACACAGGAACCAATTCCCAGAAGGACAGCATTAGAATCCTTAGAACTGAAAGGAAAACTGACTCACGATGATTTCACCAGCACCATCTGAAAAATCCACAGAAATGACTTGAATGGTAGGCCCTTTAAGGATCTTTACAGTGTGTCTGTTTCATCACAGCAACTATAGCAATTATTCTTTTCCTTAGAAAAGCATGACATCAGTGGAGGCCAGGCCCAGTGGCTCACACCTGGAATCCTAGCACTTTGAGAAGTTGAGGCAGAAGGCTTGCTTGAGGCGAGGAATTTGAGACCAGCCTGAGCAAGAGCAAGACCTTGTCTCTACAAAAAATAGAAAATTTAGCTGGGCATGGTGGTGTACACCTGTAGTCCCAGCTACTTGGGAGGCTGAGGCAGGAGGATCGCTTGAGCCCAGGAGTTGGAGGTTGCAGTGAGCTATTATGATGACATTGCCGTCTAGCCCCGGTGACTGAGCAAGACCTTGTCTCAAAAAAAAAAGGAGAGGAAAGAAAAGAAAAGAAGAGGAAAGAAGTCAGACTGGAAGACATATGACCACAGCTTGGATCACTGAGTTTTGGAGTTGAGTAGTACTTTGACAGAGCAGGGCATACCATCTACCATGAAAATGTTCACGAGGACACGAGGAAAGTGGTAATAAGCCAAAGAACACACACAAAAAATTGCTGAACAGGGAAAAGGATCTTATTTGGTTCAGTGAATTTGGCCTATTTGAAACTTTAACCCTCTTTCTGACTCTCCTCTTGCAGCTCTCAGTCAGCTATTCCAATAAATAAGCAAGTAGTTCGAGCTTATTTGTACTCTCTGCTTCAGTGCCCCTGCAGACAATTTATCCCACACTGTTTACAGGGCTGAATGAAATCCACAGTTCTGCCTGAATTCTTTTCCCCCTTTAGGGGTTTTGCTGCCTTCTGGTTTGAGCTCCCTCCAACTTGGGAGAATAATTTATTCCACTGTATCCTTACTGCCCCTTCCTCCTGGTTCCATCCTTCAATAACCCCGAAGGTTTCTCTTCTCCAGGGTTTCCAATGATCTCTTCAACTTTTTCCAGGAACAATTTTTCCCATGTCTCACTTAGGGACTTATCTGGAGGCGGTGTGCTCAGAGTCAGCAACGCCTGCTGGATTATTCTTCTGCACGCTGAGCTACTTAAAAAACTGTCTTGAATAATAATCCCAGCAAAGCTAAGGTCCTGGAGGCATTTGTACTTCCATCTAAAAAAGTTTCTCCATAGGATTTGATTTTCAATTATATTGCCATGAGAAAGTAGTGAAGGAAGAAATTAATTTATGAAATCAATATGCATGTTCCAATCATTTGTGACAGAGCTGATTATCAGGTATAAATTTTTCGAAAAGCATTTAGAATGATCGGTCTTGTTTTGGTGGCAGAATGGCTTTGTCTAACGCTTGGTACTACCTCTGCTCCAAAATATAACTAAAATATGTAGGAGTATTTCACTCTAATCTCGACACCACTCTTTCTTCCTACATGAATGCCACATTCAGTATCTCAAATTCAAGGCAATCATTTAGTCAAGGAATGCTGTCTTGTAGGAACAATAACATTTTAAAAGGTGTTCATTTCCTTATATACTCTTTTTTCACTCTTTTTTCTCTTGATGGGTCTCCATGGTCCTAACTTAAGTTGAGGGAGAGAGGGCAAGTAAGGAGGATGTCAAGACCTTGGGACAGGGCTCAGGAAGTGGGAAGAGACCAAGGTCACCAGAAACAGGCAGAGCAGTTACGGAGAGAAATTATCTGGTCTGTAAGCCAGGGCCTCAGGAGGGCACTCGAGGGAGCCAATCCAAGTCCACAGCAGCAGTGGAGATCTCAGCTTTCACTCCCTCCTTCCCTTGTCACCCTGATTTTTTGACTTCCTCAGCCTCCATTTACTATTCAACCTACTGCAGTCCGGTTTTTGCACGCGCACACACACACTCACACACACACACTCATACATCTGTGACTGAAATTGCTCTGCTCTTTGATGGTCACTAACAATGTTTTGTCATTAAACCCAATGGCCACATCTCTATCCTTCCCTTGCCTGAACTCCCTGCAGCATTTGACACACTGTGGAGTATCCCCTCCTCAACATGCTCTCTTCCCCTTATTCTCAAGATCCTGCACTCCCCTGGCATTCCTTTCGGCCACTCCTTTCCAGCAACTTCCTCTGCATCTTTTTTCCCAACTCTTCTTTTAAATGCTAGCGCTCCCCAGTGTTTGCGCTCAGCCACCTTTTCTCCTCACTCCACACAGTCACATCCGCTTCCACGACCTTTCTGTCCACGTGCCATTGACTCCCTCCAGACCCACACTCTGACTGACTACCTCCCACCCCAGACTTCCTGCTCTGCTGCCCCCCAACCTGCTCCCTGTCTTAGAGACTCCATGACACTGGACACCACATACTCCCTCACCTACATTCACACAGTGGGGAAATCCTCACCTTCAGACCTCCAGTCAGCTCTTGAATTCACCCACTTCTCTCCAACACCATTGCCCTAGTTCAAGCCACTTAGCTGGGATCCTTTCATTTCTTTTAGTTTTATTTTATTTTATTTTATTTTATTTTATTTTATTTAAACAACAGCAAGTAACTAGGATCCTTACCTGGTCTTCCGGCTCCCTCTCTCATCTTCCTGCAACCCATTCTCCAATCTACAGCCAAAGTAATTTTTCTAAAATGAAAATCTGATCCGCCATGTACCGTCCTTCAGGAGCTTTTCATTGAGCTAAGAATAAAGATAAAATTTCTCCAGTGACAACAAGGCCTTCACGCACTGCCCCTCAACCCTTCATCTCTTACCACTATCCTGACTTTCTTTCTTTCTCTCACCCCACTCCCCAATCTTTGTACACACTGCCCCCTTTGTCTGGAACACCAGTTCCTCCCCCCATCCCTAATGCCTGGCTGGATTGTACACATCCTCGCTTTCTGCTTAGATTTCACTTTTCCCAGGGAATGTTCTATGGGCCTCCCAGGCAGGGTGTCTCCTAGAGGCTTCCTGTCACGCCCTGGTGACAGAACACATCCCACTCATGGCTGCAGTGACTCATCTGTCTCCCCTGCCACGTGGAACTCTGAGCCCCTTGCAGGCAGGATGGCTGCATGCTGTCCTCACAGCCCGGGACCGGGCACAAGGCACAAGGCACAAGGGAATATCCACAAGGCACCCTGAATCAAGAGTACACAAAGGAAATAGTGATAACCTACTGAAAATGTAAGTACACTTTCCTTGTGCGTATCAATATTTCCATATAGAATTCATTTAGAGTGACAAATCAAAAATTCACTTTTAAATGTTTATAAGCTACACAAGACCCCAAAACACAAGGGAAAACAGAGGGGAAAAAATCTTAGTTTAAATGTTTTTTTCCATGTCATTTGGCTGCATAAAGCTCAGTGTCGCCTTTTTTAGTATTTGTAGTTCCTGGTCTGTAGGCTGCCCAAAGCTTTGGACCCAAAGCTCCTTTTAGCTTCTTCTGAGGCTAGAGTGGAAGTAGTATATATATACTCCACTCCATGACCTCGCTGTAGACAGGTATACCAAGCGTTAGACAAAGCCATTCTGTCACCAAAACAAGACCGATCATTCTAAATGCTTTTCGAAAAATTTATACCTGATAATCAGCTCTGTCACAAATGATTGGAACATGCATATTGATTTCATAAATTAATTTCTTCCTTCACTACTTTCTCATGGCAATATAATTGAAAATCAAATCCTATGGAGAAACTTTTTTAGATGGAAGTACAAATGCCTCCAGGACCTTAGCTTTGCTGGGATTATTATTCAAGACAGTTTTTTTAAGTAGCTCAGCGTGCAGAAGAATAATCCAGCAGGCGTTGCTGACTCTGAGCACACCGCCTCCAGATAAGTCCCTAAGTGAGACATGGGAAAAATTGTTCCTGGAAAAAGTTGAAGAGATCATTGGAAACCCTGGAGAAGAGAAACCTTCGGGGTTATTGAAGGATGGAACCAGGAGGAAGGGGCAGAGAGGATAGACAGGATGTGCCCTCAGCTGTTACTCATTCTCTTTTGGTGCCACTTTCTCTTTGTTGAAGGAACCTTTGTGACTCAGCAGTTTGCAACCTGCCTTCTTAAACGAGTTAGACCTTTTTGCTCAAAGCAGACCGAATACAATTAACCACTGCATACCTCACAATAATTAAGTTAGAGAAACATTGTGCAGATCTCCTCATAATCAGAAAGTACCTGCTTATAAATGGCAGGTATCTAGAATCTTTCTTTTTTTCCCAAGGCAAGATCGCAATTCAACCATGCTGGGCTATGTTGTCATAGTGAGTGCTAAACTACAACAAACAATTTCTAGTGCAGGAAGTGCGCTATCAGTACTTAGGGCTCTGATTTCCCCACCACCACACACACACAGGCTAAAGATGGCCTTTTACCAAAAATAACTTATACCTTTTCATCCAATGTAATGCAAATTTGATGAAGATATAAGACTGTTAAAATTAAGAACGTGAGAACAGCAAAACATTCTTCCTACCTAACTGTAACTTTGTACCCATTGACCAACCTCTTCTGTCCTCCACCATCTTCTCCAGGCTCTGTTAACCACCATCGCAAATAACTATATAATGTATATTTCAAGATAACTGGAAGAAATGACAAATGTTTAAAGTGTTGGGTACGATAATTACCCCAATTTGATCATTATACTATGTACGATATATAATTTCATTTAATCTTCACGATAACCCCATGTGATTGGGATCATTATCTCCGTCTGTCAGAGAAAGAGAGATCCATTCCCCAAGATTGCACGGCTGGTAACTTGCTGCCGAGCAATGTGATAAGAGCTGTAAGAGCCAGAGAAGGAGGCAGGCCTGTGTAACCGAGGACAAACAGAAAGGTGAGAAGGAGCTTTGTTTGGCTGGCTGTCATGCATTCAGAGATCCCAATTTTGATATCTCTGTAAGTCATTCCTGGGAAGAAGTCCTTTAGACAACTGGAAATACAGGTCTAGTAGTTGGAAGAGAGCCAGGGCTATAGGCAAGAATAAGGTCCTTTAGGAGTATGCACAAAATGAGAAGAGAAAATGTTGAGGATTAAACTTTGGGGTTAGGGAAAAGAAATAGTACTTAAGAGGCACATAAAAGAAGAGGAATCCACCAAAAGGACTACAGAGGAGCAGGAGAACATAGTGTCATGGAGTAAAAGCTGCAAAGGAGAAGCAGGTGTCAAAGGAGACCGTGTTGAATTGTACTGTTCAGGTGGGAGGGCCTAGCTTTGTGTCATGGCAGAGGAGGAGGAGCGGACGGTGTGCAGAGGAAGGCGATGAACTGGAGGGGGCAGCCTTCTCCCTCTGCACAGCAAGATCCATCTCATACAGCTGGCCAGGGCTGGCCTTTTCACCCCCTTACCTCCAGATATAGCATTGCGCAGTACATTGCCTCAGAAATGTTTGTTGAATGACTGAGTGAATGACTAAATGAATTAATGACTGAAGGTGTGAGGTCCCAGAGAAGAGGGGAGAAAATGAGATCCAGAGTGAAGATGGTACGCTCAGCCCTGACAAGAGGAGGATCACCTCTTCCTTTGGAACTAGAATCACCTACACGTAACATTCGGCTCAAAATAGAGGAGACACTCGAATGTTTGTGGATGAAATGAGTGAATTATAGTCCAGGTATCATCAAAATAGAACTTGTCAGTGTTCCTTAATTCCACAGTTAGGGTTTTTTTATTTGAAAAAATTAAGTCTAGTAAACTAAATTGGACTTGGGTCATCCACTATGATTTTTTAGTGCATGAGCTAAAATGGCCTTCTCCTGATTTTTAACTGTGAATGAAATAAGAGTTTCACTATTAATAGTTTAGTATTATGCTTAAAAAAGGAATTTGATTATTGAGCATTGCAGAAATTAGGTTATTTTCAAATATGATGGAGATTCTCTTGCTGCTATAACAGGATACATTCATAGATAAATAAAAGATGAGACGCATAAAAATAACAATGAAATGTGGAAATTTGCTCTTCTAATTTAGTGCTAATCTAATGGGTAAGGAGAGAGATCATAGAAAGAAAAGAGAGAAAATGTTTAAAAAAACTCTTTTTAAAAGATAATCAGGCCTGTAATCCCATAGCTACCTCAAAAGAAATGTTAATATGTACAGAATTTAGAAATGGCTTAGGAGAGTTTATCTTTCCTGTTCGTGTTCTCCAAGTACCATTGAGGCAGCACAGTGACCTTGGCCCCCAGATGACAGCAGGGTCTGCCCTAGGGTTTGTGACCTCATCATAGAAACGCCAGCTACCTCATTTTCCTCTGGATTTGAGTTTTCTTCCCTGACTTGGAAAGTCTGCATTTCCACACACACTGGCCTCCATGCTCCCACCGAAAGATCACTCCCTGGCCAGCCTTGCATGGTGGGAATACGGAGCCAGCCATTTTCAAATCACATGGCTGGTCCCGCTGTTATGGAACACTGGACAATGGATACACTTGTTCCGCTATGTTCCCAGATTGCTAATCAGGCACCAGTGTCCTCCAAACTCCCAGCTTCCCCAATGTTTTCCTCAAGGAGCTATGTTCAGATACCAAGAGAAGATAAAAATAATTTCGTTTCCTCCCATTCTTGTTGTCGCCACATGGTCAACTGGGATGGAATAAGGGAAACAACTTGGGAAACTGCCACAGTCTCCAAACTGCTCCCTCCCGTATCTGATCTGTTCTGAACCACACTGCTAGACAGATCTTCTGCACGTGCACACTGTTCACCAGTTGGAGGCTCTGTTCGAGAACCTGCAATGGCTCCTACTGCCTTCAACATCAAGTCTTGATTTCTTCTTACAGCTTTGAAGACCTTCAGAATTTGGCTCTATTTCTACTTGTTTATACTCCTGCCCTCCAAGACACACTCCTCGTAGATAGAACCATCTCCTTTCTGCACCGGCCGATTCTCATCTCTGCCCCACTGCCCACCCTGGCCCGTCTCTATTCCCCCACCAGTCCAGGTTAAGCTCTCCCTTCCGGGGCATTCTCTGATTCTACAGTCCCTGCTGGCTCCTCTCTGCCTGTTGCAGAAAGTCAAAACTCGGTAATATTGCCGGGGGCAGTGGGAAGGGTATACTTAATGGTTCTTTGTTGGGGATCCTTTGGAAATAAATCTTAAGTTTATTTCCATATTCCCTAGATAACCCAGGGAAGGGACAAGTGGGAAGTGGGCTGCAGACATACATGCTGTATTGGGCCCTTCAGAGCAGAGCAGGTACTTGCCTTTTTGCTCTGAGGCCACAGTGGCTTATCTCTGCTTGAATGGCTACAGCTGAAGAGCCAGGTATTAACATTCTTACTACAAACCCAATTCTCACATTACCTCTTTAGCAAATGCAAATCTGCACTGGTTGAGTCAGAGAGAAGCTTCTATAAATTCATTCAGTGCTAACCAAAATTTAATATTAGCCTCTGGCAGATTTTCGCTGCTTTCTCAGCTTTGTGCAGTTGGTTTGGAGTCTGTGCCCTATTTGAAGTGTGATAAGAAGCTAAAAAGAATAATTGATGGCTATGGAAACATTAAGCTTCAGTCATTCCCTCCTCCTTTATGTCATCTGCTGGGCTGGACTAAACTCATGTACTCACATTGTTTGAAAGACTTTCCAGGGTTTCAAATGGCACCGTTTCGGGGCTACTTACATTCGGCGCCTGTTTTAATACTTTCGACTCATGGAGGGGAGACATGGCTGATATGGACAAAAATGGAATTGGGATTCTTGATTTAACTCGTAAGGTCCTGCTCTTCACATGCTTACAGAAAGTCCAGGCCTTTCCTAGACCCTCCAAAATCTGTTTCTTCAATCATCTCAAATATTAGAATTAGCTGCCCCCTGGATTTTTATTCTGAATGTTAATTATACATTAACAGAAGAACCAGAAATAAATGGCATTTATATTTTTGGTTTTCTGTGATTATTTATGTCTCTGCCTTCAGAATGAAATCATTTCCTTCCTGCCTAATCAGGGCTGAATTTAGGTAACAGAATATAGCTGTGGACCTAAGCTAGATTTCAAAAAAGAAAAATAATTTCACAGCTGACTATGCATGTCTCTATTGCCATTACTAGTTCATTTTAATTGAATGCTGTCTCTGCACTTCCTGGCAAACGACAAATTCATCCTTCCAGATCCAGTTCAAATATCTTTCTCTCTGTGAATCCTTCTTCAGCTCCCGCAAGCAGAGTTCAGCATTCCTTCTTCATATTCCAACAGAACTTGTTCGATTCCTTGAAGTCACAAGGAATCAAACACCTAATTGGACACCTACTTTCCATGACTCCATGTCTTATGCCCTGGCCATAATGTACTTTGTGGATTTTATCCCAGCTGACCTGTCCTCCTCTCTTGCTTAACTTGTGTCTTACTCATTTTCCCATCCCCCTGCATGATGCCTGGCACACAGGAGAGGTTCAATGGAATAATTTACATCCTAAATCACAGGAGGCTTGTGATTCCTGAGCAACTGCTTGAGTAATATCACCAAACATGGCAGATTGGTTCATCTGGGATGAGATTTTGAAGTGGGAGAGTTTGTTTGAGCTTCTAGCCACAGGCAACTGAGGGAATGGAATGGACGAAGAAATGGGTTGGTGGCCTGAGAGTTTGAGCTATCAACAGAAACCATCTATATATCTCTTGAATTTACCTTCTGTCTTTATTTATTTCAATAGATTTAGGAGGTACAATTGGTTTTTTTTGCATGGATTAATTCTATAGTGGTGAGGTCTGGGCTTTTAGTGTAGTTTTGTAGTCACACAAATGGTGTACATTGTACCCAATAGGAAACTCTGCATTCCTCACTCCCCTCACAACCTCCCCTTCTGGGTCTCTAACATCCATTATGTCACTCTGTACAACCATGCACACCCATAGCTTAGCTCCCACTTGTAAGTGAGAACATGTGGTATTTGATTTTTCCATTTCTGAGTTACTTAACTTAGGATGATAGCCTCCAGTTCCATCCAAATTGCTGCAAAAAAACATTTCATTCCTTTTTATGGCTGAGTAGTACTCCATGGGGTGTGTATGTGTTACATTTTCTTTATCCACTCATCAGTTGATGGGAACGTAGGTTGATTCCATATCTTTGAGATTGTGAATTGTCCTGCAATAAACATATGAGTGCAGGTGTCTTTTTGATGTAATAACTTCTTTTCCTTTGGGTAGATCCCCAGTAATGGGATTACTAGATCAAAATGATAGATCTGCTTTTAGTTCTTTGAGGAATCTCCATACTGTTTTCCATAGAGGTTGTACTAATTTACATTCCCATCAATAGTGTATAAGCATTCTATTTTTGACACATCCACACATATATCTATTGTTTTTTGACTTTTTAATAGTGGTCCTTCTGACTGGGGTAAGGTGGTATCTTGTTGTGGTTTTAATTAGCATTTCCCTGATGATCAATGATGATGAGCATTTTTTCATATGTTTGTTTGCCATTTGTTTCTATTCTTTTGAAAAATGTCTGCTCATATCTTTTGCCCACTTTTTAAAGGTTTTATATGGTTTTTTCTTTGTGGATTTAAGTTCCTTGCAGATTCTAGATATTAATCCTTTGTTGAATATATATTTGTGAATATTTTCTCCCACTCTATAGGTTGCTTATTTACACTATTGATTATTTCTTTTGCTGTGCAGAAGCTTTGTAGTTTAAACAATTAAGTCCCATTTATTTATTTTTGTTTTTGTTGTATTATCTTTACCCAAGCCAATGTTCAGAATAGTTTTTCCTCTAAGTTTTCTGTTTTTTTCTAGAATTTTTATGATTTCAGGTTTTACATTTAAGTCTTTAATCCATCTTGAGTTAATTTTGTATAAGGTGAGAGGTAGGGATTCAATTTCATTCTTCTGCATATGGCTATCCAATTTTCCAAGCACCATTTATTGAATAGGGTGTTCTTTCCCCAGTGTAAGTTTTTGTCTGCTTTGTTGAGTATCAGTTGGTTATAGGAAAATGGGTTTTTTCCTGTGTTTTCTATTCTGTTCTGTTGATCTGTGTTTCTACTTTTTTACTAGTACCATGCTGTTCTGGTTATTATAGACTTATAGTATAATTTGAAGTCAGGTAACATGATGCCTCCAGACTTCTTCTTTTTGCTTAGAATTGCTTTGGCTGTTTGGGCTCTTTTTTTATTTCACATGACATTTAGGATTGTTTCTTCTAAAGCTGTGAAAGATGATATTGGTATTTTGATGGAAATGGCATTGAATATGTAGATTACTTTGGGCAGGATGGACTTTTTAACAATATTGATTCTTTCAATCCATGAGCATGGGGTGCTTTTCCATTTGTTTGTGGCACCTATGATTTCTTTCATCAGTGTTTTGTAGTTCTTGTAGAGATCATTCACCTCCTTAGTTAAGTATATTCCTAGGTATTTTTTTTGCAGCTATTGTAAATGGGATTGAGTTCTTTATTCTATTCTTAGCATGATTGTTATTAGTGTATAGAGATGCTGTTGATTTACATACATAGATTTTGTAACCTGAGATTTTACTGAATTCATTTACCAATTCTAGGAGTCTTTGGAGGAGTCTTTAGGGTTTTCTAGGTATGAGATTATATCATCAGCATGCAGAAATAGTGTGACTTACTCTTTTCTAATTTGGATGCCCTTTATTTCTTTCTCTTGCCTGACTGCTCTGGCTATGACTTATCATACTATGTTGAACGGAATTGGTGACCGTGGGCATCTTTGTCTTGCTCTAGTTCTAAGGGGCAATGCTTCATTTTTTCCCCAGTCAGTATGACATTGTCTATGGGTTTAGCACATATGGCTTTTATTATTTTGAGGTATATTCCTTCCATACCTAGTTTGTTGAGGATTTTTATCATGAAGGGATGCTGGATTTTATCAAGTACTATTTTCTTTCTTTCTGACAGAACTAGGCAAATCATTGAGGTAGAAAATCAATAAAGAAACATTGTATTTAAATAGAACTCTAGAACAAATGGACCTAACAGACATTCACAGAAAATTCTACCCAGTGACTGCAGAATATATATATTCTTCTCATCAGCACATGGAACATTTTTCAAGATAGACCATATGTTAAGCCACAAAAAAAGTCTTAAAAATTTTTTAAAAATCAAAATCATATCAAGTGTCTTTTCAGAACACAGTGGAATAAAACTAGAATCAATTCCAAGAGGAACTTCAAAAACAATAAAAACACATGCAAATTAAACAACCTACTGCTGAGTGATCATTGGGTCAATGATGAAATCAAGATGGAAATTAAAAAAAATTTTTGAAATGAATGATAATAGTGACACAAGTTACCAAAATCTCTAGAATACAGCAAAGGCAGTGCTAAGAGGGAAGTTGGTAGCACTGAACACCTACATCAAACAGGCAGAAAGATCACAAATTAACAAACTATCATCACACCTCAAGGAACTAGAAAATAAGAACAAAGCAAACCCAAAGCTAGCAGAAGACAAGAAATAACAAATATCAGAGCAGAACTAAACAAAATTGAGATAAAAAAATATAAGGTATTGATGAAGTAAAAAGAGTTGATTATAAGAAAAGATAAACAAAATCCTTAGACCACTAGCTAGATTAACCAAGAAATAAAAGAGAGGATTCAAATAAACTCAATCAAAAATGAAAAAGGAAATATTACAACTGATAACACAGAAATACAAAATATCATCTGAGACTACTATGAACACCTCTATACACACAATATAGAAAATCTAGAGGAACTGTATAAATTCCTGGAAATATATAACCTCCCAAGCTTGAATTTGCCTTCTATTATCTCTCTATTACCACTGCCTCTGACTTTTTCAAGTATTCCTCATTTCTTTCCTGAATTTACTAATAACATCTAAATTGGTCTCTCTAACTCTATTATGGGAATCATTTCCTCCCTAGTCTCCTCAAATCCATCTTTAACATGGCCTCCAGCCTGATATTTCTAAAAACAACTCCAAAACTTGTTTGCTTAGAATCCTTTGAGTGCTTAAAATTTTTCAATGATATCTCTCTCTCTCTCTCTCTCTCTCTCTCACACACACACACACACACACACACACAGGCACACATTGCCTTCATTCTGAAATCCAGAGTCCTTGTGGTGATGTTTGAGGTCCATCCATGATCCAGCCCTTCCTTTTTTGCCAACACACAACACCCTGCTCTCTAGGAAGTTCTCTAAATGTTCTAAACCATCAGACCTTTGTATCTTGACATATGATGCTTCTTCTTCCTGTTAAAAAAAAAAACTTCATATCCTTTGTCTTACTCAACTTACTTACCTCTGACTCAACTTTGGGTCATTGCTAAAGTGCCACCTCATCTGAGATGCTTTCCTTAACCATTCCCTACTCCCCAGCAGAATTAGATAACCAATGCATGAACTCCCATATCATCCCGTGCATTCCCCTAACTTGGAACTTCTCACATTGTGCTGCACTTGTCTGACTCTTCCAGGAGACAGAGTTTCTTGAGAATAGGCACTTCTTATTTGCATTTGTCACTGTCTCAGTGAGTCCTTCCCTGATCATCCCACTACTTAAAAGAAGACACATGTATGTGTGTGGAAACACACACACACACATACACACACACACCCCTCATGTTCCCTATTCCTGTCCCTACTTTATATTTCTCTCCATGCACTATCATCTTTTAATAATATGCTGTATAATTTACTTGTTTTGTTTATTATCTTTCTCCCTCACTTTATGTAAACTGCATGAGGGAAAGAATTTGAAAGCCTGTATTTTTCTGAACTATCTCAAATTTCCCTGATCTCAATGATTTTTTTATTCTACTTGGCCCTAAGTTAAGATCAAGTTACTGAGAAATAGCTACTTGTACCTTTCTGTAGAAACTTCAGAAATCATTTTGTTATTGTTCATGCCCACCAATATCACCAATGTCCTGTTTTGCCAAAATTTGAAAATGAAAATATTCAAAACTTTGCTCTGGTTTTTGTTGTCAGAATTTCTACTACCTGTTCTCAGATTGACTTCTCCTAGCCCTGTAAAATACTCTTGAAGCTTAGTCACTTCAAAGCAGCAGCTGCTTTAGAGGCTGTCTTCCTGCTGTGGAGGATAAAGCAACTCCATCTTGGATACTAATCTGATTAACCCCCCAGTTCTGGAAATGTCTCTAAAATTTCTACTTTATCTAATGTTAAGAGCAGGCACTGGCTGGGCGTGGTGGCTCTTGCCTGTAATCCTAGCATTTGGGGAGGCTGAGGAAGGAAGTTTGCTTGGGCTCTGGAGTTCCAGACCAGCCTAAGCAAAAGTGAGACTCCATCTCTACTAAAAACAGAAAAATTAGCTGGGCCTCATGGTGCATACCTGTAGTCCCAGCAACTCGGGAGGCTGAGGCAAGGAGGATCGCTTGAGCCCAGGAGTTTGAGGTGGTTGTGAGCTAGGCTGACTCCAGGGCACTCTAGCCCCAGCAACAGAGCAGAGCAGGTGCTTACCATATATCCTGCCCTTAAGTCAAAATGACCTTGATGTTATCATAAACAAGTATTTACATTAATCCTGCCCTTAGGCAAATTCTTGCCTTTTTCTGAGGGATTGACTTCAAGTGTCCTACACATTCCTCCCCTGTGCCATATAAGCCCTGGGCCTAGAGGGTAGCAGCACAGAGACGCACCTTATGGCAGCCATCTCCCACTGTCTCATAACCACCCAAAACATGGCTTCTGTTTGAAAGTCCCTATTAAATGTTTCTTTCTGAGAAACTGGATCTGTCAGCCTCTTTTTTGAGCCTCCCAGCTCCCTTAGCCTTTCTTTGGAAGTAGGTTTGCATATGCTTGTCCACCACAGAATTCCTGCTGCCCACCAAGTTAGCTAAGGAAACCTTCTGTTTCTCCATGATTGAGTATGTTGAGTATGCTTGAGTATGTTCCCCAAAAGTTCATGTGTTGGAAACTCAAATGCCATTGTAACAGTATTAAGAGGTGAGACCTTTAAGAGGTGATTAGGCTATGAAGGCTCCACTCTTATGAATGAATTAGTGCCATATCATGGAAGTAGGCTCCTGACAAAAGAATTAGTGCATACCCCATTTTTCCTCTGTCACTGAAATGCCCTTCCTTGCTGTGTGATGCCTTCTGCTATGGAATGAACCTCACTAGACACTGGTGTCATGTTTTTGGACTTCCCAGTCTCCAGTAACATGAGATAAATAAACTTTTATGGCTTATAAATTAACCAGTCTGTGGTATTCTGTTATAGGAGCAGAAAATGGGCTAAAACTCTCCTTTTTTACCTTATTTCAACACATTTAATCTGTTTTATCCACTGCTAGTTTCCACAAGTCTAGAACAGTGCCTAACATAGAGCAAGTGTCCATTAAATATTTGCTGAATAAATGAATTTGTATCCTCCATATTTAATATGATACCTGGCACATAACAGATCCTCAGTATATGTTAATTTAATATATTAATAAAGGCTTCAAAGAAATGGATACGCAGAATTATATCAAGGAATAAAATGGATGAAAATGCCATTCTAAACTCTTCTTTCTTTCTCACATTTTGTATCTAATTGATCACCAGTTGTTGGTTCACTTCTTTAAAACCTTCCTAATATATTTTTTTATTTCTGCCACTTACACTACCTAATTCAGGTCCCTATCATCCCTATCCTGGACAATTACCATATTCTTCTAGTTTCTCTGCCTTGATTTTTGCTCTCCTCCAATCCCTCCTTCTCTTAGTAATGTTTTTAAAATATGTCCAGGAGTGTCAGTCCTCTGATTGGTGAATCCCATAATCTGAGGGATAAAGTTTAGATTCCTTTGCAAGAACAACAAGGCCCTTTATGACCAGGCCCCTTTTCATCCTCACCTTCTACTCCACTTCCAGCTTACCCCACATGTGCTCTGCACTCTTGCCATTACAAACTATTACAGTTCTTCAGCACTCCTCTTTTGTGTTTCTGTGTCTCTGTACTCTTTGCTTGGAATAGCTCTCATCTACTTTGTATACATGATGGACTTTTATTTATCCTCCAAAATTTAGCTTAAATATCCCTTCTTCCTTGGAGTCCTCTTTAATCCCAACTAAAATCCACTGCTTCTTCCTATACCTCCCAAAGCACTTATCACCCTGTATATTGCCATCATATGCTGATGTGTCCATCTTCTTCCAAGGACTGTGAATTCTTTGAGGACAGAGACTATGTTTTATGTACTTTTGTATACCTAGAGCTTAGCTCCATGTTTGCCATTCAGTAGGGGCACAATAGATATTTTTTTACTATGAAGACTTGTACACCAAGCTAAACATATCAAAGTCTTGCTTTTCAGAAATTACTTAATTCTTTAGTCTTTATGTGTATCTAGTGATTTAACATTCTAATGACAATTATGGTTTCTTAGTTGAACTTTCCTCTGAGGGTTTTATGGCAAGGGCCACTGCTTTTTAAGGATTTTCTTAGGTTAAACCTTATTTTTTTTATATTGAGAAGCTCTTTTCTAGGCAGATGTGTTTACCCATATTTTTCTTTTTCTGTACTATACACAGTTTATGCAAATTGTAAAAAGCCAGATTGTTTCTCAGGTTCAAAAACCACACATTAATGTTCATCATTTAGTGCACAGTAATATCAATGCTCCAGAAATTCTCCTGAGTTATCGCTGGGACTGGCTCACTGTTACCCTGAAGAGAAAGATGAGAATTTGAGCATGGGTGTATTCTAAACTATGGGAGAGTAATCTTAGGTATTTTTAAAGGCATCTCAGTGTTTCTTCATAAGCTGATATTAGAATGAAAAGTAACCCTTTCCACTCATTCTAGGTTTATGACATAAATTATACTTGTATTAAATAGATGTTCCTGCAACTGTTACTACCTCTTCTTCCTGCTTAAAAAATAAAATGGAAAACAAAATGATAAAAAATACAATTACCTTAACAATAATTTACCCAAGGGAACTGATAATATTAAGCAAACAAGGTGGAATTAGATTGAGTGCTATCCCAAGAGTTATCTGTCAAAGCAGAGTCAAGAAAAAGGACAAAATTATATTCAGAAAGGAAACAGAGGTCGGAATGCAGAAAAGACAGTGCTGCGGAAAACTCGGCCATTTGTCCACAAGGCTGAATCAGAAGAATGAGGATGAGCAGTTTGGGGAGAAAGGAAAGAGAGTTTACTTTGCAAAGGGAAAAAAAAGGCAAATCTTCTTGTCTCAAAATCCCAAATTCCCTGAACGTAGGCAGAAATACAGAGCTTTTAAAGGGAGGGTTCTCAGCTTCAGGCAATTACTGTGGTTAACTATTCTAACCAGCCCATCTCCGCCAAAGAGGAAGCCTGTGAACTCTGCCAGCTGCCCACCTGGGGGTGCTGGCTCCACCTGGGACTTTTAACAAAAGCCTTAACCTGCTTCAGGGATGCAAGCCAGGCTACAGGTCCCAAAAAGAGTGGGGGAAGTTTTAAAGAGACAGAACATCTTTTTGCCACTTCTTGCCCACACAGGCCATTCCCTCTGTTACATATTCCCCACTCTCAGTATTTCCCTTCCATAGCTATGGCGGGGTGGGGGGGACCACTCTGTTACAACAGGATGGGGCACTGGGTGAAAGGGCAAGACAAGGGCACTCCTGGGCAGCGAGGATGGTAGCTGGAAGCGTCAAGAAAATAAAACACAGAGTGGACAGGTGAGACTTGGCTGTTCAGGAAACTAAGGTGTGAATACTCTTTGTTCCAGGTTTCTGTCTGGACACATTTCTTAAAGGCACCGCTCCACGTTTGTCACCATCTGTGTACCCAGAGTAGCATGCTGTTCACAGCAAGGACAAAGTTTTTCTAGCTTTCCTCGGTGGAGCTTTGTGGAACTATCGTGAGTATGTTTGACAGAAGGCACATGCTTCCTGGGGTAGAAGGTGCTTCTCCATGCCACAGCCAAGGTTCAGTCCAGACCTGGACATCCCAGCTCCCGCTGGGTTACTACAGCGCCATTCCCTTGGCCACTGCTCAAGTCCCACGGAAACTCATGGTCCATGGAGGGTTTTAGCTGTTCTAGGCCTAGCAAGGTAGAATAAAATGCCAGCTGGATAAGTTTTTCACAGAGGAGAGAAACAGGAAATGGCAGCCCTGGGATAAGCCCGGGAACCAATTCTCTGCTTTTCAGCAGAGACTAACGGCATAAATTAGGGAATGGACAATCACCAGGCTTCATACCAGTCCTTATGCACCAGGGAGGAGTTACCTTGCAGGTACTCCCATCCTCCAAGTATTATCTGGTCTCTGGTGAGCAAGAGCAAGATCCATTAAAGGCACCACAGCAGATTTAACACACGTCAGGTCAGAGCTATCAAATGCCCCATGCACCTAAAATATTAGGGCTGTGACCCGTTAAACAGAGAGAACTTCTTAAGAGCAGCTTTGCTGGTGGAAGACCTCAAGGTTGAGGCATCCAGTGGAATGTCCCAAATAGAATGGCAAAGGTTGAAGCCCTTGACTTCTAACTCTTCATCCAGGCTCACTCTGGCCACCTACAAAATTAGTATCTTTGAGTAAACATAGTCTAATCATGTTTTAAATAGCTTCGGTTAATTACAGGTGTACAAACTTATTGTGCCCAATATTCATTAGAATTTTCCCTTGAAGAGTCCCCCCTACGATCGCCTTCTTCCCTTTTCTAGCTCCTTTAGTTTGCTTCGTATGAAATTATTTTTTCTTGGCTTTCTGAGATGAAAAGCAGTAGAAAGGGCAAGTGTACCTAGAAATAGAAGAGGTTAGCGCTGATAAAAGTGCCTGAGGTCAACGAATACTTAAAAGCCAAAAAGTAATTGATGTGGACTCTTGCTTTGGAAACCTCATTTTCTAGTCCAAAGCAGAAAAACCGCAAACTTAGGTTAAAATTCCCTTTGTGTCATCTTTTTTAACACAGCCAGTCATTGAGAGAGGACCATGGAGGACAGCTGGGTAAAGCTCGGTAGGTGTTGGTTCTTTGTCTTCCCAGGAGAAATAGCTTCAGGGCTTCCTGGTTTGGGGGTTCCTCCCAGTAGAGGCAGATTGAAGCTAAAGCCATTTCAAACTATCAAAGTGAACTTCCTAGTGACATTCCAATTACAAATTAGTATACTGGTGAACAGAACTGTCCCAAGGTCAAAATGTAAATCTGGAGAAGTTTGTGCTTCCTTTTCAGTATGTTAATCCCTATCAAATGCTCCCTGGGCAGGATTCTCATGCCACCCTGGCCCCCCAAGTCCTGTTCTTCCCCCAACCCATGGATTTTACCTGTCCTGCAGGTACATTCTTGGCTTAGACACTCTGGGCTTTCCAAGGGGAGGAGTTAGCTAATTCAGTAAATTATCTTAATCTCTGCTAATAAACAAATAGAGGAAGCTACAAGAATTCCTGTAAGGCCATGTATGCCTCTTTGGAGATTATATTGCTTTGTAACAGCAACCTCCTAGAAGAGAAGTAATTCTGATGGAAAAGTATTTCCGGTTATGTGAAAGGGAAAACAGAACCATAATAGATGTGATGGGATAGGTAATTTTAGGCAGGGAGGTCCTTGGAGAGTTCCTCAGAGGTAAGTATTTGATGTTCTGCCTGTGTGGGGAGACCCTACAGCAATGAAGAATTCTGGACCATTCACTCACTCATTCACACAATTAACAAACATTAATGAGAGGCCTATTTTGTGAGGCCCTGTGCTAGGTGCTAGAAAGAGATATATTTCTGCCCTCATGGAGTTTACATTCTAAGGAGGAGATAAACCAAAGATAAATGTGAACAGACAAAATCTGTAAACTAGGTTGGAGTTGTATTAAAGACAGAATGTCAGGGAAATCTTCTAGAAGGTGCAAACATTTAGGCTAAGGTTAAAAAATGAAAGGAGCCAGCCATGCAAAGAGACAGCGAACAGTGTTCCAGACAGAGGGAACAGCCTGTGCCAAAGCTTTGGAAGAATTTAGCATATTCAAGGAATGGAAAGAAGACCAATGAGGCTGAAGCTTGCTGACAAGGTAGAGAAGGACACAAAGGAAGGCTGGAGAGAGAGGCAGAGAAACAGAGCATGTCAATAGTAAATTAAAGCCTTGGAGTTTACTCAAAAGGAAATGAAAAAGAATCAAAGGTATGAAGTCGGGGATTATGCTTTGGTATGCATTTGGGAAACTCTTGCTACTCTGGAAAATGGGCTATAGGCGGACAGGAATGGCCATGGAAAGCCAAACTTGCAACTGTGGTCAAGTGCGTATGATGTACTGCAGGGCAGCCAGTAAGTTGAGAGACAAGGTGTTTGGGCAAGGAAAGCAACTTTTATCTGGGAAACCAGCAAACCTAGAATATGGTGGGCTAGTGTCCTAAAGAACCATCTTAAATTAGTATAAACTTTAGGCTCCTTTTTATCTTAAGAGACACAAAGGAAAAGAGGGGGTTGGGTTGTGAGAGGTAACCAAGGACTGCAGACATCTGGGCATCAGAGAGGGTCTGAGGAGATTGTAAAACTTCTTTGTTCTTGATCAGTTAACTTTGGAGGATGAAGGTTAGATCACGATGTTCCTACAAGTCTTTAACATAGCATTGTTCCTTGTATGTATGCTTTCCTTATCTCCCTGGAAGTTAGTCTTGGGAAAGGGACAGTTGTCACCTTTCTTCTAGCCTACTTGCAGATGAAAGCAGAAGATTTTTAACCTAAAGGTTATTACTGTAGGGGGTCAGAAACAAAATGCAGCTAGTTTTGTTCAGCTTTCCTACAAACTAAGAAACTATTGCAATAGTCCAAGCAGGAGATGATGGTAGCCTGGTCTTAGGCAGAAGCAGCAGGTAGAGGTGAGACATGTTTTAGAAACAGAATTGACAGACCTACTCATGCACTGGATGTATGGGTTAAGGGCAGGGAAGAATCTAAGATGACCAGAGGGAAGGAGGGCTTCACAGCCCCTTCATTATCACGCTCTCTTGGCTGTGATTCCTTGCTGGCTGTGATTCCTTGCTACCTGCACTTCTCCTCGAGGCCACAGCCACATCAGAAGAATGAGAACAAGTGGTGTGAAGAGAAGGAAAGAGAATTTTATTACTTTAATGGCAAAGGAGGAGGATAGAGACTACTGTGTGAAAAATGCCATTCTCCTAATAATAAGCAGCAATACAGAGCTTTTAAAGGGTGGGTTCTCAGCTTCAGGCAATTGCTATTCAGCTGCAACTGATGATTCTAATTGTCCCATCTGAAGATGATCTTCTGCACAAAGAATAAAAGACTTACCCTGCCCCTTCCCAACCACTGGCCTGAGGCAGGGATGCAGGCTTTAGTTCCCAAAAAGGAGTGGAAGATGTTTTAAAGAGACAGAAAACATTTTTATCCTTTTTTAGGCCATTCCCTGTTACATCCTCATGCCTTCTTGAGTTTCTCAGAACTCACAGGCCTTGAGAGAAAGCTACATTAAAAGGCTTCTTTTGTCATGAACAAAAACCTATGAGACCCCTTTAAAGTTTTCAGCTTGAATTAGGAATTCTTTCTGAGGGGCACAGAGACATCAAAAGCACTTCTTGCCTGGGAACAGCTTTGACATTGGCAAAAGAAAATGATTCCTTGCTTTGAGACAGTGGAAGATTCTTATTTAATGGCCCAGGGCAGTTATCAAAGGGTTTAAGAAAGATGTCAAGAAGTCCCATGCAATATGGGTGGCTGCAGGAGAATTCATTGTACACTTGAGCATAATTTCTCTTTCTGCACTAACTCAATGTAAAAGCCTTTAAGTGATCTCTTCAACACATACATTCTAATGGCTCTAAGCATGCAGTAAGCAGTACTTCCATACTTCATGTTTTTATTGTGTTGAATGCTACTCATTCCTATAAATGACTTTAGAAAATATTCACAAATAAACATGAATTCCCTTTTCTAAAAGCTAGCATAATCACTGTCACCAGGACATCTGGTACTTCTCTGAAAGTTATCCCAGAAGTATTTTTTCCCATTTCCTTTTAGAACAAAGCTGTTGTTAAAGTATGGTGAATTAAAACAATACAACTTCTTTGGCAACTTATTTTCAATATTGTCTTTCTCTCAAAACTGTTAATTAAATAAGATCTATTTACATAGTATAGTTAGGATTTCATAGAAAAGGAAACTACTTTGGGCTTGGCTTCTCATGAAATTTTATCGCTACGATTTAGATGAACAGAGGCTGATCAAGAGATCAGAGGATAAGTTTAGAAAAGTTGTCACATGTCTTCATATTCCGAGGGTTGAAAAATGACTGAATTAGAAAGTTATACCTTGATGCCTGATCAAGAAATGCTACTGTAATTTATCAACATCACTATGTTAATGATAAGCGTGTTCCTACTATCAGGTAGTGGGATGCAAAGAGATCTAAGGCATAGTCTGTGTTCTCAAGGACTTTACAGACTTCTTCCTAACACTTCCATCAGCCCAGTCATTCCCTCCTCAGGGCTTTGACCTTGCCATTGGTTTACCTTCCACAGCTTTCTCAGCTCTCTGATCTGGCAAACTCCAATCTATTAATAGCATCTATTCACACTCCTGCTAAATTCCCTAACAATACGAACTATTAGGCAAATTATCAGACCCCTCCTAATTTACATTTACAACCCAGACCACTACAACTCTGATTGGACAGAGGACTTGCCTTAGAGTGCAGGCTAGAGTGCATGGGTGATCACAGCTCACTGCAACCTCAAACGCCTGGGCTCAAGCAATCCTCCTGGCTCAGCCTCTCAAGTAGCTGGTACTACAGGCAGATGCCACCATACCTGGCTAATTTTTTAATTTTTTTGTAGAGATGGGGTCTCAGACACCTAGCCTCAAGCAATCCTCCCACCTTGGCCTCCCAAAGTGCTGGGATGACAAGTGTGAGCCATTGCACCTGGCCAAGATAAATAAAGAGCAGAAAAACGTAACTCAGTAGCCACTGCTAATTAAAAATCATTTAAAAATTAAGATAAAATAATACAGCTATTATCCTGTATGACAATTGCCATTTGTGATTTGCTTTATAAAATTTTAAATGTGCATAAAGCTTTTAAGGACTCCATCTACTACTGCTTTTGGTAAAGGGTCTTTTGGATTCTAAAACCACTGTAGAAGAATATTCCAGAATATCTTTTTCTTCCCCCTTAAAGAAACAGGGTCTCATTTGTTTGCCCAAACTGGTCTCAAACTCTTGGCTTCAAGTGATCCTCCTACCTCAGCCCCTGAGTAGCTGGGATTAAGGCACAAGCCACATCGCCTAGCCAGAATATCTTTATTTTCAAAAACACAGCCAGTCAGCAGCTCAGATGTTAGCTGAGGTACCTTGCCCTTCAAATAAAATTAATAGTGAGACACTTGACCCCTTCTTAATTTCCCTGAGATGATGAGGGATGGCTTTCACCTGGTGATTTCTCTTTTAAGCATTTCTTGCTGTCTTGCTATCCATTCTTCAAAAACACTACATTTCCCCGAATGTAGAACATGTGGTCAACTTTATTTAAGAGCCGAGGAATATAAAGTAAATGAAAATGTGTGAAGGAAAGAAATTATTAACACCCACCAAACCTGCCATTCCCATTGCCTGAGGAAAACATCCCAAGATTAAACCCTTGACAGGGTCCCCTGTGCAGCACAGCAGTTCCTAAACGTGATCTTGATTCTGAGACCAATGCACCCTGAAGAGCAGTTTTCCTTTCAAACCTCCACAGGATGTGACACCAACCCACCTTTGGAGAAACCCCTTCTCTTGCCCAGAGCTCAGATCCACCTGTACTCACTCCCAGCAGTAATTTCCACAGGTGTAAATTTTTTAGGTTAGATCAAAATAAGACCAGCTGAAGCTGATCTTTCATGGTATGGAAACAAGCATTAAGGAATTCACTAATGAATCTACCTTCTTTAATATTAGTCCCTACTTGAATGGTCTTTTTTGAATTACACAAGAACATATGTCTTAGTTTGCAGATCAGCCTCTGGCCGACGCTCAGATATTGTAAATATCTGGAAGCCCAATGCAAATTCATTGCAGATAGAAATTTTAAAAATGTGCAAAGATGCAGAATTTCGTGAAAACATGTTGTGCACTTCGCTGGAATCACAGGCAAAAATGACTGACAAATGAGGGTCAGGTGTAGTCAGGACAGTTAACCACTCAAGATTGACAAGAGATGACTACACAAGAGGCACTTCCTTAAATAACCATTTACATTCAAAGCCTTAGAGAGGACTGGGAGAAAGCTGACGAGGTTTTGTAAAAATGACCTTCTTTATGCCTGTGCTTTGAAAGTCAAACTTGAAGTGAAAGAAATTATATTTACTGTCACATTATTTTGTTAGACTATTTACATCTAAAAAAACAACACTGGATTTATTCTTTATTGTTCTAAAAATTAGCACATAGTTCTTGTTTTAATTAAATTGTATTAAATAAAATAGAACAAACTTATTTTTATACTGTTTAGCTTTACTTTTCAAAATAAAATTCCAATAACATCTTCTCGCCATTATTTTCCATAAAGGTTTGGCCCCTGTTTTCTGTGAATTCACTGTTCTAGTGTTAGTTTTTATGCTGCAGAGGATCTTGTGTACTTCATGGGAATGTCAGCCCCATTAGCTGTAAAATGTCCTTCTGAAACTTTGATGTTATGCCTTGGGTATGGGTCTGGTATGGACTGAATCGTGTCCCCCCAAAATTCAAATCTCGAACCCTTAACCCCCAATGTGACTGTGTTTGGAGATGGGGCCTTCAGGAGATAATTAAGGTTAAATGAGGTCATAAGAGCAAGAGTCCTAATCCAATAGGACTGGAGTCCTTACAAGAATAGGAAAAGACACCAGATGTGAACATACACAGAGAAATAGCCACGAGGGGACACAGTGAGAAGGCACCGTGTGGAAGCCAGGAGAACAGCCTCCCCAGGAACCCACCCTGCTTGCACCTTGATCTTGGACTTCTAGCCTCCAGAGCCATGAGAAAAATAAACTTCTGTTGTTTAAGCCATCCCATCTGTGGTATTTTATTATGGAACCCAAGCAGACTAATAGAGAGTTCAATTGCATTATTTGACAAGGGGCGGTTCTTATCATCTGGGCGTTACAGTGAAAAGTTACTTCTTACTGAGTGTTCCCTGGGTCCCAGGTACTGCTGAACATTTAAGAGATGTGATCTCATTTCATCCTCCCAGAGCCTCAGGAAATAACATCACCACCTTCATTTACAGGTGAGGAACAAAGGCAAAGAAAGGTTACTAACATCAGTCACTTGCCCATGGTCACCTAGCTAGTAAATGGTGAATTAAGCCAGAATTCAAACCAGATTTGACTCCTCAGGAGGGGTTCTCCGCTCTGTCTCCACACCAGACTTGCTGGAGAGCTTTAAAAAAAAAAAAAATGATGCCTAGGTCCCTGCCCCAGAGATTCTGATATCATTGACCTGGGGTATCCAGATTTTTAAAAGTTCCCCAGGTGTATCAGTGATCTGTTGCTGCATAACAGATTACCACAAATTTAATGGATTAAAATAACACACATTTATTATTTAATAGTTTTTATGGGTCAAGAATCTGAGCACAATATAACAGAATCCTCCTCACAAGGCTGTGATTCAAGTGTCAGCCTGGGCTGTGGTCTCATCAGAGATTCAATGGGGAAAAGATCTTTGTCTAAGCTCCCTCAGGGACTAAAATCTCCATTGTCTTGCTGGCCCGGCACTGACCACTCTCAACTCCTGGGAACTGCCTGCAGTCCCTTGTCATGTGGCCCCATCATAATAGGGCAGCTTGCTCCTTCAAGGCCAGTAGGGAGAATCTCTGCTCCAGTCTGTTAAGATGGAGTCTTATATGATGTAATGTAATCATAAGAATGATTCTTATCACCTTTGCCATAAAATGTAACCTAATCAAAAGAGTGACAGTCAGCTCATCATCTTTTCTATATTCCACTGGGCATGATTCATTGGGGTGACCTTAGGGTGTCCTTGCCACACAGGTGATTTTAATGGGCAGTCAAGATTGCACTCTAAAGCATTCTGCTCTATTTCTTTTCCACTAGAAATAGCACAAATTTGAAATTCATAGGTTTTACTTTTTTTCTTACCACTCAATTTTAAATGGCATGGAAAATGAACAAAAGAGAAAAATACTATCCTCTCTAGTTCTGATTATAGACATGAAATTGTCGATATTCGACCATTTTTGACCTACAATCTTATATTATCCTTCACTGATAAACCATGTGCCTGAAAAATGCCTAGATATTGCCTAGTCAGAGGTTCAGGCAGAAAAAGTCAGAGGCACCTCACATATCATATTCTCAACTAATGGCACAACTTCAGTGATGCCATAGCAAATCTAAAATATCTGACATTCCATCTATGAAATATAGTCATATTTTCAAAATGGATTTCAGAGGCTAGGCACGGTGGCTCACACCTGTAATCCTAGCACTCTGGGAGGCTGAGGCAGGAGGAATACTTGAGTCAGGAGTTTGAGACAAGCCTGAGCAAGAGCGAGACCCTGGTCTCTACTAAAAATATTAATAGAAAAATTAGCCTGGCATGGTGTCATGTACCTGTAGTCCCAGCTACCAGCTACTCAGGAGGCTGAGGCAGGAGGATCGCTGGGCCTAGGAGTTTGAGGTTACAGTGAGCTCTCATGACACCACTGCACTCTACCCAGGGCGACAGACTGAGACTCTGTCTCCACAAAGAAATGGATTTCAGCAATATGGAAAAACTTAGAAAATACAACCATTCTGTTATGAATCTAAAATACTTTGCTGTAGAGACAAAATTTAAATGATTTTCAACTTGAGATGTTTACAAAGGTGAGTTAAGGACTACTTGAGGAAAAATAAGAATAATTGGCTAAAAGGAGTTTCAATGTTGTCTGAATAGGAAACGTGAATTTAGACAGAGCATTTTCTTCAATGAGGTACTCAGCCACATCTGCTGTGAAATGCTCTGGGGCGGGCGGGCTTTCTCATCCCAGACTTCCTGGGTGTGAGTACTGAAGGTTGCCGTCAGGGGGAAGCGGAATTGGAAGACGGTGACTCCAATTTACTTAAAATGTGGCAATTGGCCCAGAGATTTCTATTTAAAATGATCTCCCAGAGTTTCTCCCAGGAAAGAATTAAAGCAGCTAATTCACCACGCCTAGGCCTGACTGAAATATCAGAATCAATGGGAATGTTGTGGGTTCAATTTCAAGGAAGAAAAGCCTAATTTTGGAATGTGAATATTTTAGGAGCATCATAACAAATAGCTAAGGATGTTTTTTCTTTGCCTGGTGAAAAGCGCAACTCTCTACAAAAATATCCCAGGCCCAGGCCTTTGATTTTCTCACAAAAGGACACCTGGCCTTTTGAAAGGCTATGCCACTCTTGTGACAGAACCCGGTACTCTCTGGGGAATTTTTTACTCTGAGAATACACTGCATTTTTCTCCCACTCACAAATGCTCTAAAACGGTGCCATCCAGCATGGTAGCCACCAGCCACATGCGGATCTTAATAACCAGAAATGGGGCTAGTCTGAATTGAGATGTGCTGGAAATGTAAAATACACATCAGATTTCTAAGACTTAGTTTTTTAAAAAAAGTAAAATAGTAATCATTTTTATATCCACTTCCATGTTAATATAATATCCTATCATAGGATGATATATTCAGTTAAGTGAAATATATTACTAAAACTGAAACATGTTACTAAAGTTAGTTTTACCTGTTTCTTTTTTTTTTTT
>VBSM01003176.1:70986917-71041302 GCA_008086735.1 Cheirogaleus medius | reverse complement strand
AAAAAAAAAAAAAAACACCACATAAGGCTTTCAACCCCTATGTTTCTAATCGTAGAGTTGATACTCTTAATCAGATGTTAAGTTAATGAGAAAAATTAAAAGTCAGAAGAAAAAAAACAAGGAATCTTTTTGGAGTCACAAACAAGAAAATCTGATGAAGCTCTGGTTCCTCTTCCACAGAAATGCACTTGCACCCAATTTGATACAATTTCAGGCAGCCACTTGACCACTTGAGGGCCCTGTTTGCTCCCAATTTTATAATCTTTGATCTAGAGCTTCAAACTGGATGATGAGTCATTCTTGAGAATAAGCTAGTACCCCTTACAGGAATAGGGTGTTGTATGTATAACGCTTCCCACTAAAGATAACTGAAGGGAAAATATGGTTTTGGATGTGGGATTATGTCTTAGTTCGGGCTGCCATAACAACATGCCATAAGCTGAGTGGTTGAACAACAGAAATTTATTTGTCACAACTCTGGAGGGTGGAAGTCTGAGATCAGGATGTCAGCACCATCAGGTTCTGGTGAGGGCTCCCTGCCTGGCTGCAGATGGCTGACTTGTCACTGTGTCCTCACATGGCAGAGAAAAGGAGCTCTGGTGTCACTTTCTCTACTTACAGTGTCATAATGCCATCATGAAGGCCCCACCCTCAAGACCTCATCTAAATCTCATTATCTTCCAAAGGCCCCATCTACAAATACACTGACATATGAATTTGGGGGAGGGACATTCAGTCCATAGCAGATGGATAAAAACTGTTTCTTCTATTAAATATTTGCTTAACACAGAACAAAGTACTCCTTAGTGGCTTACAACCCAATTTCTAGTGCTGCTTTTGGTGGAGGGGTAGCAGGCACTGAACTGATTTTGAAATCTGCAAAAGGCAGCATCTCCAGGAGAAAGGAGGGCCACAGACATCGGTCACATTTGGTGGTAATGTCAAAGCACTGCTACGAAAAGCGTAGAGGACCTTGCTAATAGTGTCTGCCTTTCCCATTTGAAGATGATATTAATGGCAGTAATTTCTACCTGTGATAGCTTTGGGAACAAATTAGGCTGAAAAAATTGATGTACAAAGAACATCCCTTTGTGTTTGTCGCACAGAAGGTATCTGCAGAGCCTGAAGCTGTTTGATAAGCGTGGCACAGCTCACTTTTAACCTAACCTGGAACTTTTATAATTTATTCCCAGACAATGGCGATCAAGTGCCCAGGGATAAGGATGAAGGAGGGGGAGGCTCGTCTCTTTTCATCAACCTGCAAAAATAAAGCTGAATTTTTATTCCTTCATAAAAAGGAAAATAGGTTATCTTAAACTCTATTTGGTAAATTTTTACCATTTCTTTCATAAATTATTCCAAATTTAAGAAGATAGGAAAGCATTTAAGGGTGACTACATACCTCTGTTCATCTGACATTTATTTAATGCTTTGAAGGAATAGGCAATCACTGATATAAATGGGTTGAGTTCTAAAAGTTTATATTAATGCTTGGCAAAATAGAATTTTCCATAAAATTATAAATAATTTTATAATTATATATGTGGCTTTGTTTTTTTAAATTATATCAAGGATTCATTAAAATATATTTTAATTTTTTGCTTTGGAATCATCCTGCAAACCTAACCACTATTTATGGCACTATTTTTATGGAATAAATGCAATTAATGTTAGAAACCCATTTAAAACTACCCCGGGCAAAAAGAGGAGATCTTTACTACCTTCTGTGACTTAAGAAACTAGATTAGGGATTTTTCTCTTATCAGGGTCTGTTGGAAGCAGTTTTCCTTCCCTTAGGCAGCTAATTTTGCAAGTGGAAGGGAATTCGCCCCCTGGTGGTGATCACAGTGAACATGAAATATTCATAAATCTGGTGTCTATGTATTGCAAACTGCTTCTGTATGCCTTTCCTTGCCCACCAGAAGATTTTCTTATGCATCTTTATATCTCCCAATGCTTCTAGGACATTAAACTTGCATCTGAAAGACATTCTGCAAGTTTGTTGAGTAATTATCAGGGATGCCAACTCTTTATTAACAACTGGACAAGAGTAAATGACTTATTCTTGTAAGCTCATAGGATAGGATTATAAGCATAAGTGTTTTTCTTCCAATATAGAGTGCACCATAATAGGATTTGCTTTGAAGTGGTTCCCAGTAGTGTTAATAAATTCCTAACAAACACACATCCTACTTCTAATGGTTCAGTTAAACTAATCTTGTCATTTCCCAGATGAAATTTTCACTGCTCACACCACATTGCCTTTGTTTACGGTTTTCCTTTGGCCCTATTGCCTAGAAGAGATTCCCTTGTTCTTTCTACATTGCTTTAAATCTCATGGTCCAGCACTCCTAACCTCTAGCAAAATGAAGTATTCATTCTTTCTCTTTCCTGAGACATATTGTGAACCTAGAACATGCAATGCTGGATATTGTGCCCTCTCTTTTATTAAAAAAGAACAAGAAAAGAACCTTTCTGCCTGAATTACTCTGCCTGGGCTATATAATTATCACCTCCCTATATATTACCTTATCTCTGATTTTCCATTCCACACAGCTCAAAACTTTATAATATAATGTCATATTAAGGTATTTCTAAATTAGATTATATACTCCTTTTTACACTTCTTATACAAGTTGAGAATCCCTAATCCAAAAATCCGAAATCTGAAATGCTCCAAAATCCAAAATGTTATGGGTATCATCATTACACTACAAGTGGAAAATTCTGCACGTAAGTACTTAGCACAAACTTTGTTTCATGCAAAGTATTATAAAATTACCTGCAGGCTATGTGTGTAAGGTATATATGAAACATAAATACATTTCATGTTTAGACTTGGGTCCGATCCCCAAGATATCACATAATACATATGCAAATATTCCAAAATCTGAAAAAAAAATCTGAAATCTGAAAAGTGGTCCCAAGCATTTTAGATAAGGGATACTCAGTCTGTGTTTACTTTTTCATTTATTAAATCATTTCAGGGATTATTTACCACATTTGTTCATTCATTTACCTAATTCACTCATCCAGCAAGGATCTATGAACCATGAATGAGACACTGTTAATGGCATCATCGGGTCCCTGGCGCCTGGCACAGGGCTATTTCACACAATGGGTGCTCAATAAATGCCCATGGATTGAATGATCACTCTCCTACCTAGTCCTGATTTTCATTGTCTGTGAGCTGGAAAGCTATTTGCTATAAAATGGAACAAAGGTAACTGCAAAGAGACGTTTATCAATATCCTGATACAACGACCCCGACTCTGCCTCAGCTCAATCTACACCCCTATGTCTAGTAGAGATCTCAGTGTGTGCAGCCACCAAGTGGCACAGTGGGAGGAGCATGAACCCTGAGGGATAGGAGTGGACTGGACTGGAGTATCTGGGCCTGAAATCTTCCGCTTTTCACCGTGAAGCACGAGGCAATGTCATCTGCTGAGAGAAAGGAGATGGCAGCAGGGCTCGGCAGGCTGATGCCACTGGAGCAAGTTAAGGCCATAGCAGAGATGCTCCTCTGTCTCTAGCCAGCATCAGGATAGAAAGAAGGGAAGCAATGAGGGGACCGGGAGCTTGGGGACTAGAGGATTCAGTGGGGCGTGGTGAGAGAAAGCTGGAGAACTAAGAAGCTGTGGTCACAGATTATTTTCAAATCCAAGTTTGCAACTTCAGAAATGAAGCAGTTCTCGCTGAGAATGATGTCCAGGATGAATTGCTCGTGTAGAACAGAAGAAGTTTTAAAAGGCAAGGAGGTCAAGTGGAAGCTCAGATGGACTATTTCCTGGAATGTTAATGCCGCCCACAATCGTGGCAGGGGTGCCGGAAGTCAGAGCTCCAGTGAGTTAGGTGGCAAAGTCTTCAATAAACGAAGGCTGGTGGGACGCAGAGAGTGGGAGAGCCACACAGCCCTCACACCCAAAGAGATTATCAGAAAAATGCAGGGAATTTTGCCTATTAGCAAAGTTTAATTGGTTTATAGTTTGTTCTGTTCTAAGAAGCTGATTATCTTTTCTATTTAATGACTCAGAAAACATAAGCATGGTTGATAAGTACATCAAAACTATATAAATTTAGAAATAAATACTTGGAAAAGGAATTAGAGTTTTATTCTGTGGTTTTTTAATGAGAGGCAATTTACCAGCCATCATGCATTTCCTATCTCATTTGAAAATAACACAGACTGACATTTTACTAATTCATTATGCCTGATCAAAATCATATTTTGTTTTATCTAAGCTTCGGGTAGCATTTAAGATTTGTACTGGGAAGCCTGTTTACAAGGATTATGTCTGAGATTAATATTTTTAATGACTAGATGTGAGGATGTTCTCTTTCTGCATCACTTCTCACCCAGTGTAGGATGTAAGATACAAATCCTATTGAAACATAACAAAGCTCCTTGAGAGTTAGAGTCTGATTTCAAAATTGAGAAAATGTCATACTAAGTGTTTTAAACTTAAAGCAGAAGGAGAGCATGTGAATTTGAAGTGATAATGTTAAATGCTAGACATTAGGAAGTCTATTTCTTCATCAGATGTATGAGGAAGTATAAACTATTGGTTAGAATATCTATTATCTCTATTTTGTTAGACAGCCCATGGAGGGGACCGCCAATGCCATCATTTATACCCCTTTACATTCTCAAGGATATTGCTTCACTTACCTAGATAGTAATTAGGTTGCTATTGGGACATGTTTGTTCTCAGCCAAGCAATGACCAGGAAGGATCAAGACACGCAGCTACAATGCCAAGGGCCATAAAGCACAAGAGGGAGGCAGAGACCCCCCACCCCTTGGTGCTAAGTCACAACATTTTGGTTGGGGATGGGCAGATTTGGGGAGTAATGGGATCAGGCAGAAGAAAGAGTTGCCGGTCAGTGGAGTTGGATAGTGACCTGGTTCTGGCTGCTGCTCTCAGGGTTTCTATAGACCTATCCTAAAGTGCACTTGAGCTTCTTGTTAGGCCCTTGAACTATGCAAGAACACCTAGAAGATGCATGACCAGACCAAGCTTCCCAGGTGATAACCTAGTACTCCCATGCCGCAGCCACATGCCCTAGCCACATGCCTAACCCCCTACCTTCCCCTGTAGGCAAACTCTCCTTCTCATGCATACTATGCCAAAGACGACATTATCATTACAAACTTCATGGAACACATTAGTTTTGCTCTATACATACTAAATTAAAAATGTCTATTAGACCTTGCCCCCTTTCTATAAATTGGGACTGTAACTCCCCTCCGCACTTTCTGCTCCTCCTCATTCAACAGACAGTTGCAACTTTTTGTTCAGTGCCAGCCACATTCATGAAACACCTTGGGAAAGGCTGAAGTCAATGGATTTGGCAGTATCAGGATTCTGGTCACCAGGGCTGCTTTCAACACTGGAAAAATTAACATTGTTGCCATGAGTGACCTCCTCATTGTTTTCAACTACATATTCCACATGTTCCAGGATGATTCCACTATGGCAAGTTCAATGGCGTCTTTAAAACTGGGCATGGGAAGTTCATCGTCTATAGGAAGGCCATTTCTATCTCCCAGGAGAGAGGTCCCACCAACATCAAGTGGGATGGTGTTGGCGTGGGGTCCCCTGGTGTCTTCATTATCTTTGAGACGACTGGGGTTCACTTGAAGGTGAAGCCACAAAAATCCTCATCGCTGGCTTTTCTGCTAATTCCCCCATATGTGCAATGGGAGTGAACCACAAGAATCCCCTCAAGATTGTTAGTAACACCCCCTGAACCCTCAACAGTGTGGCCCTCCTGCCCAAGAACATCCATAAAACTTGCCATCATGGAGGAGTCCATGATTGTAAACCATGCCATCAGGATCACCCAGAGACTGTGGATGGCCCTTCCGGCAAACATGGTGCTGCCCGGACTGTTATCCTTGCAATTATTGGCACTGCCGAGAGTCTGCCATGCATCTGACCTGCCACCCACAGAATGCTGCCAAACACGATGACAAGAATGTGGTGGATCAGGTGTTGGAAGGCCCCCCAAAGAGCATCCTGAGCAGCTTTTAAGACTAAATTGTCTCTCATGACTTTAATAGTGTCACCACCTTTAAGGTAGGGCCTGATGTAGCCCTCTATGATCACTCTCTTAAGTGTAGCTGTTGGTATGAATTTGATACAGTGACCAGGTCCTCCAAGGAGTAAGATTCCCCTGGAAAACAAGCCCAGTAGTCTTGAGGCAGAGAGAGACCTTCAGTTGCTGGGAAGTCCTTGCTTTTCCCTTAACCTCCAATACACTGAGAAACCCCCATCCCCAACACGGTTCCCATTCCAAGCCCCTGAAAACCTTTCCTTGTCACGTACCATCAGCATTGTCAATATGGTGCTTTGTACCCAGAGGAGGAAAATCTGCATGAGCCCCCTCTTGAGAATCACATCTGAGCTCTTGAGTACGCCTTTCCCCTCCTGGGAAAGATTATCTTTCTGTGCTCACCTCTTACCATTCACCCAACCCAGCACCCTGTGCTTAAGCCATATTTGCCTATTTGCTGCATTTTATCAACTCTACTTCAGTGAATACTGTTTCCCTTGCTTGAATATTCTTTCTCTGATACTTGTTTACCAGATAAATGATAGATAATGTTCAGGTAATTGGTGTAATGGAGTGTCAAAGAAGGAAATCAGAAGAAGCTGTGAAGCAAGGTCTTGATAATGAAAAGTTAGCAGTGCATAATTACCCACTGATATGTAAACCACTGGTGATTCTTGGTTGTGAAATAGCAGACATGTGATGCTACCTAAGAGGCACAACCCAAATGTCACTTTTTCTCCACTGCTTTCTCTGCCTCTACTCCCAACCTCCCAATAAAAAAATCCCCATGCCAGAATTAATTCTTTCTTCCTCTACTTTAATAAGAAAACCAAGGCCGTCATTTGTGAGTTCCCTCATTTTCCATTCTCATTTCTTTTTTATGGTTCTGCAAACCATGTTGTTTAATTGTACAATGCACCATGAGCATTTTTTTCCATGCAATGGTTGAAAATCGGATACCAAAACATAGAGCATTGCAGCTGGGCCCAAAGGCTGCTGGCAATCAGAGAGGCACCTAAAGCAGAATGTTAGCATACGGTTGAGGTTGAAGCACCTGGCCTGACAGTTGCCTGCCAGGGGCACTACACATTTCTAAGGTTTGCTTCTGGGTACGCTTTTGATCCCATTTCTTCCAGCATTTCCTGGGACTTCGTTTCCTGAGTCCTTCTTGTAACATTACAATCACTCTTTCTCTTTCCACTGGGATCTTCCAGTCTACCTACAAATTTGCACAGATGCCCCTACCCTAAATCCTGTGACCCTCATGCCCTTTTAGCTAGCGCCCTATTTCTAATCTTTCCCACTCAGCAATTCTGGCGAACACCATACTCATCTTGCCTTCGTGTTGTTATTCTCCACATCTCTTTTTGGCCTCCTTCTTCACTATTCTGTTATCTAACTATAAGTAATAATCATAATCATAATTGGGATACCAAATGCAGTGGTCTTATTTTCAATTTCCATCCAGCAAAGCTGACCTATCAAAGCTTCTGGAATGTTCTTTCCTAGTATGTCACAATTCCTCTGGTTTTCCTCCTACGTGTTCAAGCATACCCTTCCAGACCCCCAAATGGACTCCAACTCCTCCCTGGCCCTAGGTATGCCCTTGGTCCTCTTATCTTTTATTGACTGTCTCTCTTTTACAAGTTTACCCACCATCCCTGTGTGGTTGAGTCCCATAGGTAAGTCTGCCAAGCCCTGGTTCTGATGTCTGTCTGCTTATACCTCCACCGACAGGTACGCCAACCCTTGGGACAACATGTCTACAACTAATTTGCCTCATCTCTTTTCCAGAGACACCTTTGTGTCTATTGCTTGGTTTTCCCTTCAAGCAGAAATGCCTTAAAATCATGAATAAGACATAAAGATCTCTCCTACTTTAAAGGCTTTCAGAAATGATCACTTCCTAAGGCCCTTTGGCAAATAAACTTTACAAACCAGGCTACCGAGAACCAAAGGGAAAATGATAATGTTTTTAAACCTTATGGTAGACAGAGTTCTCTAATTTAAGACTATAGATCATAAAAGGCTCATTTTACAAAGAAAAACATTTCTCGGAAAGCACATAAAGAGTGTTAGATAGATTCTTAAAAGGCAAGATAGGCTTAAGAGTACTTACCTTAAAAGCATCACTTATTTAAGATCCAAGGCAAAAAGAGGTCTTAGAAAAATAGATGCTGTGTGAATGCAAAGATCATTTCTATTCTGTTAATTTAATTCATTTACTCCATGGGGATCATGCTACTAAAGATTGCAAAAGATTTAGTCATTTCCCTCTGTTACAGATTTACTTTAATTCTTTATTTTTGCAGCTTTTTACCTTTTGGACTAGAGACTTTTTGTACAAAATATTCCCATTGGGAGAAATATTTCTGACTAACCCTTTAAAATATGAACAGAACAACATCCACTCTGGATTCCTGGCTGCTCTTTGAATAATAAATCTTCCTACAGTTAAAAATGAGTAATTAAGGTCTGGTTTAGAGACTTGATTTCAGAGAAAAGAAGCTCAGTAATTAAAAAAAAAATGAAAATGGAAACTGGTCAGAAATGAATAATAATTTTCCATTTCCATTTAAAAGAATCTCTCAGGCACCAAGTTTTATTCAAATTACCCAGGAGGTTACTCTAACTATTTATTTTCTTTCCAAATAGTCCCAGATTTTGAGTAAAGGAAGTGTAAGCTATGAGATTTGGGTTCCATAAGATAAATAGGAAAGAAAAGCAATTCAAAAATTTAAGTTGGCTGGGCTCGGTGGCTCACGCCTGTAATCCTAGCACTCTGGGAGGCTGAGGCGGGAGGATCGCTCAAGGTCAAGAGTTCGAAACCAGCCTGAGCAAGAGCAAGACCCGTCTCTACTAAAAATAGAAAGTAATTAATTGGCCAACTAAAAATATATAGAAAAATTAGCCGAGCATGGTGGTGCATGCCTGTAGTCCCAGCTACTCGGAGGACTGAGACAGAAGGATTGCTTGAGCCCAGGAGTTTGAGGTTGCTGTGAACTAGGCTGATGTCACGGCACTCTAGCCCGGGCAACAGAGTGAGACTTTGTCTCAAAAAAAAAAAGTTCATGTTGCAGCAGAGGTTGAGAAAGAGGGGAAAAAAGAGCAGGGATGTGTTGATCTGAGGCAACTAGCCAAGCCCCTCTGCTCCCTCCTCACAATGGCCTCTTCCTGGGAGAGTCCCTGCCAGACGAGGTCACTCCACAGGGAAGGTTTATGGTGGCTGTGTGTTCCAGAGGTCCCTTGTCTGTCAACCCCTCCAAGCCAACAAGGAACTGCTGGTCACGAAGGGGCTGCTTTTCTACCTGAGAGGCTCAGATATAACTATCCTCAAACAAAGACACCCTTTATCCATTTTCATGGCGTGGCAGTCAAATCCATTCAACATCATGGTGGCTTTTAGCTCAGCCCCAATGACAGGAGAGATGCATAGATCACCACAGGTCCGGGAGAAAACCCCAGAACACCTGAACCATCCTCTCCAACAAAATCTCATGGAAACCTACAGGAGAAGCCTACAAGAGGAAAATAAATTTCACTTCTCTTTCCTAGACTAATAATTTTTACATTTCTAATTACAATTGACAGCATTTACACCAAACCAAAGTGATGAATTAGCTCACTTGTCGCCTTCATAAAATTTTAAGTTCTACTCAAGATGACTGGAGAATAGCTTAGCAAAATCAAACAAACAAAAACCAAAACCACTAATTGCCTATTATCAGTCAAAGGAGTTTCATTTTTAATGTAATCTCTACTCGCAGAAATAAACTAAAATATTAAAGACATTGATCCTTATAAGCAAGGCTTCAAACCATTTGAAATGTTTAGAAAATCAAGAAAGCCTATTAATAGAGGTTGTCTGTGAGAGAATAATGGGGGTTTTGTTTTTGTGGACTCTAGGTAGGCTCCAAACGGCATTTTGCTAGATGTCTTTGGAGGTATGTAATCTGTTTGCTGATCTTGGACACTCTATATTAACCACTGTACTTATAGTAAATTTCTTTTTTATTTTTTCAGATAGCTTGAGTCATGTGCCAAGTTATGACTATCTTTCCAAATGATTTTTGTGTCATGTAATAGAAAGGTTGTACCCAAAAGTTGACTAGTTTCTTCTGTAAAATAGAATGATTGGGACCCTTCCAGTATATTTGTTAAGTAAAATCCCTTGGACAATGTCCAAGACCAGTTTATATTATCTACATTTTCATGTTGCAATGTGTTGTTTCACGGAAAGTTCCCCAAGTATCATATCTGCCGACATGCAATAATTTTTTAAATGCTTGTCAGTGGAGAAACAGCCATGTTGAAAAACAATCCAGAAAATTTCCCCTTGACTTTAAAATTCATTTTTGTTAATAGTTGTATCCATAGACCACATAGAAAATCTGTTGCCTGATATTCCTGGGAGCTTTCATCAAATTTGGTGATTCCATTATCTTCATTGAAAAGAACATCAGTTTTAGACATTAGAATATTGAAACAATAGCCTCCTCTGAGTCCCTCTTTTCCTGGAAAATATGAGAAGGACAAAGGGCTCGAGAAGAAATAAAATCAGACCCAGAACCTAATGGGACGAGGGAGCATGTTTTTTAACATGCTGATGGATGAATGGGAAATTTAAAACTTGAGTGTTATAAAAGCTAATGCTTTTAAGACTAATTATCTGTAATGACAATATGTCTGTGTGCTATGTAAATAAGAGCCTGAAATGAGACACATCTGTCATAATGAAACATGACACAGGGGAGATTAGACTAAAGCTTTTCTTACAGTGAGTTTGTGGATAAACTTTTTCTCCGATTAATAAAATGTTCAATTGTTTGAGACGCTTGCGCTGAGACTTGGATGGAAATGAGATCAGAGTGTTGCAGAAATGTTTTATGGATGACTTGTGCAGAGTCAACCCGGTGAGTTCATTCAAGCTCAGCAGAAGTGATGGATGTTCCACCGGAAGGAAGGAAGGAAAGAAAGAAGGAAGGAAGGAAGGGAGGGAGGGAGGGAGGGAGGGAGGGAGGGAGGGAGGGAGCCATTATTTGTGTAGAGGCACAGGATCGTCTGTGGGCTGAAGCCTAGTCCCTGGCCTTCAGGTATTGGTGTATTTACACCAAGAACACAATCTAGAAGAAATTCCTTTTTCTTTTTCTCTCTTTTCATTTAGAAGCCCTCATAAAACAGATAGAACTATGGTGATCTGAGCCTTACCTTTACCTCACTCTCTTCTCTCTCCTGTAATGTCAACCTTCCCCAGTAGCCCGTGTTTCTGCCATCTTAAAGAAACTAACAGAAACAGAGAAAATTGTCTTCGAATTCTGCTTAACCATTTGGCAACAAGTTTCTCCGTTTCTGACTCTCTCCCTTCGCACTCAACTTACTGAAAGACGTGCCTTCCCATGTCTGTCTCCTTTTTCATACTTCACTTTCGTTCACCGACCCATTATAATCTGGCTTCTGCCCTGATCCGGCTATGAAATTGCTCTTGCTAAGATCACTAATGGCAACACGGAGGACTCCCTTTCAGTCTTCACCTTGTTTGGCCTCTGAGTTGCACTCAGCACCATTGGCAAGTCTCTCTCTTCTGGAAGTTCTTTGCTCCCTTGGCCTCCAGAACCCCAGTTCTCCTGCTGCACCTCAGTTCCACTCTGCCTCTTGGTCTGTCCTCCCATAAACATGGGTGAGCCCCAGACTTCCACCAGGAGGCAGCCTCTCTTCATGCTGTGTGGGAGTTTCATCCTTGCTCACGGCCTCCTCTCATGGCTGAGAATTCCAAAATCTGTATCTGCTTTCAGACTTTCTCCTCAGCTCAGATCTGTGCTTCCCACAGCTCGCACGGATGTTCTGATGGCACCTCAAACTCAATGAGAACGAGGGGGTTTTATTTTAAAAACAAAAAGTTTTCCCTTCTGTATTTCTTATCCTCTCAATTTTTCCAAACAGTAACCAACCAATCAGATTCATCTCCTCCCTCTCCCCAGGGACCAACCTCGCTGTCACCAAGGCCTGCGGATTTCCCCTGGCATAACTGTACTTTTCTCTCCATTCTCAGTGTCACTGATGTAGTTCTCATGCTCATTGTCTTCTGTCTGAAATCTCCTAACCATTCCCCCTGCCATTATATTTGCTCCCTTCTAGTTCTTTCACTGTACTTGTGCCAGAGTGATATTTCAGGTGGCTGAGAAGCTGGCTACCCTTCTTCATGAAGCAATGGCAGGCTCTGTAATGTAAGACTGTGTCACCTCCCATCCTTCCCTGGCTCATTTCACTTTCCGTGTCTCTCACTGCCCTGAGATTATGCTTCCCAGGAAAGCATCAGCATTTAATCCTGCCGTGGGTGTTGTGTGGTAGAGACTCCACATGAAGACTCATTTCATCACTCACTCTACCTAAAGAAAACCTTAGATGTGGCTCCTGCCAGCATTTCAAATCTCATCGCATGATGGTCTGTTGCCCTCATCTTATGGTAAACCAGAATTACACACAGTTTTCGGAGTTGGCCACTTTTTTTTTTTTTTTCAGCATGATATGTCTGTATCTGTCCGTTCTTCTGCCTAGAGAGTCCTCTCCTATACATGCCCTTTGGCCAACTCCCAACCATGCCATAAATTGTACGATAGTCAATTCAGTACTTTAAAGAAAATGTTTCAAAGCCTTTCTGAGTTTTCTTGCTTAATGCTGAAAAATTAGAACGACAAAAAGTCATGTATGAGTGGGTAAGCACTTATTCTTCCTATTATGGTAAAAAATACTTGAAATGCAAGGAAACCAACATGGAGACAAGCTGAAATGCATTCATTTATCAGCAAATGTAACTGAAAGATTCTCAGCAAACATTGCTAAAGATGTAAAGAAATAAATATTAAAACAAATTATACAGTACAGGTTTTCTGTATAGACAGAAAAGAATAAAGATGTCAGCTAACAAGTCAGCTTATGATATTACTAGTCTGGTTTAAAAATGAAATAGAAAAAGAGCTCATTTTTTGGTGAGCAACTAAAAGGAAACATGTACCAGGTAAGATATATTCTCAACAGCAACTTATTTTATAAAAACAATGATTTATGAAGAAAGCTCTGCTTAATGGAATGGCTACTTCAAAGGGAATAATAAATATTCTGGGGTAAAGTCACAGAGACAGTTCTACATATGAAATTCTGCACAGCTTCATTCCTAGTCAAGACGTTACAGCACAGAAGTTGAAGCCAGAAGTGTGCCAAGTGTCAGAAATGTCAAAAATGTAGTTATTGTCCATGAATACAAGACCTTTGAAATATGGTAGACTCATTCCTAATACTTTGTAATGGCATGGAGAATAATCATGGTAGTATTTTGAATAACATGGGAGTCTTTTTGGCTGTTTGTGGCAAAATGTATAGAATACTCATCAAATCTAAAGGCATTTTACATCCTTATTATACAAAACACCATACTCTCCAAATTTGCTGTGTTTGTGATGACAAGTGGCTATCAGGATATGCTGTTTGGAAGATATTTTCAAAGACATTTTCAAAGACATTAACACCCTTCCTTCAGGGTAAAACCATCATTTTAATAATGAGTGAGAAAATAACTACTTCTTGAAAGAAACAAACTCCGGGGGAAAATAATTTGAAAATTGAGTGCATGGAATTATTTCCATCATTACATGGTCTTACAACTGAGAATAGTGTGTGCACCTGTAACAACTCTCTTATGTGCTCACTTTTTAAAAGTTGAAAATAAGTATTCCAGACCTTTTTTTAAATCTTCCACATAGGGAATTTCAGTGAGTCTGGACCCATTTGTAAAAATATATAAAATACAGGACCTTTTTACAACTTTGTACATACAACTGAGTGGTATCAGGGGAGATGAAGTGATGGGACTCAGAACAGGGTACTCCAAAATGAAGGCCTCGATAGCAGAAGTTCTCTGACCTTCTCCCACCCTATTGCCTCTGAGTCCATTCTCCCCTGAGGCTAGCCATAGAAACTAGAATCCCTTTTCCCCAAAATGGGTCATAAAAGCCAGAACCCCTTTTCCTGAAAGCCAGTCATAAGACCTAAAATTATTCTGCATAAAAACTGGCCATAACGAAATTCCCTGACCTACCTTGTTTGACTATAGCTCATAAGACCCCTATTCCAGAGAGGATCCTGCCCTATACCCAGAAAGAAGGATGCTGCTCAGAAGCCAAGAAGAATCTGGAAAGACAGGCCTTGCTGGGTTTTCCTACCCAGTCTAGTAGCATTAGACCATACACTTTTTGCTCAATCATATTTCTACATGGCTGTCCATTCTTTGCTGAAACTAAGCATAAAAATGAACAATTTCCCCTATATCTTTGGTCTTCATTTTAAAGGGCCCTGTGTATACACATTAAATAAATTTGAATGCCTTTTTTTCTTATTAATCAATCTGCCTTAGGGGGGTGGACCAAGGCCCTTGGTTCCTACTGACACCAGCCAAATATTCTCCCAGAACATGTATATTTTTCTTAACATCTATCCTGACCTTCTTTAGTGTTCCTAATTCTGTCCTCATTCTGTCTTCTTTGCAGAGAAGAGCTTGGCATAGCAATATAATGGACAGTCTCCACTCTGCTCTGGTAAGCTTAAGTCATTTCAGTACAAATTCTAGAGGACAGAAATAAAGAGATTAATCTAAGTTTAAACTCTGCTACTAATTAGCCATGTGCCAATAAAGTCGTTCTAGTCAGATGGGGTTGGAGTTGTGTCATTAAACAGTTGTGTGGCCCACAGTGTTCTCAACTTCGCAGCAGCTGCTGCTGAACTTGCAAACGCTGCTAAGTGGGACTCCGGGTGACGGATGAGCCCACTTCAGAGAAGGCGGTAGGAGAAGCTGTGGCACCTTTCCTAAGCAGACAAAAGGAGCTACTTTCATATCAGTCTCTCTTGATATTTGTGGATAGAAGAGAAGGAAGGTCTGCCCATATGCGTAACACTGTTCAGAGTGACAGTCAGGCTCAAGGAAATATAATAAGTGTCTTCGAGTTTGCTGAGCCACAATCCAAAGCTTAATTAGGATGAATGACATTAAGCAAACTTTTTTTTTTTTTTTTGCCTGTTATGTTTTCTTCCCCAAGGTCCCCCCAAGGGACCTTATTTTAATTGAAATCTTTGCAATTAAATGTTATGGACAGTGATACACACAATATGGGGTAATTCTTTTAAAAGATAATGAAATGTAAAACTTTGTCATGCTTTTAGCTTAAAATATTATTCTATGCCTAGGGCAAACGTCAGAGAAACAAGTCTCATTTTATTAAAGATCACCTGGAAGATAGATGATATTTAATACATGTCATGAAAAATCTACAAAGAAAAAGAAACATCAAAAGGTTGCTGTTAGAATCCGTGACATTCCAGGGTTTATACACAGGTATCTGTGATATCCCAGTGCTTAATCACAGTAAAATGCCATTTCATATTTAAAGCAAGAATGTTAATCACTGGATATAGAAGTTATAGGAATTCTTATTCTAAAAGTAAATTTTTGATATTAATTCATTTTCTTAAAAAAAATTGATGTCAGCACAACTCTCCTTGCTAGGATACAAAATTTAAGGCCACAGGGAGGAAATAAACGTAACAGGAACAAGTAGGAAAAAGCCTTGTTTTGCCAATATTTTAAAGTCTTCTCTTTAGAAGTTAGAAAGTAACTTCATGAGGGCAGGGACTATATGGTTTTGCTTATTTTAACATCCCCAGAACTTTCCAACAGTGCCTGGGACACACTAGGTATTTCATAAATATTTGTTCAATGGGTAAGTAAAAGAACAAAGTTGGACAGTCATTAAATTTATTTCAAAGAGAAATTACTAAAAACAGGCCACATAATTGTTCAGTGACAGAACTCAAACTCCATCTCCCTAGAATGACTTGTGTGGCACAGGAATACTTAGAAGCAGAGATTAAACTTAGATTAATCTCTTTATGTCTGTCTCCTGAAATTTGTACCAAAATTACTCGAGGTAATCAAGAGCAGAGTGGAGGGTGTCAATTATATTGCTATGCCAAGTTCTTCTCTAGCTACTTCCCAGGAGCTGAGAGAGGAAATAGGAAATTGAAGGATGAACACCAGCTTTCTTCAGCCCACTAGGAAAAAAGGAAGAGAACAAAGCTGTAATAGAAGTGGGAGCAAATTTTGAAAGAGAAAGGAAGCAGAGAGGGGTCCAAGAAGAATCACCCTTATGTGATGTGAAGATTTGCCACCAAGTTTCACAATTTGCTTCATTTCCTATGAGTTCATGTTCTCTGGGGCCTTTTCAGTACTAACTTTCAATACCAAAGAAGTGAATAGGATCCTAAATGTCAACAAAAGCCTAAACTTTTTTCTATACCAAACATATATCATAGTATTGAGCTTAAAGGGGATGCATTGCTAAATTCCGAGCTGAAAGTAACATGCCATATAATTAAGATTATTTTTTCCAACTACATACTTCTTGGGTAACAGATGTAGTCACATTCCAAGGCTTACTAAAAAGACTAAACCACTTTTACTAGAAAAAAATTAAATGGAAGTTTCCATTTGTATTCAAAAGTGTGTAAGAGGGGAAGGAAAACCAATCATAAAACACACAGAATATTTAGATCTTAAAGAAATTAGGAACATTTTATTTGTTTCTAAATAAATCGTAAAAAGTGATGATCTAATTAAAAGCACTAGTTAGTATATATGGCAAAAAAGCAATAGCCTCTTCAATTTTAGTAGAGCTAATGGTGGGATTTGTCATCAGTTTACTCAAACCCACAATTTATAGGATTTCCTAGTTCAGTCATGAAAATAAGCATAGGGTTCAGGCATCAGGAAAGAATGCAATGGCATTTTCCTCTTCTTTTATGTTGCAGTTATTTAGTCTTCGTAGTAATCTTTATGGGGCGAGAGGAAGGGCCATGGGGAAAATGAGAGTTACTTTCAGGGAAATGTCTTGTGACATGCTCAGTATAAAAGGAAGTGCCCTCTCCCAGCATCTCAACAACGCTTGTCAATGCTCTTTCTACCTGGGCCAGACAGTTCTTACTCTCTTTTTACAGCAAAACTGTTATGCTGGCCAACCATTTACATATTTTATGCCTTGAGAACTGCAAAGAATGTTAATAGATACTACTAGAAAAAGAAAATCTGACATCAAAAAAAAACTGAAAGATTTAAAGAAAAGCTTAAAGCAAATTAGCATGATTGGTTTGCTATCCACTTCTCAGGCTCCCTTAATAAGCTAAAGTGTGTAGCAACTCTCCAAGAAGGGGATCTAACACCAAATGTTCTCTAAAGTTCTTTGAAACTTTTTTTTTCTCAAAGTATCTTTAGGGAGAAAACATGCTTCCCTCTTCACCTGTGTTAGAAAAAGCACCATGAGCCCTTTTTAGGACAGCTCTAACTCCTTAGAGGAAATCAATTCTCATATAACTTGTCTAATTAAATCTGTCAGCAGTTTAAACTACTTCAGAGTATCTCAAGGTTATAATACAAAAATCCTGATTTTGGTTTATAATCCAGCTCTTGCCTGAATCTGCAGCCTGTCCCTTAATTCCTTCCCTTTAAACCCCCAGAGCCGGCCGGCTCTCTCAGCTCCTTTGAAGGGTCCCTCCCGGCACCCTGGCCTGGCTGCTGTCCCCTCTGAACGGGCTTGGTTCCCGCACATGCAGCCTGTGCTTCCACCGGGCACAGTTCTCCTGGCTGTTCACCTCTGTCCCTCACACGCCCACGGCAGGCACTATAGAAGTGTCTGTGGAAGGAATGGATGGATGAATGAAGTCTTTCGTCTAACAGAAGGATGGGGGTGAGGAAGGGAGGAGTTTAATGTCAACGGAATGTTAAAGAACAAACACTCTGCTACTCAACTCTCGGTTTTTCATGTGATATATCATATTATGCAGCCTGACTAAATCACCAAGGAACAGGCCAAAACCCTACCCATTTATGGTAAAGAGGGAATTTCACTTTTATTTTTAACTACATTAGACATGTAAATATCCCAGAGCATAAAATCTATACATATATATTCTTCCTCCCACTAGTGACTCATTCTTCTATGAATCTACTTTTCTATTACTACGAGATTCCCTTACTTGACATGTGAGCGCTCTAATTAATGAGAAGATGGGTTTGTTTGGTTTTTTTCAGTATTATAGAAATGTTTTTTAAGGGGAAGGAAAAAAAATGATTCCAAAGAAATATCAGCCTGTGGCAGAGTGGTAGATGTATGCCTATGTAGCAAGATATACAAGTCCGCATAGGTATTCAAGGTTCAGGATTTAGGACCCTGGAAATTGATTTATGCAAATGAACTGATATTGCCACCAATCTGTGACTCCACACCTGCAGGAAGCCTCCAAATCCCCCCAGGCTCTGTCACGTCACTCCGTCCAGCACACATTGCCGACAGTGAACGCTTCCGCTGTGGTCCAGCAGGGCTGCCAACACCAATACCAAACTGCTAATGGATTTTTCCTGCTCCTCTGTTCAAGTACAACTGAAAGATTGGGTGCTGAAACTTCCATTTAGTAAGAGGCAAGAAAAAAGAACTGCAATAATTTTCTGAAATCATGAACTAGGAGGTCTACTTTTAACTTGCTCATCCAGTTGCTTTTGTGTTCTCCCTCAGTTTAATAATATCCCAAAGTTGAACTTAAGACACATCCTAACTTGCTATTTCTATGGATGATAGTCACCAGAATTAGGGCTGGACTTCTGCATGGAGAAAGTAACCATCTATTCGGTGTGATCACCTACAGGCTTCTCAAAAAGAACACCACTCTCCTCTAGCCCAGAAAATTGAGAGCTAGAATCTAAGACAAGACTTTTCTTGGAGAATTCTACTGGGTTTGGCCTTATGCAATACAATGCTTTATATTAAAATTACACTTGATGCCACTCCACTATACATACACATAGTCATACAAGTATGAAGGCACTAGGTACATAAAGGGTCAAATTGTTTTGTAAAAAGAAGACAATGCCCCTCAAGACTCTACCATCTGCCTCACGTTTTTGGTTAGTGATAGAATTGGTTTGAATAATACAGCTTCAAAACTTAGCCTTGAAATTATCTTGACTTACTGAAGTTACAGCCAACCAATACTAAAAAAAATAAGTCTAACAGCATCTATATTCATTTCCTGTGGCCATTAGAACAAATTACCACAAACTTGGGGGCTTAAAACAACAGAAATCTATTCTCTCACAGTTCTGGAGGCAGGAAGTCTGAAATCAAAATGTCAGCAGGGTCATGTTCTCTCTGGAGGTTCTAGGGAGGAATCCTCCCTTGCTTCTTCCCGCTTGTCCTGGCAGCCAGCATCCCTTGGCTCAGGGTTACATCACCCCAATCTCTGCCTGTGTCTGTCTGCAGTCTCCTGTCTTTTATACAAATACATGTGATTATATTTAGGGCCCACCTGAATAACCCAGAATTAGCTCCTCATCTCAAGACCCTTAACTTAATCACATCTACAAAGACCCTTTCCAAATAAGGTAACATTTACAGGTTCTGGGGATGAGGACATGGATATCTTTGGGGGGCCATTTTTTAGCCCACCACAGAATCTTTGAGTGTGCCATTAAGAACCAGGAGTGATGTTTTCAATGAAGACTATTTTGGTTTGCCTAAGGATTGCCAACACAGAAAGAGAGAACTAGAGTATCATCAATGTATGCAAGGCAAAGAATACACCTCATTCAATATAATGTTTGTACCTAGTACAGAGATACAATGTCTGACAAACCAGTCCCAGCCACTGTCTGTATGTTCGGAACAGAATCAAATCCAGTTTGCTTCTTTCAGTGCAATTTGTCTGCATTATCCCAGGATTCAGAATCACTCATTCTATAGCCCTGGGGCCATTTTCTAAGACACGATAAATCAAAACTGTTGACACATTTAACCCCAATTAATTCAACCTATTTTGCAGAAGAATGTCTGATATAATATTAAGAAAATATAACAAGTTGTTTTCCACCAAACTTCCCATATGTCGCAGTTTACCTTCAGTGCCATATTATCATGTTTTCTATGTGTGCCATGATATAAAAAAAAAAAAAAATTGAACAACACTGATATGGAGAGACGAGTGGGCTAAAAACAGATCCTTATAGAACATCTACAGCGCAGGAGAGGGGGCAGTGAAGGAGAGACACAGAGAGAGCAGGTAGCTGGCACTTGGGAGAGAGACCTCTCCTCATAAGGTAAGAAATTCCCCAAGGGAAGTAGGTTTAGAGTTTGGGCTCCAAAACAGATGACAGTTATCCACAACAGGTCAACAATGCCAAATGCCACTGAAAACAATGAAGTAAAGTCTGAAAAATATCCACCAGGTGTGGTAATTAGTAAACACTAGAAATGTCAGCAAGATCAGTCCCAGGGGACTGACAGAGAAAGGCCACAGAGCAGGAAGTAGAGGCGTGACTGGGAGGAAAGGAGGTATAGGAGGTGTACGCAGATAGAATGACTAGTGTTTGAGAAGGTTACTGTTGACAGTCACGAGGAAAAATAGTGGAAGGTGGAAGGAGGCCTTTTGTGAGGTGTCAGACTTGAGTGTGTTTCTACCTTAAAGGCAAATAGCCAGCCTAGATGCAGGTATTGGTAAGGGCGGATGAAAGTGTACACTTAATAAAGTTTTTAAAGAAGCTGGAAGGGGTGAGTTTGTACCCAGGCAAAAAATTTGGCCTCGGACCAACGTCCACTGGAGAAAGAGAAATCAGCGAAGGATGTGACAAATGGTTTTACCAATCAAAAATCAGGAAGTTGAAATGGCTCTGCCTGGGATATCTCTTCTATTTGTTTTCCAGGAATATAAACTTAGGTGTATTAGAAATGAGAAAAGGTCATTGAATTTGCAATTGGAAGGTCATTTATGACCTTTGCAAGGGCAGCTTTAGTGCTTCATTCGGGTATTTATCATCCTGGAATGGAGCACTAGGCAGGAGCTCCCGAGACAGGAGACTTGGAATTTAGATTTAGCTCTTCATCAAATTAGCTCTTCTTAGTGAAGGCACCATTTGGGGCATTTGTTCTCCCCAAAATGAAGGAGTTGGATGAAATGACGATGAAGGTCATATCCAACACTTCCATTTTTTATCTACTGGGTTCAAGGCACAGGGCTGGTCATGGTATGAAATATAAAGATCTCATAAGAGGCAGGGACGGGGCTCCCAAGGACATGATAGTCTCCAAAAGCAAATAATTTCTAGTAAAAAGTCATCCTGGAGTATTTTTTCATCAGTCAAGGTCTGCCATTGGGGGAAAACATTGGGATTTATATTTCAAGGAAAAAAATGTGACTAATTTCTGGTATAATTTTATTTTAATTCCTCACTGTCAAACTTAGCCTGAAAATGACAAGACCTTTGACCACCGAATATAAGTTATTTCCCAATATGAAAAACGTGAGAAAAGAATAATCCACAAATTTAGGAGTTTTACTCAGTCGCCAAAATTGGTATTAATTTGAATATATTGCGAGTTGGTCCCTTGGGATATTTAGCACTAGCATACTAGATGGAAAGTTGTGATTACACATTATATATTTTAAGACAAAATAGATTCAGCCAACTCTTGAGCTAAAGGAACAGAAAATATAAGCACACATAATGAATACTGTAGAAATTTGATATTAAAAAGATGTACTATGTTGTCTGATACATCTTCCTGTCAACATGTTCATTATAATGAATTCTTTTTATTCTATCGTATTCAGAATTTCTAGCTGTCTGTACATTGATTTTACACCTCCCACCACAAAGCTTAGAAACATTGACAAGCATCCTCCTATACTCTAAACGATGCAGTATGAGGAGGAGGACATTTCTATTGCTTTAATCTTCATCAAAATGCTCACATGGTTAATTTGCTCAGTTCCAAGTCTTTGACATCTTGTCACCCCCTTTGCATATACTGATATCTAGGCTGAGCTCCTTTTCCCAAAAGGAATGCTTAGCTCCGATTACATTGAAAGTGCTACCAAAGCAGCAAAAGAGTAATGTGGATTGCTAATTTCAGAAGTGTGTCAATACTACTCCAATCCACCCTTATCCAGAACAAACCACCCACCATCGGTAACTTATTGCCCACTGCGGTAAATTCGTCTGTGGCCACTTACCCCCTCTCTCCTCCTAAAAGCCTCTAATTCTCTAACATCTTAGGGCTGCCCATGAGGGGACGTAATCACTTCCTTCTTTTACTTCTCACACATGATTGTGTTGTGTGAGGGGCAGTTGGGCAATCAATCGACTCTGGAATTTAGGGTTCAGAAGACCTGGCTACAAGTCCTTCTCCTACCACTTACGGCTGGGTACCATTCAGCAGTCACTTCATCAGAAGCTGAAGGTATTCCTCTGCAAAAGATTAATAAAACCCACCCAATCTACATATGATGTTAGACTATTAGGAAGAAGAAAAGGAAGTAGGCCTGAGAGCACTTTGCAAACCACACTATGACTTGCTGTGAGAGAGAAGGAGAAGCTGAACAGCCTCAGTGCAAATCCTTTCCTTCCGATCTGGTAACGCACGTGCCAAGGAGCCTTCACTGCTGCAGTTCTGCCTGAGTCCCTGAAAGAACATCCTCTCCAGGTGAATGGAGGCAGGCACCAGCCCAGCTTCCTGCAAGCCTATCCTTACATTTGGGTGTCTCAGAATGGGGATCACTGGCCTTTTTGGGTAATTTCAAATTACTACTCTGGAGCCTTATTTTTCAGAATTACCAAAGTCAAAACAGTGGTTATTTTACTTTTATCCTCTATATAACAAACTGGACACTGTTCAACAAGGAATCATGGCTGATTTGACAAAAAATTACCAAATAAAATAAAAATATGATATTTTAATATCTCCCTAAATTATCAAAGGACTCACAATTGTGTCAAATGTACTTATTAAGTCAGTGTGCAACTTCATCTCATTTTGGGATCTGAAATGAGGCCAATCTCAGTCTAAGGGTAGTGGAACAAGACAGAGTATGTTCTGGAAATTTTTTTTCCCCAAAAGTCACTGCTGTTACCTCTATATGAAGGGACTTGAAACAGTTGATGGAAAAATGGAATTAAAAGATAAAAATAAAAAATATAAACTTTATTTTTCAACATAAACTCCATAAAGTTCAAGACACTTTTATAAGCAATGATACCAGCCATTTAGTCTGTCCCTAAAGAAATGAGGGTCCTGGGAATTTAACCATGTCAACACAGTGTTTATTACATTGTTAACTGAAGAAAAACGGGTGCCCTTCATAGATTTTTTAAGATTTAGAAACAAAAAGAAGTCAGAAGCCAAATTGGGACTACAAGGTGGATGTCTAATGATGTCCCATAGAAACTCTTGCAGCATTGCCCTTGTTTGATGAGAGGAATGAGCAGGAGCATTGCTGTGGTGGAGAGGGACTCTCTAGTGAAGCATTCCCAGGTGTTTTCCAGCTAAAGCTCTAGCTAACTTTCTCAAAACATAATAAGCAGGTGTTGTCATTCTTTGGCCCTCCAGAAATTTAACAAGCAAAATGCTTTGAGCATGCCTGAAATCTGTTGCCATGACCTTTGCTCTTGACTGGTCCACTTTTTCTGTAACTGGCCCACTTCCTCCTCTTGGTAGCCATTGCTTTGATTGTGTTTTGTCTTAAGGATCATACTAGTAAAGCCATTTTTCATCTCCTGTTACAATTCTTCAAAGAAATGCTTCAGGATTTTTATCCCACTTGTTTATAATTGCCATTGAAAGCTCTGCTCTTGTCTGCAGCTGATCTGGGTGCAATGATTTTGGCACACATAGAGTGGAGAGTTTGCTCAACTTTAATTTTTCAGTCAGAATTTTGTAAGCCGAACTAGTTGAGGTGTATATGGTGCTGGCTATTGTTTGTGCTGTTAATAATCAGTTCTCTTCAATTAGAACATGAACTAGAGCTGTGATGACACCACTGCACTCCAGCCTAGGCCAGAGTGAGGCCCTGTTTTTAAACAAAATTTAAAAATTTTTAAAAATTAGAAAAAAGAAAGTTCCAAATAGAATGGCTTCCATATTCATAGACCAGAACATACTCTCTGCCACATGTTACAGCTGACAGTTTCCCTATAACTTTACTATTTATACAGATATAGTAAGACATAAAGTCACAACTCTATGCAAACTGCCCCAGAATCTCTGCTCAGGTAAAGTAGGTCAACAATCAGCAGAGCACAGTAGTATTTTGTAAGCTAAAATTGCAAGTCACAAATGCTTATTTTTTATTCTTAGTAAAGGGCTCAAATCAAGTAGGATTCAAATAAATAATTTTATTCATTTAATTATGGGATAGGTAAAACTTCATATAGAGATAGGAAAATCTTGTATATCTTTAGCCTCAAAGAACAAAGAAGGTGGTGACCACATAAATGTTAGTGACAGTTGTACTTTTTTCATGTGTGACTATCCAAAAACCCCTTATACCATTATATAAAGTTCCTTCCAACTCTAAAAAAATCTGAATACATAAATAATTTTCAAATTACAGTAAGTTTTTCACACTTGTAAGTAACAGTCAACTCCATTACTATTTTATAATCTGAACAAAATTGCAAAGGACTGCTGATTCCAGTCCAAGAAAGCCGTTTTATCTGAATTCTTATAGCACTCCTTACCCATACTTGTGAGTCATGGGTACAGAAACACAGACACAAAAATTGTCATAAAATGTGAGTATCTTTAAAAACACTTTCTATGTGAGAAATCATTAACATAAAACGGTGAGGCATGAAGGAAAAACGAATTGCATAGATAACAGCATAAGCAGACATTACTCTTGAAGCAATTTACCTAGGATGTGCATTTATTCAAATGAGAGAAATAATTGCTAACATGTATTGAATCTTTGCTTTGTAGCAGGTCCAGGTATAGCCATTATGCCTTTATTAATTCATTTAATTCTCACAGCAATGACCTCCATTTTACAGAGACATGGAAAGATTATCTTGCCCAAGTTTGCTAATTAGAATGGGTAGCCAGGATTTACAGCTGGGGATTCTGGTTTGAGAGCCCATGTTCTTAACCACTAACCAAGCTACCTTGAGACCCCCTCTTAACGGGAAGCACAGGGTTTATGAAAGCTGCAGCCCCCAAGGAACTCCAATAAAGGAGTGGATATCATCACTGAATGGGGTCTCTAAAGACAGTGTGTCTCAATCTAAGTCATTTGTTAAATGATCCCTCCTCTGTTTCACCTAAGCTTAAATATGGCCACGGAGATTTTCTGCATTTAATTATTTAAAATCTCTGAGAAAGAAGAGAAAGCGAATAACTTTTACTCCATGGGGAATTAAAGTCTATAAAGAAATTCAACACAGATATCAAGAAGAACTTTCATTGTAAAAAAGCAAAAAGAGATAAAGAGAGAAGAAAAGAATGTAATTGTTTTGATAATAAGTAATTTGGTTATATTTTCAAAAACCTAGAGTGGTCTTCCAGGCAGAACACAAGTAACCAAGTAATGTGCGATGCAGAACCCTGTGCTAATTCTGGTGTGGCTAAAAGAAGTAAATGGTTAACTAAGGCCAAGAATACATTGTTAAAATAAAGACAGGCCTGCTTTAGTGAAGTAAATTGACAAAAGAAAGGAAGGGAAGGAGGGAGGGAGGAAATCATAAAGTCAGTAGCAGGTTTACCGTATAAAACCAATCAGACAGAGGAATGAAGAAACGTCTTCCCAAGGTGCTTTATGCTTCTAATCCAGACCATAATTTGTAGTAGTTCTCAAAGTGTGGTCCCCAAACCTGGGAACTTGTCAGAAATCCAAATTCTCGGGTCCTACTCCAGACCTCCTGAATTAGAAACTCTGAAAGTGGGGCCCGACAATCTTTAACGAGTCCTCCGAGGGTTCTGATGCACCTTAAAGTTTGAGAACCTTACTTTACAGTTTCATTTAACACTGGAGGGCCCCAGCTGGATGGCCAGTGGGCACTTTTTAAAACATTCCTTACTGAACTAAACACTTCTCTGAGAAGCATTTGAATTTCAAAAAAAAAAAATCAGTAGACTTCTGCCTATGGCCAAATGGAATAACAGATTGGATTTACTGTCCCAATGGAAACAAAAAACAGACAAGTTAACAAAAACAAGACATAGAGATGATTTTTTTCAGACCCTGGACATTAAGCAACAGAGGACAGTGATTATTGAGAGATGAGAAACAAACAAGATGAGTTCTCTGATTTCCCTAGCTTCCTTTCTTGACAAAGTCTCTAAACTATGGGGCAGGAAGAGGGATGAATAGATGAAAACTAACAAAACTTATAAAAATATAACAAACAACCCAATAAAAATGGGAAAGTTTTAAATAGGTACTTCACCAAAGAAGATACACAGGTAGCAAATAAGCACATGAAAAGTTCTCAATATCGTTAGTCATTAGGTAAATTCAAATTAGAACCACAGTGAGGTATTGCGACACACCTACTAGAATGGTTGAAATAAAAGAGATTGACCCCTCCAAGTGCTGGCGAGGATGTAGAGCAACTGAAACTCTCATGTGCTGCTTGTAGAAACATAAAATGCTATGCCCACTTTAGAAAATTTTGGCAGTTTCTTAAAAAGACAAATATACAGCTTCCATATGATCCAGCCATTTCATTCCTAGGTATTTATCCAAGAGCAGTAAAAGCATATATCTATAAAAAGACTTTTATACAAATATCCATGCCAGCTTTATTTGTAATAGCAAACAACAACAACAACAACAACAAAAACCCTGGAAACAATGTATCAACAGTCAAATGGATAAACAAATTTATTTTATCTGAATAAAGTATTAATATACTGAACAATATCAATCAGTCTCAAAAAAATTATGCTGAGTTAAAGAAGCCAGACAAAAAAGAGCCCACACTGTATAATAACATTTATATAATGTTATTTAAATAATATATTTATATAATGTTATTTATAAAATGTTATCTAGAAAATGATAACTAAACTATAGTGACTCGGAGTAGGTCAATGGTTTCTTGGAGGTAGAGGAGAAGGCACAGCAGGGAGGGAAGAGAAGGGGCAGGAGGAAAATTCTGGGTATGTTCATTATCTTAATTGTGGCTATAGTTTTACAGAATTATACATATGTCAAAAGTTATCAAATTATATACTTTAAATATATGTTTGTTATATGTCAATTATACCTCAATAGCTGTTAAAAAAAAAAAAAAAAGCAAAAAGGACCAGTGACAAAAGTGCACCACCTGAAAGGAATAAATCACCCACAGCTGGATTTTAGGCAAGTAGCTCCTGGCTGAGCTGCTTTGGTGTAAGGAATCTTCTTGTCCACGACGAGTCTGCTCCACTACCCAGTGGACTGTCCGTGTTGACCACCGCACAGCATGGCTCTACCTAAGCACACTTCGTCTTTAGCCTCATCACATCCCTTCTCTCACTTCCCCACCAGTTGCAGAGCTTCTGTCCACACAGCCTCCTCCTTTTCGTTGTCCATCCTGTGCCTCGTTCCTGCCAAGCTGTGGTTCTCTACCCGACAGAGTCGGAAAATCAACTGAAAACGATGTGTTAATAATATCGGTCTTGTTTTGGCTGACAAAAGCTTCGGGTGTGTTTGCATTTTCATAGGAGATTCTTTAAATCTGAGAAAGCTTCTAGAAAGAAAGAATACACTCTAGTGACAGACTCCGTGATTTGCTGCTGCACACGATTTTTCAGTAGGAGGAGAGTAACCATCCTGGTGCTACTCCAGTTGTGTCACCCACATGGGGCCATGACTTTGCCCACAGGATAGCCAAACCTGTGCAATAAGTCCCTTAAAACTGGATTCTACACAGGATGTGTTAACCACTGTGCCTGTACTTGTAAAAGTATCTTTTACCTATTAGATTAAAAAAGTAATTTGTAGGGTAATATTTTGAGACTGTGAATATCCTGTTTTCCTAACAACTTTTCTCCCAGTAGTTTTAGCATCCAATGATGATTCTTGCCTGAGTCAGTTATTACAGTGGGGGTTACAGCATGGTGATTTTCTAGTTTTATCACTTCTAGTATGTTTCATTTTTAAAATATTCAGCAAAATACCCAGCTTTAAAACACAAAAACTTTTCCAGGCAAGTTGATGCCCTACAGCACACTGAGAGTATGGAACATAAATCTCCTAATTCTGCTATAACCCACAAACATATCTGTGTGGTCTACAGAAGAATGGGTAACAATCTTGCTATATTCTAGAATACACACATATACATAAAAGTGGTGGGTTTTAACATTTTGAAGTACAAAGATAAAACCACTATTTCAAAACTACAGTGGTTGAGAGAATATGCCCTTACTCTACTATTGGAAAATTTGAAAGCCTGATGATCTAACCATTAAGATGAAAGCTTCTGCTTCTGGAGAAGGAAACCAGAAAATACAATAAAAGTATGAATATTCATGCTACCTTAGTTATAAATCATACATTTTCAATCAGGCAGTGTTCTTCTAGACACTTTAGCTCCAGTCTATTCTTCTCTGCCACATGTTGATCATATTCTAAATGAAAGAAAATATGCTAGAAATGAGGGTGGTATAGCAGAAAGCTCTACAACCCATAAGGGAATCAGTACAGGATGAGAGACCCCATGTTGTCCTCAACTAGTGCCATCTTTTTCTGATGCTCATTGTCAAACAAAACCAAATGTCCAATGTTTCCCATATTTTCTTATGTTATACTTCGTAGAGGTTGCAATGAGCTATGATGATGCCACCGCACTCTAGCCCAGGTGGCAGAGTGAGACCTTGTCTGAAAAATAAATAAATAAAATGAAGAACTAAAGAAGAGGAAAGCCAAAATCAATTCAGGGCAGGAGTGTTGGGTTCAGAATGAGACAGACACAGCAACACTGGAGATGTCACCAAGGTCAGCCTTGTGACCTTGTCAGAGCACCACCACTGAGATAATGAGCCCTAACTATGTTTCTGACTTTGCCTCATTCCTTCCAAGATTTGAAGTCCATGAAAAGAGATCCAGATTGAACCAACTCAGGCCTATCTCTGGCCAGAGGAAGGCAAGATTGTCCTCATTGTCCCCCGCCCCCCAGAGACAGCGCACAGCCTGGAGGAGGTACAGGAAATTGAGATGCTGCTACCAATAGGAGGGTGGGTGCCAGGTGATTCCAAAACTGTAAATGTTCACTCCCGGGGGAACTGAGGCTGGTGAGGGCAGTAGAAACCTATCACAAAGAGCCTTGTAAGTCAAGTCAAGAAATGTGAGAGGATGATGACATTTTTCAGACAGTAGTCTCCGTCCTCCTCCTTCGCTGGCAAATTAATAAACTTCTCTTTCCTTCTCCTCAAACCACTCAATCTCGTCCTTCTGATGCGGCCTAAGGGACTAGTGCCAAGCTCTTGGTAACAGATTTTGCATCTATCGCCTTGCTGGTAGAATGGCATCTTGCAAATGCTGGAAGAGGCAGGGGAGCAGCTCTAGAACAAGCCATGGGCTGGAACCTTGTCTTTTTAAGTAAGATAGAAAGGGATTCTCCCAGCAGCTGCTGGGGCCTGTTTAGCTCTGGGGAGTCCCTTCTCTTTCTCCCCAAATGAATGCAGTTCTGACCAACCTGAACTGAGTTGAAGAGAAGGAAATAGATTTGGGAAGTGTCACAACAGCTATGGCCATTTGTAAGTAAAGTTCCCCAGGACACCAAGACCCAGTTTCCACCCATATGTGGGGAGGGGCTCAGACCTCCCTGTTGGATTTGTTCTGAGGCACTGATTTGGGATTGGAAGTTAAGAGATTGAGTGGAACTAGGGGATCTGGTCTGGACTGAGCTCGTTTGCAGTTTCCAGAGAACTATGGGGGATTGGTTGATGTTGGTTCTCTTGTTGGAGAGAATTCAGTTCTTGATTGTCCCCTTTGGATTAAGAAATGCTGATTCTCAATTGAGAATGCAGTTCTCGTTTGTGGTTCCCATTTGGTTGGCCGTGGCATTTTGTGTTGGGGATTCCCTGTATTGTCGGTGTTTGTTTGTAAAGTTTTGTTGCAACATAGGAAAGTTTCATCCAAAAGTCCCTGGAGAAAAATTTTGGCTGAAAGGTCAACTTATAGCTATGAATCTATGTCTAAAGAGAATGGTGTTATTGTAACTCAATATACATGCTGGAATGTGAGGAGAACTGGGTATTAAAATAAAACCTTGAATGATAAAAAGAAAAAAAAAAGAAATATGGGTCTTTTACCAGATGGAAATGGGAATAAATGAAAGGTTGGATGCAAGAGAGTAACAGATTCGGTTTCCATGTTAGAAAGGTGACTCTAGTTGCAATGTGGAGAGGAAAATGGGAGGGACTAACCAGAGACTGCTGCAGTAATCCAGGTAGAACAGAACATGGTGGAACCAAAGAGTTGGCTATGGGTTGTGGAGAAATGCATGCAGTCTCAGGCAAATAAAGTGATATAGAATGAAGAGATTGTAGTAGCTGACTTTGGGGGATGGAGCAAGAGAGCAGAGGCATCATAATAATAAAAAACAATACTGGAAAAAATTTGTTCCCCATCCCTCCAAGTAATTGATATGCTGTATGCTATTCATTCATGAGGACCACAGAACTGGTTGTTTGGCTTAGAGCCAAATTTTAATCTCTCATTCTCATCAATGAAGTGGACTCTTTCATTTGTGACCTTCTTTCCCTTGATCCTGACTTTTACCACCTCTATTTGTTTTACTGTTAATACTATGTATGTATCCTTCTTTAGTAAAGTGTCCTAAAAATTAAAATTACAAAATAAAGAAAGAAAAACTCATCATCCCCATATTCTCAAACAAAACCACTTTCTTGTCTTCCCAACTTACTGATGGCTCTATCCTTTCCCTGTAACCTGAGCTTTGAAGCCACATCAGTCAGCAGTGCCTTTCCACACTGCCTGGCCTTTGTTGCACATGTTTGGATCTTCTGTATGTGAAGAAGGTTTTGAATCAGTGCCTTACTTTTCATTCCTGCTTAGACCAGACACTGTGGGCCTCTCCTATGCTTGGCTTAAGCTTAATGCAGAAGCTCTGCCTCTGGGAGGGGAGGTGCAAGGAAAGTGCTGAGATTATTCAGGATGGGCAAGACTGTCTAGTTCTGGGATTCAGTATAAGGAATTACATTGCTGCAAAATACATATGGAGACCAAAACTACAGCCTATGAAGATGAAGGCTTCTGGAGGCCAGAGAAATTGATTGGTATAATTTAACTTTTGGGGGGACTATACTAAGCTCAGGCCATGCAGGGATTTTAAACCTTGACAGTTTTCTGCAGCCCACATTGCACCTTATACCTGATTTTTATGAAGTTGGCTTTTAGCTGCTTCAGCATGAATGAATGAGTTTACATCTCAGGCTTCCTGAAGATTTTGACCTGGTGGCTTGTTCAAAGTCAATTACCTAAAGACACTGACCACTTCAGGTAATCTCAGTGACTTTAGCCATGCATGCCTTAGCAAGCACACTTGAGCTGAGATGAAAAATAAATAAATAACTTAGTCTGTAGGCAACTGCAGATGACCTTGAATGAGGCAACCACAGGTAGCCCTGGGATTGCAGCCAGAGCTGATAGAGGGAATAAGTCATTAGGAAAGAGCCTTTACAGTGTCACTGAAATCTTGTCTTGAAAGAGGTAAAGTTTCAGCATATTGTTTGGCTTTTACTGGGGTTTTATCCCAGTTCTGCGAAGAAGTGAAGTTCCACATGGATCACAGAGCAGTAACATATGAGATTCTAGCTTTAAATTGTTAGCGTCAGGCTAGTAGTTCCAGATCTCACTGATCCAAACTTTGTTTTGCATTAGGAGCCAAGGAGGAAATGCTAGAGGATTAATCTTCAGTTCATGTGGCTGGTCAACAGTCTTGAGTTACCCCTAACTATGAAAACTCAAGTTGGCCCTGAATTCATTAATGCCATGAATTCAAACCAATGCTTTAGATTTCACACCGAAATTATGCATTCAACCAAAACAGGGTAGTAAATTTTATTAATAAGAACAAATAAGAACAAATGGGTATCCTCATTGAAAAATATGCCATCTTCTTAAATAACAGCTTTCAGAAGTCATCCAGGTGGAATTACCAGTGCATTCATAGCACCCCAACATTTCATTTTTATTATATATTTGTTGTCTGTTATTAAACTCAACCCAGTTGTTCTCAAAAAGGGTGATATAGCTCCCAGGAGTCATTTTGAAAATGTAAGGGTCATTTTTAGTTGTCACAACGTTGGGGCTTGGGAGAGCACAACAGATACTCGGTGGACAGGGCCAAGGATGCTAGATACCTTGCAATATGCAGATAGTCCTGTACAAAAAAGAACTATGTGCATCATGTCCAACTTTTGAATGTTTCAATAGACTTTCTGTAGGTGAAAAACTTGGTTATAATTACCAGAGTTAAGATTCAAACTCTGTGTTATATAAAATCAAAAGCATTTTTTGCATGGTGTTAATATATATTGAATTTCACAGGAATACAACAATAAATTGAGAAGAAAAAATGTACTTGATTTTTGTTCATAACTTTACCAAGAGTTGTTTCCCGTTTCGGAAATCACGTCACCCAGGGCAACACTGTACATGGTATTTGAATCACCAATATAACACACCTGTATTAGTCTGCATTTGTCGCCAAAGTACTCATGGTGATTTGTAAATGTACAAATTTCCTCATTTAGCTCTTATTTCAAAATGTCAAATATAAATTTAAAATATGGGCAAATATTCAGTTAAATATTTTAAATTGGGTTTTACAGCTTTTTTGCACAAATGAACAGTCACTAATGTGTCTTCTCTGCCAACGCATTTTTATAATTAAACCAAGAAACCCATCAAGATTAAATGTACATTTTACAAAGAAACATGTTGATCAAATTGGCAAAAAATATATGTACATATAAATTTTTCTGATATTTAAGGAAAACTGAAAACTGTAATCTTGTCACTGGGATGTTCAATAATGTCCTCTGCAGAAGGAACTAGATGGGTTTTTACAGAACAGCATAAATAAATAATCATGCACTATGGCAAACAATATAATACTAAAAAAATTAGTTTTATCACTTGTATAGAGATTACTACAAAGATGATGAAAAGAAATCCAGGTTAAATAATTTCATCTATTCCACTGCAATGTTGCTTTAAGATGGTAAAAGCTATTGAAATCAACAAATGATCTTTTTTTTCTTTTACAACTCTCCTGCATACTGGTGACAAATGATCTTGATTACAAGTGGGTCAAAGTATCCTATATAATCATAAAGCTTTAATGTTTGCATATATAAAGTTTGCAAGGACAGAAAAATTTGTGTAGGAAACATTATTTTCAAAATTACTGACAAAGAATACAAAAGAATTGTCAATATTTGAAACCCTTAAAATTAATTAAACAGAAAAATAACCCTTTTCCAACATCATTGCTTATTTAACAGATGGAGCACCAGCAAGTTCAGAGTCAACTTTAAAAAGAAGTACCAGATGTTTTAACAAGTCACTTTATTATTCAACAGCAACTTTCAGTCTGTCGACCAGGCTAGAGTGCAGTGGTGTCACCATAGCTACAACCTCAAATTCCTGGGCTCAAGCGACCCTCCTGCCTCAGCCTCCCAAGTAGCTGGGACCACAGGCACATACCACCATGCCCAGCTATCAATAATTTTTCTATTTTTGTAGAGATGGTGTCTTACTATGTTTCTCAGGCTGGTCTTGAACTCCTGACCTCAAGAAATCCTCCCACCTTGGCCTCCCAAAGTGCTAGCATTACACGTATGAGAGAGCCACCATGCTGGGCCTCAAGTTATAATCATTCAAATTTATATTTTATATATTAGTATGTTTATTTTCAAATACACAGAAAAGCTGAAAGACCTAGATTCAGCTATTGTAAGTATTTTGCCATAACTGCTTCCTATTCATATGTATATTTTGCTTAAAACATTTCAAAGTAAAATGTAGTTATCATGTTGCTTCACCCCTAAGTTCTTAATCATGCGTCTCCCAAATATAAGGATATTTTATTAAATAACCACAATGTCGTTATTACACTTAAAAATTCAGAATCATTATTATCTAATGTCATCTAATACTTGGTTTGTCTCCATTCCCAAAATACCTTCTATAATTGTGGGTTTTGGTATTGTTTTTAACTAGGATCCAATTAAGTTTTATGCATTACATTTTTGTGTTATGACATTTTACTCCTTCTTAATTTATAAAATATCTTGACCCTATTTTTTTTATCATTTTCATAACAATAACTTTTTTCTACTGGGCCAGATGTCTTTTAGAATTTCCATATTCTGGATTTTTCTGATTGTCTCTTCGTGGTGCTGTTTAACATATTCCTTCCTCTATTCCCTATAAGCATGAAATGAGTTCTATAGACTTAGGTAGATTCACATTAAAATGTTTTGGTGAGAATATGTCATACGTGATGCTCTCACTTCACATCACCTCACAGCAGGAGGTAGGAGACACCGGCTCCCTCCTGTTGCTAATGCCATGGTGTGGTGCTCCAAGGGGGGCAGGTCTGTGCAAACCTAATCCCAAAGGCAGAGGAAGCTGAAAGGCTACAGAAAGAGGCTGAAAAATCCAGTTTCTCAGAAAGAAACATTTAAGAGGGACTTATGAACAGAAGCCACATGCCAGGCACTGCCAGATGAGATGAGGAATCCTCCCACCGTTATCCCCAGACCCAGGGCTTATATATCCTAGGGAAGGAATGTGGAGGACAATTGAAGTTGAGCCCTCAGGGAAAGGCAAGAGTTTGCCCAAGGGCAGGATGTACAGTAGGTACATGGAAGTAGAAATCTTAGAGGCATTTCTAGAACTGGGGGAAATCAGAAGTCAACATTGCCGATCAGCAGCCAAGATGGAGCTGCCTTATCATCCCTGAGTGACAGAGGAGGGGAGGACTCTCTCCACCGTAAAAGCATATCTACAGCATAAATGAGGTCTTTCATACATTTTAAGGAAAGGGGACCGATCTCATGACAGTAAAGGGAATTTTCGTGGCTTAATCAACAGATACAATATTTACAAAATAACCTTACCATAGCAGTCTGAGCCACTATAACAGAATACCACAGACCGGGTGGCTTATAAACAACAAATATTTATTTCTCACAGTTCTAGAGGCTGGGAAGTCCAAGATCAAGGTGGCAGCAGATTTTACGTCTGGGGAGGGCCCAGTTCCTGATTCACAGACAGTCACCTTTTGGCCGTGTCCTCGTGTGGTTAAAGGAGGCAAAGAATCTCTCTGCAGTCTCTTTTATAAGGGCACTAATCACATTCATGAAGGCTCCGCCCTTAGGACCTAATCACTCCCAAAAGACCCACTTCCTAATATCACTACTAGGAGTGTTAGGGTTTTAACTTATAAATTTTGGGGGACACACATTCAATCCATTGCACTTGCTCAGTGAAGATTTTTGTAATTTTTAGCTTTGTAGCATAATCTATTTTACATAAGGATAGATTAAAAGATACTGACTCAGAAATATATAGCTCTCATTTGGATGCCACAATGATTAGATTTAAAGATCTGTTAACATTTTACAATACCAGATTGAGTGATTTTAAACAGATGTCAAATATGTTTGTCGGCATTTTCAAGAAAAGTTAATTGATTTCAGTGTTTTGTCTCCCATTAAAAAAAGAAAGAAAGAAAAAGAAAAGTTAATTGGATTTTAAGGACAAGGCATGATTTAATCAATCTAATTTAAAAAATTTGGGCTGCAGCTAAGACTTTCTCATCCACTTGTTTGAAGAGAAGCTAAATTGTGGCAGCTTCTTTCCTACTACATACAGAGTTGAGGTTTGCATCACAGTGCTACTGCAAAAGTCACAAAAACCAATTGCAGACATGTGACAGGAGATTTTAAACTAATAGCCTTAGTACAAAATATTAATGCATAGACATAGGAAATAGCATCTCACTGAATTTCAATGAAAGCTATTGTTTTCAAATATTTCATATTGTTATCATAATTTGTTTAAATTTAAAGTACTATGGTAAGATAAATATGTTATGAAAATTACATTTTGAAACTGTGTATTTATATTTTGGCCCAGAATTCTTCAGGAAGACAGATTTGAGGGGTTCCTCCCCTCATTCAGCTCCCCAGTGATGATTAAACTCTTTCTGTTGCAAAGCCTGCTGCGTCAGTGTATTGGTCTGATTACTGCACAGCAGGCAAACGAACCTGGGGTCCTATAAGACTTATATCTACTGGTTTATTATAAAGGATATTACAAAGGATACAGATAAACAGATACATAAGGCAAGGTACGGAGGAAGGGGTGTGGAGCTTCCATGCCCCCCACAGGTACACCACCCTCCAGGAAACTCTACATGTTCAGTTCTCTGGAAGTTCCCTTAATCCTGCCTCTGTGGGTTTTAATGGAGGCTTCATTACACGGGCATGATTGATTAAGCCACTGGCCATTGGTGAGCAACTTAACATTCAGCCTCTCTCCATTCCTTGGAGGTTGGAGGTGGGGCTGAAAGTCTCAATCCTCTAATCCTGCCTGGGTCTTTCCAGTGACCAGCCCCTCCTGAAGCTACCTGGAGGCTGCCAGCCACCAGTCAATTCATTAGCATCACTGGAGTTTTTAAGGATTTTAGGAGTTGTATGTCAGGAAATGAGGTCAGGGCAGAAGACTAAATATATGTCTCACAATATCACAGTGCCATTCCCAAGGTAGTGAGTCAGTTCTTGCTCCGGTGAGACTGGATTAGTTCTAGCAGGAATGGATTAGTTCTCAGGAGAGTGGGTTGTTATAATGCAAGGTTCCTTCTGTTTTGTCCTCTCCTCACATGTCTGCTTCCTTTTTGACCTTCTCTGCCATGTTTAGACCTAGGCTTCTCCTACCTCTCAGTCTGCAGATCTGTGAGCTAAATAGATCTCTTTTCTTTATAAATTACTCAGCCTCAGGTATTCTGTTACTAAACAGATTAAGACATGTATTGATAGAACTGTCTTTTTCATAAAGGAACAAACATGGGTCACTCTTGTGGCCATTTCTCTACTATTCTGTATTCTGTTAATGGGTAATACATTTTGTGACATTGTGTTATGCCAGATTCAAAGATGGTTTAGGGTATGAAAGATCAAAAACACAGGCACTCAGACTCTGACCCAAGTCAAAACATCAGGCTTGACTAGGAATATTTCAGCCCTTTAAAGTACTTACTCTCAAACTGATAACATCAATATTAAAATGGTATTATTCAACAGTTCTTTGGAATCTTCTTTCAAAGGAGGTCACCTCCTGGCTGTTCTAAATAAAATAAAAACAGTATATCTGAAAATCTTAGCATAGTCTGTTTTTTTGCTGTGGTCATGCATTATCTGTGGATTGATGAATGTAAGAAATACAAATAGAGGCTCAAGAAATGAATTCTATGTTCATTTTTATCTTCCTAATATGCCTTTCACTTTTCTGGAAGCAAAAGATGAATTACTGTAAAAAACTTTTTGATTAAATAAAATACTATTATAAGATATAACATGTAGTATAGATTGTCATAAATAAATTTCTCCCATCAGAACTCTTTACTGTGATTACTATGCTGTAATCACAACAATGAAGGTCTGTTTTGGTGAGAATTGGTACTCTGCGCATACTAAGTTTCATAGGTGACTGTAAAATAATTAAAAGGGGGTGATTAAAAAAAGAAAATTGGAATGGTTCCTTTCCTCAGCCCTCAACCCATAGCATATATTACTTCTCAGGGAAACATAATACTGTTTTCTGAAGATAACAAAAGAAGAAGAAGATAGAGAAAGGGAAATGGGCTATAGAGTTGGAAATAGAGGAGAAAAGGTATGGACCTCTGGTTCTAGGAAATAATTCTTAAGTTTTATTAAATTTCAATAAAAATTAACCATACATCGTTTTCTTTAGCAAAGGCAGAAGCCTAAGTCAGAGTTAAATTACATTAATGTTGAGAAAGCAGAATTAAAATCATACTACAGGTGCTGATCAGTCCCTGCCAGCCTACATCCTCATTTAAGGAAAACTGCATTGGCCACAGTCCCCACTGCAGCCACGTTCTGTAATAAGGGATTCCCTCTCCAACCACTGACTGGATCAGGAATGGGCACCTTACTCAAGTATAGAGGGTCCTTGGCTTTCCCAGTGAGCACTGACCAGCCCAGCAAGAAGAACAAGAAGCCAGGTGAAACAAAGTCTCAATATTGGGGATCTGAAATGGAAGCCCTGGAGAAATGGCACCAGTGAGCAGTGGGAATTGATATCACCAGGTCCTGAGGAACTGCAGAATATGAGTCCCATTGATGGCCACCAGGTTCTTCAAAGTCTCAGCAAGAAACAGAAGACACAAATGGTTCAAAGGGAGACACTTAGTAAGCATTTGCAGATGTGTAGGCAGGGTTAAGAGAACAAAGGATGATAAATGCACCAGGATGAAGTAGCAATAGCAGGAAGCCAGTACTAACCCAGGTGTGAAGGAACAGGAGGCAGAAATAGTGTTACTGGAGCTCAGTGAGATCTGGAAATGGGGAAGAGGGCCCCGTGGCAGAAGCTGTAGTATAGGAGGGATATAGATACTACCAGAGAGACAAAGTGGAACAGGGAAGGTGAGGGGAAGAAATATCCTAACCTCTCACTCTCTTCTTGCCCTCTGGTGGTCCATTCATTAGCCAAACCCAGTGGAAGCCAGTGACCATGGGAGTTTTGATGTGATTCAGCCAACACAGCCCAGAAAACAGCAGAGGAAAGAGATCAAACAGAGACCAGCCAGAAAGCCACATACAAGCCAAAGTTAGGAAGGATCTGAAGAAAGCTAGTAGAAAGAGGAAACTGTCCAGAGAGAAGTAAGTGACTTGATAGAAAGAAAAGGTGAGGATAGTTGCCATTCCCTAGCACTGCCTTGACTCTGATGCCTTTCTCATTCCACTTCTGTCCACCTATCCCACCACCCGCTAAGAGCTTGAGGCCCCTTTAATAGGCCTTGCTTCCCTGCAATGAAAAAATAAAACAAGTCAGTCAAAGACTATCCAAAGAAAATAAGCACATTTTTCATCTCAAAGTTTCCCATTTATAGGAACTCCTTTGGCATTAAATAAGCATCGTTTTGAAATATACAAAAGAAGGATTGCACAATTATATGGAAAGAGAGGGGTAGTAAGGAGATAAATGAATGAGATGAGGAAGCCTACCCGGAATTTGCCCAATGCCTTGTCTTTAGTAGTAAGTCATCAAAAAGAGCATTTAAACGGATCTAATCTAAATGAAATAATGGCAATAGTAATAATGCTAAAGTTTTGCTTTGACTATAATCTGAGTTTCTATCACTTAAAAATATCATATATTCAAAATCATACTCATTGATGACAAATACTCTATGTTTATTAATCATAGAGTCAGGATATCTGTTTGTCCGTATAAGTCTATTGGATTACATCTTAGCGTATCACAGATAATTCAATGATTCTCAACTCTGTTTGCATGTTAGAATTACCTGGAGAGGTTTTTAAAAATATGTATGCCTGATCCCATGCCAGATCAATTAAATCAAAAATCCCAAGTGACAGGTCTAAGCATAGTGAAAGATCATTATGGTATATTACATTCTAAACTTAGGAAAGAGCTTATAGATCATTTAGACCAACTTCATCACTGAAGAGGTTCAGGAAACAGCACTCTAAAATGTGCCACTTTGGTAGGTTCATTACTTTGAACTGAGGGCACTTGAGGAACCTCGGCTTTCTCTGAGCTCTCCTTATCTACTGAAAGACAGATCCTTCCAAAGGAATTCTATTGTCAACAATTCCATGCCCAAGGGTTTCATCAACCAGGGAAGATTAACTCTAATCACAGGAGAGGAAGACTAGAAGTCAGCACCACACCCAGATGAAATTTATTACAAACTATCATCTATTCTTCTAAGGGCCCATTCTTCTTTCCCCAAAATTATTTATTCTCCCCTAAGTTGTCTACATGCCCCTTTCCCTCAACCCTATGAAAAGAGTATATGAGCTTTTAGCTCTCACTGGGTTTTGAAGCATTCACTTTTGTTTTCTGTAACGCCCCTGTGCACATAGTAAATTTGTATAGCTTTTCTCCTGTTAATCTGCCTAGTGTCAACATATTTCATAGACTAGTTATCAAACTCTCAGAGGGTAGAAGGAAAGTCTTCCCTCCTCTACATAATTTTACAATCAAGACACTAAAACCCAGAGAATCCTCCTCCCCACCTGGTCAGCTTGCACTAACATCTGGCAACAGAGCCAAGCAGAGAACCCAAAAGTCCTGCATTCACTCATCCTCCTTCCCTTAACTCGACCTATTCATTTGTTAATAGAGTCATTCAGGAAATAATTTTGAGGGCCTATTATATGCTAATTACTTGATAATAAAATCTACTGCCATTATTTGTAATAGCAAAAATCATAAAACAATCCAAATGACCAACATCTGGTGAATGGGTAAACAATATGGTGAATAACATTCATCAATAAAAAGGAAAAATGACAGGCACAAGAAACCAAATAAATGAATCTCAAAAACATTTTGCTAAGTGAAAGACACCAGGTGCAGACCATATATTATATGATAGCATTGATATGAAATGTTCAGAAGAGGAAAATCTACAGAGACAGAAAATAGATTAGTGGTTTCCTGAGCAGGGAATAGGAGCAGGGATTGACTAAAAATGGATAAAAGGTTCCTTTGTGGGGTGATGGAAATATTTTAAAACTTTTTTGTAATAATGGTTGTGCAACTCTAAACATTTTAGTAAAAGATTTACTAAAAATCTTTAGATTGTATACTTACAATGGGTAGACTTCATGGTGTATACATTTATCTTAGTTCATTTTCTGCTGCTGTAACAGAATACCACAGGCTGTTCTTATAAAGAACAGAAGTTTATTTGGTTTGCAGTTCTGGATGCTGGAAAGTCCAAGACCATGGTGCCGGCATCACAAAAGGGTCTTCCCAGGGTGGAAGGGCAGAAGGTAGAAGCAAACACAAAAAGAATAAATGGGGTTGGATTCATCCTTTTATCAGGAGTCCACTCCCATGATACTAACACACTCCCTCAATAACAGCATTAATTCATTCACGAAGGCAGAGCCAATCACCTCTTAAAGGCTCCACCTCTTAATATTGTTACCTAAAAACGCATTTGGTTTGTGGTTTTTAAGTAGCAGTATTAACCTCATGACCTAAATCCATCCTAAAGGCTCTACTTTTTAATACTGTTACAATGGCAATTAAGTTTCCAATACATGAACTTTTGGGGACACATTCAAACCATAGCAAAATTATGCTTCAAAAAAAAAAGTAGTTTTTGGTTTTTTTTTCCTCACTGTCCTTATTGAACACTGTAACAGGAATGTGTATTAAGATTTAAGGCCGGGCGTGGTGGCTCATGCCTGTAATCCTAGCACTCTGAGAGGCCGAGGCTGGCAGATCGTTTGAGCTCAGGAGTTTGAGACCATCCTGAGCAAGAGTGAGACCCCATCTCTACTAAAAAAAATAGAAAAAAATTAGCTGGACAACTGAAATTAGCTGGGCATGGTGGCACAGGCCTGTAGTCCCAGCTACTTAGGAGGCTGAGGCAGGAGGATCGCTTGAGCCCAGGAGTTTGACGTTGCTGTGAGCTAGGCTGACGCCACGGCACTCTAGCCTGGGCAACAGAGTGAGACTCTGTCTCAAAAAAAAAAAAAAGGGTACTTTCCTTAGTGGTATGCTGGTAAATTTGTTTAAAACCAGCTAACTGCAGGTTGGAAAGGAAAAAACTTTTCCTCTATCCTCTTAGGTTTATTGCCTGGGGGATTGCAAATTAAACTTATAAAAGATAGATTAGCAGAAGAAAAGACAGTTTATTTCACAAGAACTACATACTCATAGGAGTGCTCAGAGATGAGTAATTGAAAGAGGTGATTAGAATTTGGGACTTATAAGAAAAAGTTCCTATGGGCTGAACAAGTAATTTTCTTTAGGAAAGATTAATGGGTTTTTAGGAGAACAAATGGGAGGTAAGGAAGTTTGTGGTGATGTTGGCTATGTAGGTACCAGTGAGTGGCCTTTTTGTCTTCTGAATTGCTGGTCATGAAACTCCCCAGGAGGTTTACTTTTGGTCTCTCTCCTGGGGATAGAAGCTGCCCTGAGGGGGATATTTATGGCAGTCCTCATTTCTCAGAAGTTTCTGCTTTTAATCAGATAAGGGAAGCTCTGAGAAGGTTTCTGACATCCCAAAATGAGTGAGGCAAAGATCTCAACAACTAAGGTTTATTAAGCCAGCTGTAGGGTGCATCTGGGAAAAACACAAGGCACGTATGCCTCTGTGACTGTTTTTTCTGAAGATGCCTTCAGGAGGTTTAGTATTTATACTCTTCCTTAAAGGTGGGAGGAACATGTAGAAAAAGGGGTAGGTAGGCTGTGAGACAAATGGCTACATTCTTGTGAGACTTTAGTTAGTACCAGGAAATCGACATTTTCTATAAGATAAGGTGAATGTTTGAGGAGAAACAGGGAGTAAAGGAAAAATCAATTATACAGATGTCTCTGGGTAGGTGGAGGAATAGTTGGTCTGTCTTGTCTCTGTTCTGCACCTGGGAAGATAAGCTTGGAATCAACATTATCAGTGTTGAATCAAACAGATTTTAGTTTTAAGGGATAGACTTAGACTGCAGATCTAAAGCTATGACTAGCATGTCCTTTTTTATGGGAGGCAAGCAAAGAATTTCCTTGTGAATGATCTGTAGAGGCAGTCCTTTGTATATGCCTGAGGCCTTTTGCCTTTGTGTGGGGATCTGGCTTAATACATAGTGGTAGTAACAGATATTCACTTGGAAGAGGGTTCTGCATGACTCATCCTCCAAGTTTGAGCTTCCCTTTTACATAGAGTTGAGAGTGGGGAGGAAATAATGATATTTTATTTTCCTTTATACTTTTCTGCATCTATTGAATCTCTTCAACTTTATTCAAATGTCTTCAGCTTAAAATAATCTTTATACCAACTCTGGGGGTCTGAATGTGTCCCCACATGATATAAAGAATGTTTAGCACACAAATTACAAACAATGATAAAATATACAATACTCTGTATTATAAATTCCATACACCGATACTTCAATGTGACTTGCTATTTCTTGCAAAAACTACTCAGTTTTTATAATTATTTTGTCAATAATAGTGTCAAAAATTAAAACTTAGAATAAATACTTGGTTTCTATCCAATTCAGCAAAGTAGTTACTTACATCACTGACAAAAAGTGTACTTTAGACCTGAATGTTGGTTGATAATTTTGTTTAGATTAAGGAGAAAGACAAAAGTGAAACAATGAATATGTATGTCAGAACTTCACTCGTTCTTCAATGATATAAACAACTTCGTTGCTGAATTGCATGCCAGTTTTCAAACCCTGAAAGAGTACTTCCTCAATTTGGGGGGGGAGCTAATCACAATGTGACAATTACAGATATAACACATTTTAAGTTTACTATTTAACATTTCATTTCATTTTCACTATCGCTTTCTTAAGTCAACAGTAAGTCAAAACTTGCTTTGAAACACTGGACAATTTCCATGGTGAAAATACTCCAGCCATGGCTGATTTCAAGCAATCAACATAACAGACTCAAGACAGAGTTGGCAAAAGATGTGCAGTATCACACCACTAAATAGTATTTCCATATACAGACACAATAGACAGAGCCTGAAGAGCACAGATAACGGTAAATTGTAGTAAAATAACTAGAAAGTGATGAGTTTTGAGTTTTCTAACCTTTGTTTTTAATGTAATTTAATTGTAGGTTTATGTAGTATGATTTTTAATAACAGTGTTTAACTTTCTAGCTTTTTAAATTCCTGAAATGTTAGCAACCAGGTCTCATCAGTTGGCTCTAGCTCATCATTGACTAAATGGATTTTACCAGTGAGGAAACTGAGACTCAAGAGAGGCTGTCACTAACTTGCTCTGCTCACACAGGACAGTACACCCAGGTCTGATTCCAAACCCTCTGCCTTCCACTGTAACTATATTGGAAATATAACTGATTTATCCACACATCATCTCCCAAACATCTTAGTATGAACGGATTTATCATTTGATGAATAGTCACTACTTTCCAGTAGGTGGAATGGGAAACCTGACTGGGCCAAAAAAAGGAATAAATGGAAAGAGAACATCTACTTAAGAGGATATGGCAGGATCCGTTCCCTCCTGGGTTTTGGCCAAGTCAAGATTTAACAACCAGCAATTGTCCGCAAATAGTAGAAAATAGATCGTTCATTGTTTTTTAAACATTTGTCATTCAATGTTCCTTTTCAAACACTTTCATTGTGTTTAATGAGCACTTTAAGACTTATCTCAGAGGCCTTAGAAAGGGCAAGAATTAAAAATCAAATAAGTTTCCGAGTGAGAAAATCAAATTTATAAAGAGTAAATCATTTATCCCTCAACATAAATACAACTTGGCCAAAGTTCTGGCTCACCTTTTCTCCACTTCGCTATTTTCAAATAAGCCACCCCTGCCCTCATCGACTGCAAACTAGGGGAGCCAGGTTGTGACGCCTCTAGCAGTCCCAGCGTGCAAGCTCCCATTTGAGGCAGTTCGAGGAGAGATATCGTTGAAATCAGCGTCCTAACGCCACAAGTCATGAGATTGTTCAGGAACAATCTTAATTTACACAGTGAAATTCCAGTGGAAAAGTGCTTTGAAAAGTTTTAGGTACAGTAGATTCAGGCAAAAAAAAAGAAAAAGTGCTGCCTTTGCAAACACCGCAAACTCCGGCGTCCTAACAGCGGCTACGTTCGCCTTTGAGCGCCAAGACGGCCGCACATGCGCAGTCAGTCCCTCCAGGTCTGCCTTCAGCCCCGCCCTTCAGATACGCCGGCGACAACCAGCGGGCGGGCGTACGGACGCTAACGCGCCGGCTGCGGCTGCGCAGGCGCGATCGGAGCGCCTTCGCAGGTCCGGCGCGTTTTTCTCTCGCGTGTGCAGAGTGTTGGATTTGTGAAGTGCCGTTGGGTCCAAGAGGTGGTGAAAGTCTGGGCTCTTGGGCCCCGGCCAAGTCTCGGCAGCACGGAGGTGCAGGGTGTCGCCGAGAGTGCGGGGCCGGGCGCCGCCGGCGCTGTGCCCGGCCCCGGGGCCCTCGCTCCGGCCCCTGTCGCGGCGCCGGCCTCGCAGTTCACCCTGCTGGTGATGCACCCCTGTGGGGGGCAGGACGAGGCTGCGGCCGAGGGCGTCCTGAGGCACGCCCCGGCCCCCGGGGGCAGCGCCGGGGCGGGCAGGCCCGTCAGGTACCTGTGTGAAGTGCCGGGGGATGGCGAGGAGGAGGCGGGGGAGGACGAAGCCGACCTGCTGGACACTTCGGACCCCCCGGGGGGAGGCGAGAGCACGGCTAGTTTGGAGGATCTGGAGGACGAGGAGGCCCACTCGGGGGGCGAGGGCAGCAGCGGGGGAGCCCGGAGGCGGGGCAGCGGCGGGAGCAGCATGAGCAAGACCTGCACCTACGAGGGCTGCAGCGAGACCACGAGCCAGGTGGCCAAGCAGCGCAAGCCCTGGATGTGCAAAAAGCACCGTAACAAGATGTACAAGGACAAGTACAAAAAGAAGAAGAGCGACCAGGCCCTGAACTGTGGTGCGACCTCCTCTGCTGGCAGCGCGGGAAACGTCAAACTGGAGGTATCAGACCTTAGCTAGGGTCGTGGGAGGTGGAAAATGAAAGAAGAAACCCCATCTTGCTGCAGACTCCAGTTCCAAACCCTGCCCACCGTCTGGGCTAGTGGCTGAGAGTGAATGAGTGCTTGCCCTAAAAAAAAGTTGATGGGAACATGTGCAAAGCCTTAACAATTTTGTTGCACCCACGGTTAGGTGAATAAATTTAAGTAAAAATGATGTGACATCAGCAGAGCCGTAATTTCAGAGATCGTGGATATGGGCTGAAAGGGCGGATAGTAAATAATTAATCTGGTTCGTTGCTAAAGGAGCAGGGAGAGACTTAGGAACCTAGAGGAAATTGGTATTTTGGACAAGGTAATCTTCTTCCTGTTTTCAGTACTCTGTTCTGAGTATTCAGTTCTCAATATCCCTAGTCTAAATACTCCTTTACTTAGTACTATGTTTTTAGTGTCCTTTTCTCATTTAACCCTATTCTTAGTACTCTGTACTTAGTACTCCTATTCTCAGTAGCCTGTTTTCAGTACCCCTGTACTTAGTACCCTGTTCACAATACTCCCATACTTAGTCCCCAGTTCTCAGTACCCTTATATGTATTACTGTGTTCTCAGTATCCTTGTTCTTAGTAACCTGTTCTCATGACCCCCCTTTTTTTCTTATTAAAAATCAATTTTATTTCTGGTATACACAAAGAGCCTATCAATTCATTTGTTGAAAGGTAATTTTAAGCTACCCTATCATAGGCAATATAGTTCTGTGAGTTTTTTTAAACTAAATACATTTTTTAAAATTTATTTTTCTCTTTTTAAAAATTTCAGTAGATTTAGGGGTTACAAGTTGAATTCCAATATATGTATATATTGTATAGTGGTGAAGTCTGGGCTTTTTCACTATCCCTTTTCTGAGTACCCCTGACGAAAAAAAAAAAAGAATAATTGGTCATAAGTCTTAGAAAAATTTTTAATTGTTTGATTTGAACTGCATTGAAGGTTAAAGCTCTACAGTTGGACTTATGGCTGCACAACTCTGCTTGGTTATTTGCTGGCTTTGTGGCCTTGAATAAGTTATTAAACTCATTTTAGGACTTACCTGTTTTGTCCATACCAGTAGCTGGAAACTATATATACCAGTGCTTTCTAGCTTTTTCAAGCCAGTTTATCATTTTTCTCCTAGTGACTTACAAATTTTGAAAGCTTTGGTTATCAATTACTTCTTTAAGCAATATTTTACTGCTTCCTCCCCATTTGTTTTGGTTGTTAATTGGGCAAAAAGCTATCAATTAGAGTGTCTCATTAAGCAATGTATAAATTGCCTCTGAGTTCATATATTCCATTCAAAGGCAGGCAGACTCTATGTTTTGGTCTGGATAGCTTTATATGAAGAGAATGTTCAATTCCACTTGGCATTTTTTGTAATATTGAAAATAGCTCACAAGTAACTCTTTGCCTCCCTCTCCCCACATCTCCCCCACTATTAATTTTGAGACCCTTCAAGAGAGTGAAGAACCTAGGTTGGAAATTGTGGAGGGAGAGGGAGTGAGAAAGGAGTGTTGCATAAGTTAACTGCCAGAATCTTGCCTGTGATAACAAGGGGCTTTCCCAAAGTTTCACAGGGACTGGGCAAGAAGAAGGAATTTTCTTCAATGACCAGTTCATTACATCATTGAAAAAATGCCTGTCATCATGGATTATTACATTATATTAACTGTTAATCACATTTTTGTTTTTATCATTTATCCCAGGAAAGTGCAGATAACATACTCTCCATTGTTAAACAAAGAACAGGATCTTTTGGGGATCGTCCTGCAAGACCTACTCTTTTAGAACAAGTGTTAAATCAAAAAAGACTGGTAAATATCTATTTGTAAATTAGTTACAAATCTATTAACAAAAGTCATTTGTTATAAATGGAACTATTTAGATTTTTGAGATTTTAAAACTTGTTAAACTGGTCATCAGAATAGAATTGTGCCTCATTGCCAGTAAACACTGGAATCTCAAAAATGCTCTCCCAGGACTCTAAGAGCAGACTCTAAGAACACTTTTAATCCTATTCTTTTCATTGACTAAATCTCATTGAATATCTGAGTTAATTTTTTTTTTTATTCATTTACTTTCTCATTTTTAAAATAATTTTCAGTTGACAAATAATTGTATTTATGGGGTACAGTGTGGTATTTTGATAAATGTATATATACATTGTGGAATGATCAAAGGTGGGATTTTAAAACTGACTTTTGTACTGAACTCAGGGGTTTATGGAATAATGTTTAATGATGGTGAAGTATAATTAGACCAATGTCTAATAAGAATTTCTGTTATAAATTTGATATAAGGCAGTCAGACGTGTGATGGGGAGCGGCTGTAAATACAGATGACGCTTTGCTCCTCACTTTCCTACCACTTACCTCCTGCTGTGTGGCCTGCTTTCTAGCAGGCTATGGACCAGTACTGGTCTACGGCTGTCCACGGCTCAGGGTTTGGAGACCACAGCATTAAATGATATGGAAAGGTATTCAATATCAGTAAAAATGACACAACAAATAATAACAATAAGTGAAAATTTAAATGATTATGCACCATAATGTTGAGGGTTCCATAAAATGGGCACTGTCGTTCTGTAAATGGCATTATGTGTTGGTATAGCACTTTGACAAAGCTGTTGGGCAGTATGTATCAGGAGTCTTTAAAATGGCCATCCCTTTTGACTCACACATCACATTTAATATGAGGACATTCATAGAAAGTAAATCCTAAATATGAATAGAGTTAAGCGTAAGGATATGACCAGAAATGTATTTATTATAAATAGTAAAATATTAATAGTTGAAACAACCTAAATGTCCAAGAGTCTCATGGCAGCTAAATATATTATTATACATTTACTTAATAGAATGTTGAACAGTCTTTCCAAGTATTTTTAAACAAAACTATGTAATAAATAGAAAATGTACTATGATATATATAATCTTAAAATCAGTATTTAATGATAATATTTCCACTGTATTTGGTTTATCTTTTTTCAATTTATTGGGGCCAAAAGTTTTTTTCTTTTATCAGTTTATATAAGTATTTTATTATAATAAAACATTAACCATAGTTTATTATATTTGTTATATTTAAAAATGGTAAGTGAACAAGAATGTTTTGATTGTTTTAGAGCTGTTGTATTCTTTCTTTCCTGAAAATTTGGTAGTATGCTGATATTACTATGTGTGTGTGTTTATATATATATACATACCCCTGTATGTACACATGCATACCTGTACACACATATAATTTTTAATTTCTTCCTGAAGACTTAGCTAGTTGGAGAAACTTGAATTCCAGTACTAGTTTATATGTATATACAAACTGGCATTTAACTGCCACTTTCACATGTGGCCTTCTTTCATTTCCGTTTTCTTCGTCTGTAATTCTGGGTCAGTGCTATTCTTAGCTGTTTGCTCTCATATGTTTCAAGAGAATGTATTTGCCAGCATATCATGCCAAAAGCATTTCTTTTGTGCACAGTCAATAATAACATCATGCTTTACCCATTAATTTTAGATTTTAGTTGTTCTGATATATGAACATCAAATTTTATTAGTTTGCAGCTTAATTGTAGTGCATCAAATACAAAAGTGAATTCAATTCAGGCATGTTTTGGTTTGTAAGCATAGTCTATCTTGTTTAGGGACACATCCGAATAACTCCATAGCATGAATACAGTCTAATCACATAAGAATAATGCTATTAATATTTTTCTTTTTTCTTTTTAAGTCATTACTGAGAAGTCCAGAAGTAGTGCAGTTTTTACAGAAGCAGCAACAACTATTAAATCAGCAAGTTTTGGAGCAAAGACAGCAGCAGTTTCCAGGAGCATCGGTATGAGGGAACTTATCAAGAACACCTACATGTTTCTTACTTTAGTGTAATAGATGAACATATTTTTATAGTAAAGATAAATGGAGTAATATATGTTAATGGTACATAAACATTTTCTTGTAAATGTGTGTTGCATTTGGGGATAAATAAGTATTGCACTTTGTGCATCTAATCCTTTCAGATCATCATGAGTTTGTAGAAATCAACTTATCTTTCTAAAATAACATTTAATTACAATGTTGTTTAAAATATGTTCCTCTTCAGTCATTGTTACTGAAGGTAATGAAGCAGTTACTTTCTGTGGAAGTCACGAAGTTAATAGATATTAATCTTGAATCATCTAGCTCAGTGGTTCTCATCAAAGCGCAGTTGGAAATGTATAAATATGTTTTTTGGTTGTCATAGTGACCTTGAAAACTACTGGTTTTTAGTGAGTGGGCCAGGAATGCTAAATGTTCTACAGTGTCTGGGATAGTTCCTCACACCAAGAATTATTTCACTCACAATGCCAATAGCACTCCTCTTAAGAAGTACTGATAGCTATTTGTAGTGATAACATGTAGTTGAGGCACCTAGAATTGGGTTCTCTTAATAACCTTTCTTTGCAGTTGAGAATGGAGCTGTCAAAGAGGTAAGCATATTTTACATCTATTAGGAAGGTGATCGCTCCCTATTTAATATGCGTGATTTTAGGACATGCATCTCTTTTCAGAGATATGCTGGTAAAACCTAAGAGAGGAATTAACTCAGTGCACTAAAGTGAATGCATCTCTTAGAGTTGGCCTCTCTATTTCATCTTACCTATTAGTGTTGATCTCTTTTAAAGCAGATACTGTTGTGCGTTGAATTTATGAACAGTGTAGATCTCAGCCCACCAATGCCAGGACAAAATTACTTTTCTTATACTCATTTTCGTTAAAGAAATGAAAAATCCTTTTCAAAAAGAAGATCTTGAAAATAAGAATAACATTTCAGCATTTTGTCATTGTTTTTAAAATTGAGCTATTTTAAGACTGTGTTATTCCTAAGTAATGTTAAAAAAATAATAGGTAATCTGGATAGATACTTTTTCTTATATTTTCTCCTAGAAAACTTTAAAAGGCAAACCTACCAATAACAAATCAAATGGCAAGAGAGTCTATCCAATGTTAGGATAGTAAATGTATGTGTCTCAAGTTTTAACTGTCCAAAAATTTATTAGTTGGTTTTTAAGCTCTGAAATATATATCAAATTAAATTTAGTAATGGCTGTTCTAAGAAGTACTTATGGAGAGAAAGAATGTTTTTGTTCATTTTTTATGTATTTTATACCCAAGTATCTGTTCAAAAATGCTTTTACCAAAATTATTCATTAAAGTCCAGTTGACCTTTGAGTTGTCTAATTTCGTTATTCTGTTCTTTAGTTTCTTTTTACTGAATGCAGAGGAATACATCTACTTTTTGTCATTAACTGTTTATTCTCATACTTATGGTGTTAAAAGCTTTATTGAATCCCTAGAGCTTAAGTTAACTTTTATGGTGGAAAAAAATCAGCTTATGCTTCTTCAGATAGAATAAGAGAAATAGGAAAGAAAAGAAATAGACCAGTGAGAGCTGAATGAAAAGAGTCTGAATTTATATATTTATAAGAACTTTGTGATGATTATTAGTTGTCAAACCCTAGAGTACATAAATGAGAGATTCAGAATCTTTCACCCAGTATATTTTTTAGAATAAAGTGGCTGCCCATTCATGAATTTGGATAGGAATAGGACAATATTCAACACAATGTAATTATTATCTGCCACAATGGAAATTTATTTTTTACCGTATATAAAACTATCAATAAAGTTATAAGGTTTATTTTGGGTAGATTTATTGCAGTGTGTCCCCAATTTTTCGCCCCTCCGTGTACTCATGACATTGCCATGTAACTTTGCAGCTCCTCTTACCGCTTGAGCTCGAGTTTATTTACCAACCCTTTAAATCTGGAGTTTTGGCCTTGTCACTTGTTTTGGCCAATAGAATGCAGAGAAAATAACAAGATGGCAGCTCTGAGTAGACTTCTGAAGGTTTTGAACATTTCCACTTGTTTTTTTAGAATCCTACACAGCTGCCATGGTGACAAGCACAGCCTAGCCTGTTGGATAGTGAGAGACACATGGTCTAGTCACCACTGTTGTTCAGCTAATAGCAAACAGCCAGATATGTTAGTGAAGCTATGCTAGACGAGTTGTTCCCCCATCCAACCTGCAAACTGACTACAGATACATCTGATACCAATTGAGATCAGCCAAGCCTGGCCCAGATTTGCAGATACCACCCAACTGACCTGTAGACTTGTGGGCAATAGTAAATGTTTATGACTGTAAACCTCAGAGTTTTGCGGTGGTTTGTTATGCAGTTTTCTTGTAAATAACTGGTACATATAGCTGTTAATAGTTATTTATTGCTGCATAAACATCACCCGAAAATTTGGTGGCTTAAAACAATTTAGATTTTATTATTTCTTACAGGTCTGTATACGATTACTCTGATTTTAAATATTAGCTGTGCAATGCTTTCAAGGTAGGTGAGGCAGGCCATGCTTTTCAGAGATGTCTAAGCAGTCTCCCACCCCACATGCTCTTACCCAGTGTGATCCAGTAAGATCTAGATTTTATTTTTCCTCTTTGAATCTGGGCAGGCCTTATGACTTCTCTAACAAAATATGCCAGATGTCATATGTGATGAGCTGTGCCAGTTCATTGGAGGCTACAGGCAAGCAGATACAGTAAATGTAGATGTGGTATATTTATAGTAATAAGAACATAAAGGAATTCACAGCGTCTGTTTTCCAGCAAAGTTAAAAGAGAAGTCATCTGTTAATACAGTGTGCAGGAGGTAGTAAGGGGCTTTAGAAAAGAAAAAATTAGGAAGATAACATTAAAGTTATTGAGAGAGATGGCTAGTCCAAGTAGCCTGCTAATAGTCGCTGATAGCATTCTTCCCCTTTTTTTCACAGTAGGATGAAAAGGGGCCCCCAAAGATATCCATGCGCTAATTCCAAGAAATTGTGGATGTTGTCTTATATGGCAAAAGGGACTTAGCAGATGTAATTAAGCTGAGGATCTTGAGATGGGGAGGTTATCCTGAATTATCTGGATGGGCTCTAAATGTAATCACAGGTGTCCTACAAGTGAGGTAGAGGAAGACTTGACTACAAAGAAGATGCAGGAGATGTGATGAAGCAAGAGGTTGGAGGCACTCAAGAGAAGGGTAACCACCCAAGGAAAGCAGGCAGCCTCCAGAAGCTAGCAAAAGCAAGACAACGAATTCTCTCTTAGAGTTTCCAGAAAGAACCAGCTTTGCCAACACCTTGACATTAACACAGTGAGACAGATTTCAGATTTCTGGCCTCCAGAACTGTTAAGAGAATAAATTTTTTGTTTTTTTAAGCCACTAAATTTGTGGCTCTTTTTTACAGCAGCAACAGGAAACTAATATCAATCCTCAAGAGGTGGGAGGATGGATCTCATCAGGTTTCTAGGCAAGCACAGCTATCTTGCTTTTCTTATTTAAAAACAATAGTGGCCAACTACATTATATGTAGTATATTAATTGTAATTAAATGTAAGAGAAAGGATTGCATACTCTGAATCAAAAAATCATTCCCCCCAAGTTGGAAGAGGTAATATTTATTGTACATTGAGTGCCCTCTGCTTCTTACCCAAAGCTTTCTAAACCCCATTATCTCCGAATAACATACTGCAGATGTGAATAGTTTTTGGCTTAAAAGCCAAACTGAATATAATTTTCATTACATTTGCTCAATTTAACATCAGTATTCAGTAGATTACTGAAGTAATTCTAAGGCTATACCTAACATTTTTATTGGATACAGGCATACAATGAAACTGTCTATGATCATGCAGAGATAAACTTCCAAATCTGGTGTCTTTTTGTGAACTTGGTGGATACAACATTGAAATTCTTTATGCTTCTTGTCTTACTGAACTTCACATTTTGACAATAAATAGTTTAGAATAAAAACAATTTTAACTGTTTAACTGTCAAAGCTACCTTCCCTTGGTACTGCCATGCAGATGAATAACAATTTCCAAACTGAATCATAAGCATGCTTTTCTGGTCCTCACCAGCTGCACATGGTGACTTGACATGCAATTGGAGGCTTGCAATTACATATTTTCATTTTGAAGAGGAAATGCTGATTTTTAAAAAAGAATTGGAAACATAACATTTATGCCTTTACATTGTGGACCCAAAATGCCTTTCTAAACAAACAGTATCTGGAAAATGCTGAAAATGAATAGATACAACTGCTTCCTTAAAGCCCTTCCAGCTTGGTGGAGAGATGGATAAGTAAACAATGTGGTGCAGGAATTGGTAACTGATGTGACCATTGATGGTCATAAAGTATTATGGGAGCACAGCACAGGCACTTAACCTGGCTTAGGAATGTCCAGGATGACTTGCTGAGGGAACTGCCAGGAAGGAAGGTAGATTGGATCAGCCCAGAAGCCTTCCCTGGTACCCACCCAAGGCCTGATGAAGATGTCACTCTGTGGTCCCCTGCAGCTTGTCACAGCTGATAGCACACTTAATTTTATTGGTTTACTTGTTCATCTTCCTCCCAAAACTTAAGCTCCTTAAAGGCAGCAACTTTGTTATTTGTCATTGTGTCTGCAGTATTTGCTGATGCACAAGAACCATCTAATGAATATGTGGAGGTTTCTGGGTGATGAAAATAATTATTCTCTAAGATGGGCTAATATTTAAAGACGATATTTTGTGTCTATACCATGATCTATTAAAAAATGTGTACTAGGCCGGGCGCGGTGGCTCACGCCTGTAATCCTAGCACTCTGGGAG
>VBSM01003176.1:70940756-70980957 GCA_008086735.1 Cheirogaleus medius | reverse complement strand
ACGTATAAGAAAGTAACTTTGATTTTTAGGGTATAAAAATAAAAGGACTGGTGCGTCCAGCGCTGCAGTCTTGTACCGTCTTTATGTGTGTCCGTGTCTTTCTTTGTGTGTTTCTTTGTGTTTTGTGTTCATCCCCCGTCCTGCAAATGGGCCACGACATCAAGATCAAAAAAGACCTTTACATTGCTAAAAGTAAGGATCAGCTCTCTGCCTTCATACCATGTGGGCAGTATTTGATTTAGTTCATCACTCCTTCTCCTCCTCGATGCAACTGTCTTTTCTTGGCTTCCAAAGCACCACACTTTCTTGGTCCTACTACTACCTCACTGGATGGTCTTAGTTTCTTTGCTGATTCTTTCTCTTCTCCCCCACTTTTAATGTTGATGTGTCCCGGGCCTCAGTTCCAGAACCCCCTTGTCTTCTCTGTTTAAACTCAAACCTTTGATGTTCTCATTCGAACTCACAAAGTTAAGAACCATCCCGATGCTAGTAATTCTCAAATTAAATCTCAAGCCCAGTGCTCTCTCCCGGACTCATATTGACCTGCCTACTCAGCATCTCCACCTGAATGTGTGACAGACATGGCAAAGTTATTATCACTGAAACGGAACTCTTAACCTTATCTCCAAGCCTGAGACACCTGCATCTTCTCCATCCTGGTTGAAAGCAACTAACTTCATCCTTCCACCTTCTTTCTTTTTCTCACACCCCACATCTAATCTGCCTCCACAATTCAGAATCCTTCCCATTCTGACAAGTTCTATTGGACTCTCCTGGTGGGAGCAGCGTCATCTCTCACCTGAAAATTGCAACAGCCTCCCAACTAGTTTCTCTCCTTATAGCCTTTACCTGCATAATATCTGTTCTCCACACAGCAGACAGGGTGATCCTTTAAAAACAGAAGTCAGATTATGAAAATCTTCTGGTCCCTTCGCTGCAAAGGCTCGCTAGTTCTTTCGAGTAACAGCCAAACTCCTTGCCGTGGCTTAGGGAGCCCAAGCCTTGCTCCGGGTCCCCGTCGCTGCTCTGATCTCGCTGCCCCACACTCGCGGTCCAGCCCCACTGGCCAGCTTGTTCCTCCCAGTTTCCAGGCTTCCTCTTGCCGCGGGGCTTTCTTCTTTGCTCTTCCCTCTGCCTCTGTGGCTCTTCCCCAGGTAGCCCTGACGAGTCTCCTCGCAAGCTCTCCTTTCCCACGAGGCCTGCCCCGCCGTGCAGCGACCCCCACTCCCTTCACCCTGCTCCAGGTTTTCTCTTTCCATCCACCTTCTTTGTGATTGGTGTTTACTGATTGTGGTTGGCGTTTACTGTCTGTCTCTCCCTGCTAGAATATTGGTTCCATGAGGGCAGAGATCTGTGAGTAATCTTTTTTTTTTATTTTTTTTTAGATTCAAGGATACTTTATTACTGAAGAAGCAATCTCTAAGCATGAACAAAAGTTTAAAACATTGCTATATAATTGTTTAGAGTTTATATCTTTTTACTAACTTCAGTAGATCGTATTTTCCATAACTCTGATGCAAAAAAGGAGCGTTTCCTCAATATTTTAGTAACTTTTTAAGCAAAGCAAAACATCGATGTAGGCTGCAACAGAAACTCTTACCAGTCCCCATTCACTATGGCTCTGCATTAAGCACAACTGGACCACAGTGTGACCACAGCCGTCCTTCATCTCCCTTGGCCTCCAATCCAAGACAGTAGTTCTCATGATTACAAATGTGTTCACTTGAAATCAGGAATGTGATGGAATCGCTAAAACCAACACTTTCAAAGTTTACAGCTCATTAATGGAACTTAAATTGATTTAGTGACTCAAATATTTCAACAGAACTGAAATCCAATGGGTAATCTCCTTGTTTTCCTTCCTTCCTTTCTTTACTTCTTTTCTTTTTTTTATTTTTTCCCTATCATCTTTCAGCTGAACTAGACTCAGCATTACTTTGTGAGTAATCACTGATGAATCCCAACACCTACAACAGCACCTGCTCTGGCACACAGCAGGTGCTCAGTAAGTATTTGTTGACTGAATGAATGAATCAGTTTAGAATCAGTAGAAATCAGAGCTGAAAGAGATCTTAAAGGTGATCTGATCCATCACCCCCACTAGTAGCCATGAGTATTTACTCATGTATAATTTTTAAAACTGATTATCTATCTATAGTAATATTTATTAAATATTTTTTAAAGTCCATGCAATATAAGTTTGTTTTCTGTGAATTGTGTAGCTTTATAAATTTAAATGTTGCATACCTGAGAAATACATCTAGTTGATACTAGGAAAATCAGATTTCTATGTAAGATTATTTGTACAGTGAAGTAATTACCTATGAGATATTGGCATTTCATCCTAATTTTAAAAACACAGACCTGGAAAAAAAACACATGTCAAATAATGGTTCATTAATGGCAATTTAATGCCCTCTGCTGGCTCTAAAGCAACAGAACATTTGAAAAGATTTCCAGGTATTTATTAATTGCTTTACAATGTGTTTTTCAAACTGTAAATTCTAATAAAACTTCTTTGTCATCATAAAAGAGAAATGATTTCAATAAGTCATTTTTGAAATTTCAAACTATATTCTTGATTCTTATTTTGAAAATAATTATTAAAATTATAAATACAATAAAAACAATTTAAATATTAAAAAAATAGGACAATTATTTGTCAAGGTAATTTTTTTTTTTTTTTTAGACAGAGTCTCACTCTGTTGCCTAGGCTAGAGTGCCGTGGTGTCAGCCTAGCTCACAGCAACCTCAAACTCCTGGACTCAAGCGATTCTCCTGCCTCAGCCTCCAGAGTAACTGGGACTACAGGCAAGAGCCACCATGCTCGGCTAATTTTTTCTATATATTTTTAGTTGGCCAATTAATTTCTTTCTATTTTTAGTAGAGACAGGGTCTCGCTCTTGCTCAGGCTGGTTTCGAACTCCTGACCTTGAGCGATCCACCCGCCTTAGCTTCCCAGAGTGCTAGGATTACAGGCATGAGCCACCGCGCCCGGCCTGTCAAGGTAATTTTAAAGAGCTAAAAAAAATTTACTTTGAAAAAGCAAGCCATACTGACTCCTGGAATTGCTATATGACATTGTGGAAACTGCGTCACATGTACCCAGACAGTTTGAAAAACAAGCTCAGATTTTGAAATATTAGAATGATTTCTGAGCATTTTGCAACAGATAAAATAGCAGATGATGAAACTGAAGCCTTTAGCTTCAATGTGCAAATCCAGTTGTTTTTTCCTTCCTGCTAAGAAACTTTCTTGGTTCTCTAAACTTCGTAGCAACGTTAAGACTTAACTTGAGAAACCCAACACATACTCATAAGCAGAACATGTACTACCTTCTCAGAATTAATCACACTCACCTAATGTTTCCATCCCAATTTGTTTATACCTTTATAATAGCACTTATTTTATACTGTCTTGTATTAGAGCCAGTTCTGCCTATTTTGTAGCTTCCCTATGAATATTATCTCCTTGATTCGACTGTATGCTTTCTAAGAGTAAGCAGAGTGGTCTTACTGAGTTTAGATAAATTCACCAACATTCACTGAGTGATAACTGTGCTTAGCAATTTGAGGGGTGGAAAAAATCTCTGTAGCATTTAGTCCTATAAAATTATTATTGTCACTTTATCTTCTGCATTAAAAACGATGAGATAGCCACCAGAGTTGCTTTTCCTCCAAAAGTAATATGTGTAAGAATTTTCATACAACTGCTAAAGAAAACAGTTCATGCTCATAGAAGAACTCTTCCTAAAAACTATTCATATTAATAGAATTTAAAAAAAATTGTTGTCAGAACTGGCCGTAGAACTGCCACATCAACCAAAGAATGCTTTTTTGTTTTACCATTTTCCATTTTGTAATCTGAGAGTAAGCACTCCCTTACCTTAACAAAGCTCATGCGGATAGTGCACATCTTAGTTAACTCATAAACGACTTCGAAGCCGTGGTGCACCGACTGCGCCAGCAGCTGAGCAAAGAGCTGGTTGTTGAAGACCTTGAGGCTGCACCCGCTGGGGATCTTGCAGACAGTGGCCGGGTGGAAGCCGTGCTGATAGTTGCAATTCCGGCTCTGCACAAAGATGCTGCTGTCACTCACGCACTCGGCATACACCTCTCCCCCGACGTAGTACAAGTGCACACCTGAAGACACGAAAACACAGCCTTCCTTCATATCCTCTTTCGCACTGTGCCCTTCCCATTGATTCTTTTAACCTCAAGAGATGCTGAGTCTCTGCGGTCAGGTTCACTGTCAGAATCACCAAGCAAAGATGAGTAAAATGTGTGACCCAAATGCCACTTCTTTTAATTGTAATCTGTACGTTCTCCGTGAATCCATTCAAAAGTGGATTGCAACCCATGTTAATCACTCCCAAGAACCCATCAGTAGGCTGTCATATACTATTTCTCTCATCACTCTCTCAATCTCCTGTTTGTTTCAAAATGAAGGTTTCATAATATTAGAAATAAAATAAACATATAATGCCAGAAAAAATCAAATAAACCTTCATGTTTATATACTAATTTGAAAATTTTAAACTAGACACAGTTAATACGAAAATGTTACTTAAGTGCATACACTAAACCCGCTTTAGAGGAGACAATAAATGACATTTAAATTTTAATTTACCAATAGATATAAATCTATTTCTCTTAACAAATACCTCAAAGAGATCTATTTCATTTAAAAGTCCATTACCCACTCGTATAAATCATAAAATTGTCTATTTTTTACTTGTGAACAGTGAAATTTCCACCACATTTTCAGATATAGTAATATCAAAACTCGCAAGCAAAATGTAGCTTATATCACTTTATCTGACATTCTTAGAATTAAAGTTCAAAAGAGTACGCTAAGAATGTTGCTGTTCATGCTAATTTCCATTCTGAATTAAATTTTATTTGATTCTTTCCCTCCAATTGTCTGGGTTTGAGATTCCACATAAATTTATAGCAAGGGACTGGAGTTAGACAAAATGAAGAACTTCTAGTCTAGTAAATATTAAATACCAGAACTATTTTTCCCCAACCTTTCTTTTTCATACCTCCCACTTCAAGGAAAATCTCCAACTTTTAAGAAGAAAAAAAAGTCTTCAGCTCTTATAGAGAATAGAACTTACAGACCTCCAGGGCCTCTCAGACTCCAGTGTGCAGAACTTTGAATTTAAGAAACATTTCTGATGTAGCTGCTCAGAGCGTCTTTGTCAGGTTCTAAGTCACACTTGTGACAATTTTACATTGTATGTGACCACCTCCCACCATATTTATTGTTTCCTTTTCCCGTCTCCTTTCCTTTAATAAAATTTTAGAAAAGAATGATTCTGAGTACTTTATATTCGTCACATCACTCTGAAGAAACTGGCCTAGGGTCACACAGAAGAAGCCCAGCTCTGAATATTCAGGCCAAGGTCCCCTGTCACTGTACACATCAGCCCGGTTCCCCCTCCTCCTCCCTCAGCTTTTCTCTCAACCTTCTCTTCCTCAGCTCTGTAGTCATTCACTCTCCCGCATGGCCTTGGGCCTGAAACCCATGGCCAGGAGGTCTGCCCGGTAGGTAGAAGAATGGTCCTAACCGGCTGGAACATAGAGACTTGGCTGCACCACCAGAGTAGAGTAGGAATTTGAATTGAATGACCTTCAAGTACATAATCCTCCCCAACCCTATTATGTAGAACAGATAAGATTTTTGTTATATCAGCCTGATCTTTATTTAGGGGGTGGTTTTCGATCCTGTTAAAGACTGATCTGCAACCACAGCACACTTTGGAAGAGGAGAGGCTGGGCAGGTAGGCAGCAGTTCAGCATCCCAAGGGAGAAGAAGGAAGGAGTCTACTCTGAACACCAGGAGAGGGCAGAACTGACCTTTGTGTGAAGGAGGTAGGGTTTGGGATAGAGACAGCAGCGTTGAAAGAGTCTAGTAAGCAAACAATTTTTTTTTTTTTTGAGGCAGAGTCTTATTGTGTCGCCCCCCGTGGAGTGTAGTAGCATCATTCTAGCTCACTGCGACCTCCAACTCCTGGGCTCAAGCGATCCTCCTGCCTCAGCCTCCCGAGTAGCTGTGTCCACCGATGCACAACACCACACCCAGCTAATTTTTCTATTTTTTGTAGAGACAGGGTCTTGCTCTTGCTCAGGATGGTCTCAAACTCCCAGGCTCAAGCAATCCTCCCACCTTGGCCTCCCATAGTGCTAGGACTACAGGTGTGAGCCACCTGCCCAGCCAGCAAAGGATTTTACTTGCACCCACCTGGCAGGCCAAAGTAGTGGCGTTAAGTCAGATGTATCATATTCAAGATCACCATGGAATAGAACAGTGGTTCTCAAACTTTAGCTTGCACCGAATCACTTAGAGAGCTTATTACAAAAACAGATCACTGCTTCAGTAGGTCTGGGGCGAGGCCCAACAATGTGCATTTCCTACAAGTTCCCAGGTGAGGCTGATGCTGTCTCACTTCGCCACACTTTGGGAAGCACCGATGAGAAGCTCAGGCCAGTGTACGAGCCAGTGCTAGAATTCGAAGGGCTGGATTTTCAAGCACGTGATACTTGGCAACTATTTTCAGACAAGAGGTCCACAGAATTCATTATCCCGTTCTGTTCATGAATACGAGCAGGAGTTTTTATACCTATTTCAGAATTTCACCTCACTGAAGGTTGCTATTTGTGAACTATTTTATGTGACATTCCTTTCAATCGGTACAGGAAAAAATGAACATGTGCAGAGTTTACTGTAGCCTCCATGATGACAGTTCTATCTGAAATGCTTAAAAGTGACATCATACCTATTATTGGTGCAATAAAATATGCCAGTAACATGTTAATTATTGCAACAGAGAAGCTATAGAAGTGGAAAACAAAGCGACTGTCACAATCCCACAGCCCGTTCTACCCCCCAGCAATAAGGATAAAGGCCCCAAAGGATGTGCTACCCGAGATGGAAATGGAAACCTACGCACTGAGGTCCTCAGGTTCTGCTCACACCTTGGACTGCATTTCTATTTGGTCTTTATCTGAAATTTCCAAGAAATAGGTGTGACTGCCCCCCACTTTTTATGGGATTGGGGAGTTTGGAGTCCTGTGTTGTGGTGAATTAGGACCAGGAGCTCCCTGAGTTTGATCAGAGTCTGCTGGGTGGGACTGCAAGTGAGTCCCCTGTAATCCTCTTCTGTCGTCTTGAAATGGCTGGGAAAAGGCTGGGAAAAGCACAGGTCAGGCAGGCTGTGAGAGCAGTCCAGTGCTCTGCAATCTACTAAGAGAGGAGGAAGTCGGCGTCCCAAAGTGGAAGGAGTGAGCAGACAGGAGGCAGATGAACAGATCACCATGGTGGGCGGAGCGTACCCTGCCACCGCCCTGCCCAGAGGACTCTGGTGCCACCCTCCTTAGGACAAGCCTAAACTGACGAGCACAAACTCAGCACCTTTTCTTGAGTTTGTAACTGGTCTTCCCCTTGCCTTTGCTGCCTTCCCTTCCATGCAGCTGTTCTAAAATCAGGCTGAATCTCAGCATCATCTGAAGCTTTAAGAAAATACATATTTCTGGGTGTCACTATGGTATTTTAAAAAATTTCTTAGTTATATACTCAAATAGATGGGAGAATATATAAAGTCTGAGATTTGCTCTGAAATATTCTAGCAAAAATATTGTGATGGGATAGATGAAAACGAAGGGCAGAGAGTGGGAATCATTATTGAAGCTGGAGATGGTAATATGAAGACTCATACTACTCTACTTTCGTGTGCATTTGAAATTTCCTACAATAAGAAAACGTTTTAATGTATGCTCAAAAAATAAATAAAAGTACTGATTTCCAGATCCACACCAGGGCCTCGGTCAGAGGACGGAGGTGAGTCCTCCACAGGACTGTGCCTACAGTTGCTCACTGCACAACTCCAGCGTCCACTTCATAGTCTTCTGAGCTTTGTATAAATAATTATTACAGTACTTTTCCAGCAGATGGCAGTAATTTCTCTTGAGAAAGGGGCACCTTTTCCTAACTCGGGCGAACTCGCCTCTGGCCAGTCTTTTATGTGCAATTTTTAAAAATAAAATTGAGATCATACTTACTCTATAGGATGTTTTAAAAATTTGTTTTCATTTAGTAATATATTGAGAATATTTTCTCAGGATATTAAGTATTCTGCAACATCAAGTTTAATGATTGCAATAGTATGACATCCTTTGCCAAAATATTTTTTAGGATTTGCTTTTCTAAAGATGAGTAGCCTTGGGGGGAGAGGCAAAAAAAAAATTAAAAAAAATAAAGATGAGTAGCCTTACACATGTTCAAAGACAGACTAGAAGGATATTCTGAGATGGAAACTAAATGCATCAAGAAAGGAAGCAACCCAAATAGCACCTGGAAGAGCAGACCATCTTTCCAAGGAACTGCCCAACGTACCCCTTATAACAGGATAATTCCTTTCATAAAACAGGAAGAAATACTGGAATTCCACAGAAACGTCCAAGAAAATAAAGATTCCTAGAAAGGTTTAAAAAAAATCCCAATTTCAAAAACAATCGGATGATTTGGAATATGTGATAATTATTTTCAAGATGCTCTTGATTTACCTCAGAAATTTCCATAACTAAGTTTAATGCCTCAGGAATTATCATGATTATCCACTTTCTCTCCCAGGAAGGGAAGAAGAGACGTCAGGCAGGACGAATACAACACGTCTACGCCTGCACAAGAGCCACGAGCCTGTCTGGCTCGGTGTCGTTTCATACAAAGAACCTGCCTGGCACAGGCTCAGTCGGAGGGTTAACAGAGCTAACTTCAGTTACGTCAGAAATCACAAGTGCTGAGAAACGTACTATTGATTATGATTATATTAAGTCATGAGTCCCTAAGAATTATAATCCTACCTCAAGGTTCATGTTCATGCAGGCGTGTGGTTTGCCTAATTATTTGGGAATCAGGGCCTTCTTAAAAGCCATTCTTTAAAAAAGCAGGCAAGATGGTCCTCCAGTCACCTAGGCTGTTCCGTCATTTCCAAATCATCAGACACCCTCTGCTTTATTGGTGCAGTCACATGTCAGTACCATGTGGCAGCGGTTCTTTGTCTTTTTTTTCTTGGAAAGACCCTTATAATCCCCAACAGAGGTACTTGGGGGCCAGGGTAAATCTCAGGGCAGTTCTCCCCTTCTAGCCCAATGTTTTTGTAAGGAAGACATAACATTTTCCCTGATTTACATTTTAAAAGGAAATCCTAGTAAAATTTCAGCACTTTATTATTATTACTATTTGGGCCTTCTTTCAACATGACAGAGTTGATGAGGACACATCACTGTGCAGCCTATGGATTCAATTCTACAAACAATGCACTAGGAGAGGTGACAAGATAAAAGGGCAGGAGGGTCTGTCCCCTCCAGCAGAGGCCTGAGTGTGGGTGTGATTCCCTGGCATCACTCACGTGACCACGTGTAAGTTACCAAGCTCTCCAAGCTTCAGTTATCTCATCTGTAAAATAGGACTAATAAAACCTAACTTGTAGGGTTATTATAAGGATTAGAAATAATCTGTGTAAGTGCATGGCAGGGTGCCTCACGCATATTACATAACCAATGTGGGTAGCTATCATCATCATCATCATCGTCATCGTTATCATCCTTCCTATTATTTAGCATATCACTGAAGAGAGTTCAAGTGGTTTGCCTAGTTTTCAATCAAGACTATGGATAGATCCCACAGAATGCAGTGTTCCAGGCCACCCCAGATACTGCCTCTGATACTTAAGTTGCAGTCTTCGGTATGCCAACGCTAACTAGTTAGTAGCTAGTCAGAGCACTTTGCTAGTGAGGTCAAGGCAGTAGGTTCAATCCCTTGGCATCAGTTACCTGTTGCAAGGCTACAAATGTTAATAAATGCTTCATATCAGCCCCACCACCTGACAGTGCGGGGAAAGCATGTAGGTGAACCGGATACTCCATCACGGCTAGAAATAACACAACTCCCAGCGCATGCACTGCCGACAGGGTAGTGATGTTACCTCCTTAAGGATTACTAGCCATCTTAGCTAATTTTAAGTCACAAGGAACAAAAGCCAGAAGTCGCCCCAAAGCTAATTGATAACTACTGAAAGGGAAAATGGCTTACTACTAACTATAAAAAAAAATTATATTTTTTTGTATATGTCTTCCACCCTTGCCCCCCTACAATCTAATCTCAATAGAGCAGCCAGGGGAGACTTTTGAAGCATAAACTCAGACGGTATACACTCCTCAACGTAGGCCTGCCTTCCCGTTTGCCACAGAGTGAAAGCCAAAGCCCTCCAAACAGACTCCAGGCTCCTGCGACCTGTCCCCTCCCTCTGCTCCACGCAGGGCCTCCCAGCTCTTCCTCACAACAAGCCAGGTGGGCGCAGGGCCTTTGCACTTGCTGTTTTCTTTGCTGGGAAAGCTTCCCCCCAGATGTCCCCATTGCCAATTCCCTGGCTCACCTTCTGCTCAAATGTCACCTTCTCAGTATGGCCTTCCCTGGTTACGCTGGTCTAAAGGCCCCATTCTCTTCCCCGGCTTTGTTTCTCTGCGCTGGACCTACTCTATACGGTGTTCCTTATGTGTCTTCTCCCTAGCAGCACCTAACCATGAAAGCAGGGGGTTTGTCCTTGTCTCCCTGCTGCACCCCTAGTGTCCAGTCCGGCTGAGAGTAGGTGCTCAGTAAACACTGGTGAGATGAATGCCTATCTCTAAAATCTAAGTGTCTCTATTAATTAACTCTGCAGAGCAACTTAACTTACTCGCTAACCTAGGAGTGCACAATGCGGCTAACTTATTTGGGCTGGTGCTCCAGGAAGCCACGAGGCTCAGAACCAGATAACCAAGGCAGCACCCGAGACACTGTGATCACACAGAAGATTGGCGGCCCTTAAAATCTCCTAAGCCAACCCGTTTTTCTGCTGTGTTTTATGGCATGGCTTGTAGCTCCTCTAAAAAAAAGAAAAAGAAAAAGAAAGAAAGGAAAAAAATCCACATTAGAGTAATTCCTAAGCAGCTTTCTGAGAAAACTGTGACTCTGCCTTAGGGATTACCTGAGACTGAGTGCCCTTCCCTCCAGGTGAGCACAGATAGGCATTCCGGTTTTTAGAATAGGTCATCAGTCCTGCTCGTATGGTTTCTTAACCCTACGGATTAGCTCTCAGTCTACAACACAGAACATCTACTCTGCACGCCCTCATCAGGAACAGCTCGAAGAAGCTAACTGCAGAAAGGTTCCCAGAAAGTGTTCAGTTCTCTTTTAATATTTTAATCCTGTCTTTGGATCCACTGGCACCAGCAGAAGTTTAAGGCAAAAACCAACCTGCAAAGCCCTTAGCAAATAGCTCCACAAAGTTACCTGTGAATGTTTTGCCTTTAGATTTCACTGAAGATTCTTTTTTTTTAATTTTAAAAAAATTTTATTTTTAGTTATTATGGGTACACAAGAGTTGCATATATTTTATAGGGCACATGTGATGTTTTGATGCAAGCATGCAATGTGAAGTAATCAAATCAGGGTAATTGGGGTCTCCCTCACCTCAGGCAGTTTAGATTTCTTTGTGTTAGGAACATGCCTGTTCCACTCTTAAAGTATCCTTAACTTAAAGGTGACGATAGTCACTTGGGTTGTGCTATCACATTCACTGAAGATTCTTAAAAACATCATTTGAAAGTAAGGCCAGGCCTGAGAAACTTGTTTAAGAATTCAAAGTAAGAGTACTATTTCCTTTGAAGAACAGCTATGTCCCCCTTTGAGATAAAAATTACATGACAGAGTGAGTTTCCCCTTTCTGACCTCCCTGTGGGGAAACCTAGAGCAAAATGACAACCATAGTCACAATGACCTACTTGGATTCTTCTCCCCTACCCCCAACCCCAGTTTCTGATTTTCTATTTTTTCTTTTTATTTCTTTCTCAACAGAGTGAGAAAGAAAGGGTCTCACTCTGTTGCCCAGGCTGGAGTACAGTGGCACAATCATAGCTTTCTGTAACCTCGAACTCCTGGACTCAAGCGATTCTCCTGCCTCAGCCTCCTGAGTAGCTGGGAATACGGGTCCACACCACCACTCCCAGCTAATTTTTTATTAGCACGGTATGGAGATATGGGGTCTTGCTAAGTTGCCCAGGCTGGATTTGAACTCCTGACTTCAAGCAATACTGCCTCTACCTCCTAAAGTTCTGGGATTACAGACATGAGCCACTGTGTCTGGCCTGATTTTCTAGTTTACACTTATCATCTCACTGAAAAGTTTTCCTATAAGCTGCCAAAAGCCACTATGGAAAGAAGCAGAATATAAATAAGCATAAAGTAACAGTCTCCATTAAGAGTCAACATCAATGAAAAAATTCAGCCTGTTTCTAACAATGGCATGTAGGTTTCCTACAATAGGAGACATTTAGGAGGTGTGTTAGGAAGAATATTTGCATCACCAAGTGGAATAACAAATCTACCCAGGAAATTTGAAAAAATAGGCTCAAGACTACCTTCTCCAGGTGGTTTAAGTGTGAGAAGGAGAAAGAAAAGATCAAATGACTCTGAAGGTTCTTTATACTTGTGACTCCAGAGTAGTATCACTCAAAGATGTTAACTGTTCTAATATAAAAGAAAATAAAGATACTCAATGAGGCCTCACATTCAGCTGGGATTTGCCACCATTGCTCACACTGCAGAGGTGGAATTAAAAGCATCACTGATCAGAGGCCAGTGTGGCCTTTGCCCAACCAGCTGTCGTAACAATCGTCTGGATGCAGGAGATCCCCAATCGGAAACACAAATCAGTCATTATTTCTAACCACCTAGCTTCCAAGTCTCCAAAGGGAACTTTACCTGATATAAATAAGCATCCAGTCAGAATTCCTCTTCCTCTGAAGTTATCTTAGCATCTTTCGGCAATTCAATAATAATGCATAATACTTCCATTCAATAATTGCATGCTGCTTCCATATTTATCACCTTGTCTTCACAACACCCACTCCACGGCACCCCCCAACAGGTGGGAGGCTGACTTCAGAGGCAGAGAGACTAAGATCCCGAAAGCCCCGATGGTCAAGCCAGAACTGTCCCCACAGCTCGCCTGCCCTGGGGGTCTTTCCACAAGGCTACATGACCAATAGATGACTGGTTCCCATTCCCACATTTCAGCTCAGAAGACCATACAAAGCAATGACATATTTGCTCTTACCCTTTCCTATGTGTCTCCTAGTGTTTTCTATCGTCGAGTTTCTGTTTACGTTGGAAAGAAGTCCGAGACAGAATCTGTTCCTGTTATTGGAAGGGTCAGTGAACCCATCGATGAGCACACTTCGCGAGGAGGCCTGGAACGTCTCCCCAACGCGGTTGTTCAGTTCATAGTAGGCCACCGAGCACCAGTGCTGGGGCTCCTCATAGCAAACCGGCCGGAAGTCTGCAAGAAAACAAACCAGATGGCACGTCACTACTGTCGTACCCGGGCTTCCCGGCTCACGACTCCACCTGGAGACTCACATTAATGCTTTTAGCCAGAAAGGTGGCTGCAAGACCAACTATGCAGCTTTGCAATCTTTTAAAGCCTGTCACTTTCATGGAAGCTGTGTGGGGTTGGCTCATTTGGTTTGCGGACCTGAGGGGTGGAGGTCAGGATCTTTGCTAGTCGTCCATGGCTAGAGCATTTGTAAACATGTGTATCGGGCAATGAGGGGGCCAGAGGAAAAGATGGCGTGAACAGATCGATGTAAAAAATCATCAGCCCTAAAGCAAACACAGCTAAAAGGAAGTTGGTAGGTCACCTCCTCTTTACATACTAAAGGTAGCATATTACTGTTACTGTGCCAAACTGAATCCCTGCGGCAAAAAGTGTCATTTTATAACAAACTAAAGATGAGAAATAATAGTTTGGATATGATAAAAACCAAAGCGAAACCACCGAATAGAACTTTAAATTATTTAAGAAAAAGAACAAACTTCCACATAGAGGGGCTCATGTTCTCCTTTTTGTATATACAGGACATCTAGTTATGTATGGCATAAAAATATTTTAAAGCTGGATATTTCATTAGGAAACCTATCAATATTATGTTTTCACTCCAAATGTTAAAGTTAAGAAGTTTCCTATAACCAACCAAAGTTCAGAGTTCTTTTTTTTCTTTGCCACCCACATGCTTTCTCTGCCTTTCTACTGATTGTATATTATCTTTCTTTTCCTTGAATATCCTAGCAATTCTAGAGTATGTTCCTATATGCACTAAAATATAAATTTATAAAATAAATAAAGAGGTTATTATTTGACTTACAAAAGGATCTTCATTTATAAAAAAATTCACTCTGGGGTATTTAAATAGTAAACTCCTTTAGACCTTATCTACTCAAAATATGGTTCATGGAACAGTAACCTGTGAGCTTCTTAGGAATACAAATTCTTGGACCCCACCCCAGATCTAAAGAATCAAAATCTGTATTTCTACAAAATCACCACATGGTTTATATGAACATTAAAGTTGAGCAACACTTATCTAGCCTATGATAAGATGAAAATAAAATTGTATATAGACCTTATTTATGTATATTTCTAAGAGCACCCCCTAGCCAAATGAAAGATACCACTATAAATCTATAGTAAAAACACAAATAGAACAAAACCTCTAACTTCTTAAGTTCCCAATTCCACACTAAACATCAGGAACTACAAACTTCTAAATGCCAGGTTAAAATTAAAAATTAACTTATTCTAGTAACGAGGATGATAAAACATCCATTCTACAGCACTGAGGAATGCCAAAGTTAAAATGCAAAGCCATGCTATCTGCTTCTTAAAACACATGCAGAAGAGCAGGCCAACACATTTTGTTATTTTGTTTTGTTGGGGGGTAACAGGAAACACTCTTGGAAAGCAGCTGCATTTAGTTGCCCATCTGCAATTTACCTCCATTTGGTACTGATAGCACTAAACGTCTATCAGTTGTGGCATCTACAGGTCGGCCATTCTGGGTCCCTGGGGCTTCTGGGGAATGATAAGGCAGGGGTGGTGTGTCAGCTAAAAGAAAGCAGTAGAACAAAGGAATCGTCAGCTGATAAACTACACAAAGCCGGTCGGACCCAACATTTTTTGCCATTAAACTTCTGGGCTTGGTGGACAGTGTTACTGCTACAGAGAGACCATATAAATGTGACAAGGGTCTTCTGAAGTGACCCTGTGAGTGTCCTACAGAAGAAACTGGCTATTCTGAGATCCTCACTAAAGGGTCAATTAGTTTTCCCTAACTTATGAGTTATCATTATTTCAAATGACTTCATGACAAAATTTTCAAATCTAAGAGCTGTTCTCCTAGCTTTTCTTAATAGCAGAATAGTCTGTTATTCTTGCAAAACACAGAGAAAGCTAAACCTTCCTTGAAGTGAACTTAATTTTCAGCTCTTCTGTTGCCATGGATAGTAAAATGGCCACAGGGATGCTCTGTCCCTGAGATACTTCAAGATATGCCCCCAAAACACAGAATAGCTGAAACCTAATTATAACCTTGCGCCCAGGGCATGGTGAGAAGGGCCCTTCTCCCCGAATATCTTTTCTGTGATTGGATAGTGGTCATGGTTAGGCAAATGGGCTACATTCAGTAGATAATATCTTATTGGGAAGTAATTCATAACACAATAAAAACTCATGAGGCAGAGGGAAAACTCTTACGGGAAGACCTTAGAACAACTGATTCCTTCATTATACACTCCAGAGTAGTCTTGTTACATTAGTAATGGAATTCAGTGGCATAAAAGTTTGGATAAACCTGCCTTTGTTGAATTTAAATGTCCACACAAGTAGTTCTCACACGTCAGTGCCCAGAAATTTCCAGTGGAGTTTGCTAAAAATGCAGATTCCTGGTACCACACACAAAAATTCTGATTCAATAAGATCGGTGGTTGGATGTAGCCATGTACTTTTTTTTTGAGACAGCATCTCACTCTGTCTCCAGGATAGAGTGCAGTAGCATCATCATAGCTCACTGCAACCTCCAACTCCTAGGCTCAAGTGATCCTTCTGCCTCAGCCTCCTGAGTGGCTGGGACCATAGGTGTGCACCACCATACTTAGCTAATTTTTTTTCACTTTTTTGTAGAGACAGGGTCTTGCTATGTTGCCAAGGCTGGTCTCGAACACTTGGCCTCAAGTGATCCTCCTGCCTCGGCCTCCCAAAGTACTGGGATTACAGGCGTGAGCTGCCATGCACGGCCACCATGTACATTTTAACAGGCCTTGACGGCAATATTCATGCAGGGGTTCATGGACCACACTAGAAAACCACGGATAAGGTATTTTCTTGTGAGAAAAAGTACTGTGACCCTGGTGAAAAAGTTATAAAGCAAGATGGCCCTTTTGTGGGCCCGTCAGCAAATCTACCTGGAAAATTAAGCGGCTGAACACTGAATTACTATATGATACAGCAGTTCCACTCCTAGGTACATAACCAAAGGAACTGAAAGCAGGGACACAAACGCAAACACGTCAACGGTATTCACAATAGCCAAAAGGCGGAAACAATCCAAATATCCAACAACCTATCAATGGGTTTTGTGAAATGTGGTATCTCCATACAACAGAATGTGGTTCAGTCACAAAAATGAAGTACTGATACATGCTACAACACAGACGAACTGCGAAAACACTTTGCTCGGTGAAATAAGCCAGACACAAAAGGACAAATATTGTATGAATGTTTGTACCTATTCTAGGAGGTGCCTAGAATAGGCAAATATATGGCGACGGAAAGCAGATTGGAGGTCACCAGGGGCTGGGAAGTGGAAAATGGGGAGCTATGACTTAACGAGATTAGAGTTTCCATGTGGAATGATGACTTGAAAATACACAGTGGCGAGGGCTGCACAGCATTATGAATGGACTTAATGTCACTGAATTCTACTCTTAAAAACAGTTAAAACGACAAATTTTGTGTTAGATGTACTCTGCCACAACTTAAAAAAATTACTGTAATATGTGAAAAAACCATCGAATTATACACTCGAAATGGATGAATCGTATGGTGTGTGAATTATATATAAAGCTGTTTAAAAACTTTAAGGGCTGAACTAGCTAATCTCAAAAATTCCTTTTACTCTTATTCATATCTACGGGTCTATTACTCAGGTTGGCATTTTGCTGTTAGTCATTCAGAAAAGAATTATTTTCTTTGAAGTGAAAGGGGCTATGCCTTCCGTGAGAAATGAACCAGCTTCGGCGTGGCTGCCGGGGCTTGCCTTTCCTGGGTGGGAAGAGGAGAAAGAATATCAACCTGTCAGTGTGACCAGGGCAGGAATTCAGAGTTAGTACAGGAAGTCTTTATAGCATAGATGTGTGGTATGTAAATATATATCTTGCGACATAATTATGCTCCCATCCCTTAACCATGGCTCTGTCCTCAAATGACTTCTCTTTCTGTTGTGCCTCTTTCTCAGTGAACTCAGCCACTTGCAAGACTTCAGCCATCTGCTCCCACACCGGGTGAATGATTCCTGAGCTTCCATGTCTGCTTTTGCCCCACATCAGGTCCCCTGAGTCCCCCTCGTCAAATTCAATGCCTTCTTTCCAAGCCCACATCCCTGCTTTAGTAATCCTTAAAATCACTAGCCTGGTTTCCTGGCAAAAAGGTTACTTGTTTCCATGATTGTTCTCAATAGTCACTGCCTCTTCCAGGTCAGAGACCCCAGAGTCCCCCCCTAACCTTGGCGGATACATTTCGAGCCCCCAGTGGATGCCTGAGAACGCAGATAGTATTGAACCCTGTTTATACAATTTTTTTCCTATACATGCATACCTGTGATAGAGCTTAATGTATAAATTAGGTGCAGTTTGTAAGAGATTAGCAACAATAACTAATAACAAAATAGAATGATTACAACAACATGCCAGTGTCACTATCCTGTGCTTTGGAACCATTATTAAGTCAAATAAGGGTTACCTGAATGTAAGCACTGCAATACCACAACAGTTGCTATGATCTCAGAGACAGCTACCAAGTGACTTGGGGGTGGGTAGTGTATACGGTGTGGACAGGCTGAACAAAGGGATGATTCAGGTCCCAGGCGGGACGGTGCAGGATGGTGCAAGATTTTATCACAATACTCAGATTAGGACAGCAAGCAATTTAAAACTTAAGAATTGTTTATTTCTGGAATTTTCCATTTAATATTTTCAGACTGCAGTTGACCTCAGGTAACTGAAACCGAGAGGGGTCTTAATCATCATTGCACGTCTAGCACTGCACAAGGCTGGACACTTAGCAAATGCTCCAAATCACTCACTGAGTCAATAAAACCTACACCTATGGTCCTGAGCACTAGTCCTATGTTCCAAACGCCTGTGTGGTAGTTTATCTACTCAATAAACAACTGAGGAGCAACCACTGTGTTTCAGGCTCTGTGCTGGACATAGAAAAGAGAAGACTCACAGTTTAATTGGGGAAACAGACACACAAGGAATTATTAATATATAATGTAGTGTGATAAATGTAACTTGCTCAGGGGGCAAAAAACAACTAAATAACTCAAAAGGGAAGAGGCAACTCTTTATCTTCCCACATTTTATAAGTTCTTTGAGGACAGGAATAATTTTTTGCAACCCTAAAGCAATGCTTGCATATTGTAAGATTTTAATAAATATCTGCTAAATAAATGAACATATGAATAAACGAAGGAGGCCGACTGTAACATCTGGCAGCAAATGTATTTATGCACGCCTTTAGGCATTCATGAGCTGTGAACAATATTTATCTTAAGCTCATGAGGTGCATGTGAGTCTTTTCCTCATTATCTCAAGTTAGATCCACTTGACAGGTATGGTAGTAAGTGCAATTACAACAATATGCTAGATTCTCCCTTTCCCTTCCATATACTTTTTCAGTTCAGCAATTAAAGAGCTCTGTACTCAACACACTGTCCTGGCTTCACAGAGCAAACAGGGAGACTGCCCTGGCTGGAGCTGCGGCTTCGCTCTCTGGCCCACTCAGTGGCACACACACCTTTTGCAGGCAGGGACTGTCTCTGATTGTCAAAAGAGGCAGCCAAAGAAAAGTCCTAGCATTGATCCTGGAGCTGCTCGCCCTCAGGCCAAGTCTTCCTGCTTGGGTTAGGGAAGTATTTTAATCTTATTTCTATTGTCTTTAAAAAAAAAAAAAAAAAATCCTTGGAAATTCCCAGGGATGCTGTTCAAATCCATTTTGCTCTCAGAGCTTCCAGAGGATTAGAACCAGAAACCAGAGCAAAAACACGCTGTCACTCCAGGGTAACCGCTCCGAGGCGGGTATGGTCCTGATCATCTCAGAGGGTGTCAGGGTCCAGCGATCTATAGGAGAATGCTTTGTAAACTGTAAAGCTCTGTACGGATGTCAGTTACGATGACTGTAATTATGATTGTCCACCATAATTCATCACGCTGGTTTCTATTTTCCCGTATTTCCCCACAGGCCGTAGCTCTTACTGACCTGAGTGTTGATACGGACTCTCTGGCTCCAAAGGACTTCCCGGGGAGTGGGTGTAGCTGGCCGTGCACGGGGACTGCGAGAAGGCGTGGCTGGGCGAGGGAGGGAGCGCAGAGCACGGGGGCTGCTGGAAGGAGTCGGGATAGGTGGCATTGTGTGGCATGAGTGGCTCGCTGTGCAGGGAGGCGCTGCGGAACTTGGCCAGGAGGCTGAGCTGGGGGTTGTATTCGCTGTGTCTTGGCACGAGCACCGGAGGCAGCACTAGGATCAGAAGGGCACGAGACAGTTAGAATTGGACACTGCTCATCAGTACAGAATACAGCGGACATTTGCCTTTTCTGTCTGCCTATTTTTTGATGATAAAAATGTTTTTCCTTTGAGAACTATCCCTCCACTACTTTTTGTGCTCACCGTGAAACTGTCCATTAAGGTCCCATCTCCACCCATGAAGTGAGCGTGTGGGTCAAGGTAAACCAACAGTCTTTGTCCTTGCGCCTGAATCACAAGCAGAATGTCACAATTCATGAAAACGTGTAGAGGAGGATCCTTCTGACGTCAGCACGCTAAAGAGACTGCCTGTACATTCCTACCTTGGAAATGACCAGGGCTGTCTGAATACTTAGCCTTTTATAAACTTGATTGTTTGCTTCTTCCTTTAATTCTGCCAATAAAAGTCTTTTTTTGGTGGTGGTTATTGTTGTTGTTAAGGCAAAATTGGTTTCTATCGCTTGCAATGAAATGTGATGCCCAGAATATTTTTCCTTTTAAGACCATGTTGAATTATTTAGATGACCTGCCTCAACTTCAGGCTCAGTAGTGCTGCTGAAATAAAAAACATTCTATTTGTCCTTACTGGAAAGATTTAAAGGTGAGTGACTAAAAGTTATTATGTTAAATATAAATGGTGAATAATTAAAGTGAATAAGTAAAAGCAACAATAAGAAAACTTATATATTAAGTTTGTTCATTTTAGCATGTTCCTTCTGAGTTCCTCTCTTTAAAAAGAATGTGAGTGTTCTTGATTTTGATTCTATACAAAATTTAGGAATGGACTGAGATTCTCAAAGGCAAACTTTGCCCGGGCACTTATAGCTCCTATCGACTCCTAAAGGGTTGCAGTGCCTGGCATAAAGGACGTATCTCCATAAATGTTGTTGAAGTGCCACCTGTGACCAACATCAGTTCCAGAGAGAAAAGCAGAGAAAACAAAGGAGGAAGTAATCAAAAAAGTAACAGAAGAAAACTGTAGAGAGCTAAAAAGTATTTATGTCTTCACACAAAAAAGAGCCATAGAGTATGCGGAGCCCAATTAATGAAAAAAGATGCAGACATACTCATTCTGTCTTAAATTTAAACATCAAGGGGTAAATGGAATATTCTAAAAGCTCCAAGAGGATCAACTCAAAGTCAACTACAAAGAAATGAGAATCAACCTACTTCAACTTTCTGCCACAACACTGGCCGCTAGAGGACAATGGACCAATGCCCTTCTGAGGGCAAATAATTCCTACCCCCAAATTCCACAAGAGAAACCAGTAGAATAACCAAAAATTAATACAAACTATGAACTAAGATATAGATATCAAGGATTGAGAAGAGGAAGGCAGGAAGAAGGTAATATAAATGAGCTAAATCCTCATCTTTTATGTTAGAGAGTCAATGAAATCATCTAAAGGTGATAAATTTGGAAACAGATATATAAGCTTATCATCTAGAATTATCTCCATAGTTTTTAGTAATGATGGAGAGAAATACCAAAGAACTAAGCAAGAAATGGTTAAAAGAGGTTGCTTCTGGGAATGGATGTGATGGCTCTTATTTCTATCACACTTCTGATTTGTCACTATATGCAAATATCATATTAATACAGAAACTTTTATGAAAAGTAAATGTTCTAAAACTTCTCCAAAAAAATTGCCTTTAAAAAAAGTCAATGTTTTGGAATGAATAGACAGTAACAATAGTAATAATAGTAACAATAACATTCACCACAAAGTCTGCCATTTGCCTTTTGCTATCATATCTCTTTCTTAACAAGCAATAATTTTTAGTTCTAGAGACAGGAAATAAACTCAAAAAGATAAATGAAAAGTTTTAAACTAAAACCACTACAGGTGAGAGTAGCAGAGAAACAAACAATTGCTTCCCCCTTTACAAGCTAGTGTTTGCATACATATACTTCCTTATGACATTAGAGAGCAAACATTTGACATCACCATGCAAAAGTGACACGGGTGATAAACCACTGAATTTCCTTTAATGTATTTCGTGACTATGCAGAAACACAAAGATGACTTGCCTCATAAACAGTCTGAAGGGAGGGGTTGACACAGGAAATGACATATGGCTTCTTTTTCCAATGATACTTCTTCATCACAAAGTTAAGAATGTTCAAATAAACACTCATTTTCTTTGATGAAGAAGAATTTGAATAATCTCTGTAACTGTAGTTTGAATGTAAGATATTCACGATGCATTCCTGACATTGATAAACATAATGCCTCACCCCCTTCTGAATCCAGACACTTCTATTTCTTCATGGCCTGCAGATCTGAGGCACCAAGAGAAAAGAAAGGATATATTTTCCTTTATCATAACAAGTATCTTGAAAATGTGTTTTTACCATCTGGGTAAAATCAAAAGCAGTGAATGTTTGCAAAGAAAACTGATGGTATCACCCTGATCCGTTATTTAGCCTGACCAACTTGGTTACTTAGATTTGCACTGATCATATTTTTAAATACATTCACTCAAAACACAGCTATTCCTACTTACTTAATCCCATTTCCGCATCTCAACTGCTGCTTGCGAATATGACAGAATGAGCTTACAGAGTGAGCTTCTATTTTATGTCACCTTTTAAATACCATGCTATCTTTAAATCTCAGTGCTACACAGAGAGATACAGGGAACACAGGGTACAAAGCAGAGCTGAAAAAAAAAACTGTTGTCTCTTTTTCAAAAGTCATGTGATTTTGATATAGTATGAATATTTTATGTAAGGGAGAAATTACACTCCTGAAACAACCACAGCCGAATGGAGTAAAATCATGCCCCATGAAAATATTTTTGTTTTCCAGTTGGTATATGCTAGGCAAAGAGTGGTCTGATGACTGGACACACTTCACCAACTGCTGGGTACCAGTCCACGGAGAGACAAGTGCTGAGACAGTTTTAATAGCAATTTGACAGCTTCTGTTTAATTCTGTTGAAATAAATAATTTTTAAAATTGGGCTTGTATTTTATAAGCCTTTTTAAAATTGTATGTACCTAGTGATTCATTTGTATTGTAAAAGTATGGATTTGAAGGACTGGAAATTTAAAAAGCAAAAACTAGTCCCTCACCACAGATAGCTTGAGAAGCGCTGAAATTGATTATTTAAGTGAACGTATGAATGAGAAGAAAACCCAAATGCAGCCTTCAAAGTACCTAAAATGGATGGTCAAAAAATAAGAGATTTCAAAGGCAAAATTTAAGCTTTAACATTAGGAACTCAGTCAGCTTTTAACCTTAACATTTTTGTTAGTCTCAAGATATTTACTTTGAACATGGCTAGATAGCTGGACATAAAATTCATTTTTCTATTAAAAAAATTAAAGTTAGGAATAAAAAAAACCCGTGTAGCTTAAATATTACCTTAAATTAATATAATCTCTATCCCTCTTTCATTCTGGAAATTCAAACCTAAAATACAGTAACATGAAATCTACCATATGTAAAACATTCACATTATTATTCCTAAAAGGACCTTACATAATATGAAAAACTAAAATATTGAATAATTCTAAAATTAGGTTTTTCAATATTCAAAAGAAAAACCAGATACATTTTACAAGATACTTCTTACAAGTTGTTACATTTTAAAACTACATTATTCAGGAAAAGAGAAGTGATTTCTTAATGAACATTTTTCCATTTGGGTGTATTTTGGATGCTTGATATAATTCAAACCTTAGGAAACATAAAAAGAAATCAAGTCATTTTTGTCATAAAGAAACATTATTGACTTTTTTTTTTTTAAGTATGTAAACAGAGTCCAAAGAGAGCAGGACAGAAGGGAAGAAAGCAAGACCTCCATGATTCAGGGAAAACGAGTTCAGATTTGCCAAGAGGGCGGGACCTTCTAACCACCTTCTCACACAGGGCCCCAATCCCTGTGTGAAGTGGCCAGGAGAAGCATCCACACGCAGGCAGATGACTTCTGTGATGACCATTTTACAACATGAGGGCAAGTCTGGGGAGCCTGAAAGGTCGCCTAGCTAAGACTAATTTAAGCCAGGCATGAATCACTTATTCAATATTGCTTCAAGGTTAGCTGAACTCTTGAGCCTTCCTTCTTATACAGGACCCTCTCGTGATGAGACGTGGGAAATTTCTCTGAGCTAATGTGTCAGCCCTTTGGTTTCCTGGAATGAGGCAGATGGTCAATTCAAAAGAAAAAGCCTCCATGAAGTGCGTATTCCTGCCTGGAATGCCACAGAAACACTCAATCCAAAGAGAATCATAGTAAAACCCTGTCACAGCCAGTATGAAAGAATGAAGATAAACACCAGACGTCTCTGGAAAGGGGTGGAATATATATGTGTACACACACATACTGTTGTGGGAAGAGTTTTAGGACAGTACTTTCCTTTACAGTCATGTGTCCCATAATGGCATTTTGGTCAACAAAGGACCACATATATGACCACATATATATAATAGGACACACACACACATATATATATAGGACCACATATATTAGATACGCAAATACTCCCCATCGTGTTACAAGTGCCTACAGCTGTACAGGTGTGCAGACCAGGAGCAACAGGGCACAGCACGCAGCCTAGGTGTGTAGTACCGTCAGGTTTGTGTAAGCACACTCCATAGTGTTCACACAAGGATGAAACCACCTAAGGATTCGTTTCTCAGAAAGTTTCCCTGTCATTAAGCGAAGCATGACTATATTTAAAACCATATTTAAAAACTGTCTGGAATAACTTCAAGCAACAATTTCATTAGCTGCTTTCAGACCTAGATATGAGACACCTTCCACTTACCTGATCTTGGCCCAAGTGGCAGCCAAAAAACCTTCTTTAGTTTAGTTTAGTACAGCTCAGTTTGGTTTAGTTGGGGGGATGGGAGGATGTTCCTATCTCAAAGCTAATCATTATCAAGACCATTTAAAAACCTTCCAGGGCCCCAAGAACTGGGAAAACATGTTGACTCATCCTCAATACATCCAAATAAAATTGCATTTTCCAAAATCACACAAAGCTTACAAGTATATTGAAAGAAAATATCTTCTTTCTAGATTTTTTCGGACTACAAAATTTTGGATCAGTTCCTGCAAACCTAATCTCCCTCTCTTCTCTCTCCCTGTCTCCACCCAAGGGTAGGGGTCCTTGGCTGGTGGCTGATGCTCCATCATTCTCCATCAACAACGGGGCGCATGACTTTACCCTGGCAAATAAACCCTGACCCGGCGAAGAAAGCCCACCTGGCGTCTCCACGCGGCGGTAGTGGTAAGGGTTGATGCACACCTCCTTCTGCTTGGAGCCGAAGGGGAACTCGCAGCACTCCAGCGGCTTCAACTCGTGATGGGACTGGAGATCCGGCCACCGCCACACGCGGCAGTAAATGACATGCGGGAGCCCCTTGCGGTGGGACACCTGCAGCCGCCCGTCCAGGGAGCGGGGGATCGTGACGCACTTGCTGGGCTGGCCCGGGCAGCTGAGCGCCCTCTCCAGCTCGTCCATGGCGCCCTTCTTCTTCTTCAGCTTCTTCACCAGCGAGTCCACCGCCTTCTCCGCCCACTTCTCCTCTTCATCTCCCTGTTTCCAGCCGAGCAGCCGCTTCACCGCGGGGCTGGTGAAGGAGAAGAGCGAGCTGATGGGGGTGGTGGAGTGCATAGGCGGGGGCGGCGGCGCGCACTCCTGGCACGCGCCCTTCACGGCCCGGTGGGCGGCGAGCCACTCTCCTGGGATGTCATAGGGACAAGCCCGCCCCTCCCTCTGGAAGCAGTTGGGATCGACTCAGGTGGGGAAGTGAACTGGCTTTCTCCTAAGCCCTCGAACGCGATGGCCAACTCTGGAAGACAAGACAAGACTCCACTTAGCTTCATCAGGGTCATGTTCAGAAAAGGTTAAAAGTTGGACAGAAGAAGGGAGAAAACATGCTTCACATGTTTTAACTTGAGAACTCTTAGTCATCTTTGACTCTGCCCTCTCCTTTATTCCCTATATCCAGGTCTTGGTCGTTCTGCCTTCCAAATGTCTTTCAGAGTTTGTCCCTTTCTCTCTGTTTCCGCCCACACGAGATCTGGTTCCCCGCGCCATGCACCTAGATGACTGCAAAAAACTCGGAAGTACTGTCTCTCCTCCTCTCTTCCGATTCTAATCCGTTTATAGAGTCATTTTCCCATTTAAAACATTATGGTGGCTCCTTGGTTTCCCAAGTGTAAACTTCTCTGCCTGGGTTTCCAAGGCCTCATACCCTTCTCTAAACATGAGTATGTTCTTTCTTTCTCAACTTTAATTTGCACAAGTAATCCATCTTCATTGTAGAAAATTTATACAAATGAAAAGAAAAAAAATTAGGATCACTAATAATCTCACCACTCAGGAATAGCCACTTTTAACGTGTATTCTTCCAAATTACTTTATAAGACAGTGGTTCTCAAAGTGTGTCCCAAGGCTCCCTGGGAGTCCCTGAGACCCTTTCAGGGGGCTTTGAGGCCCCCTCTCTCCTAATTACATGTCTGTCTGAGCTAAAATCTCTTCATGTACTTCAACCAAAACAACTTATTACAGAGGACTGTTTGCAGAAGCAGATATGAAAATCAAGATGTCATTCATTAAACCAGACATTAAATAGATTTGCAAAGATATAAAACAATGACACTCTTCTCAATAATTTATTAAATAAAGATGTTATGTTGACATATAATGGGTTTATTTTTAATGAATCAAATATTTTTATATTTCTCAGTTTTAATTCTTAAAATGATAAAAACTGATAGATATAACCCACTTCAGCAAAGCGTCTTTGGAGTTCTCAATAATTTTTAAAAGTGGAAAGGGGTCATAAGATCACAAAACTTAAGAACTGCTTTTCTAGAAATTACACATAGTTACATACACAAATGTATATACAAAATAAAACAGCTATCACATTTGTTATTTTGCCTGAAAATCGGCTAACTTCTTCTATGCCCTCTCATCCAAAGGAGACATTCTTTCCCACTTATTCAAGAGTCACATTTAAATTTCCTGAGGTAGAACTGTATTTCCTCTTCTGTTAAATACTTGGCTGAAACAAAACCTCCTCCTTCTTCCAGAAGAAACCAGCTACCTCATTAATGTTTAAAGTGGCTGCTGGTAACATTTTGGAGCAAGCTGACTCATTTTAGGATCTTGGAATCAATCGAGCTCATAATCTCCAACAATTGCTTGTTTAATATGCATTAAGTGTAATTTTCTCCTTGGCTTCTTCGCTGGAGGGCAAGCTGCACCTTTCTGAGTCCAATTCTATAAACTTCTTTTGAACAAAGGTGCTAAATAAACCCCTGCTAGGGTGATCATTATCTTGCACCTCGTGTGAAGAGGACGACAGCCTGGTCACACAAAAACGGATGACATTTAGTGAGGATAAAGCAAGACTTACATCACTTTCTTCCTTGCCTGGCCTTTATTCAGCATTGTACAGAGGTAAACGACGAGGAAAGGGCGAGCTGGGGGCTCCATAGCTGTTCTTTTTCACTTGGCAGTTTGACTTACGCTCAGTTTTATTTGGAAAGGTTGATTTTGTGGCTTAACAATCATGAATTTATACAGTATAGTTAAGTCACTGTGTTCAAGTTCTGTTTACTTAATCTAGACAGGCTGCCTTAAAGCAATGGTTGAAGAAGGTTATGAGCTTTACAGAAAAGTAGCACGACACAGAATAACCTGAACTCCAAAAGAGCACTGAATTCTGCTTAGTTTCACGTGGGATTTGTTATTAGTACATCATGGCATAAATCTTTAACCATAGGTCAGTGGTAGAGAAAAGGTTTTTATGAAAATGTTCAGCAGAAGTTAAACGAAATATACCTGTTTAAAAACTTTTGCTCCATGAAACAAATAACAGTTCCCGAAGCCAGGTTTTGTTTCGGGTGTTTTGTTAAACTGTGGGCTCCTATCTACTAATGGCATGTGAAATCAATTTATTGGAACAAAATAGCTTCTGGAAAAACAACCAAACAAGATAGACTATATTCAGGGCAGCTAACAAAGAAAGAATAAATATAACAACAATAATTTCATTAAGCTTTTTGTTCAGAGGTACATGTTCTCTGTGTATTTGTGTGTGTGTGTGTGTGTGGTGTGTCCAGGGTCACAATGCAAAATTTGTTTTTAAAAATTTGAAAAGCACTACTCCTAAGTCATGCATTTCTCCAAACTGTGTCTGCCTGAGGTTTACCTTGATGAATGACTTTCAGGGGCGACCCTCCTCCCTCCTCCCTCAGGGCAATCCCAACTAGCCATGAATCTAAGGTCTAGAAAATCAGGGCTCTCTGCAGTCTGATCTCACTGAACGCATTTCAAACCATTAGAGTTGTTTTATAGTGGCTCCAAAATTACAATTTTATTGCTGCAAGACACAGCTCCTGTCCATTGCATTAAGGGAGGCCCCAAAGAGTTAAATTTAGAATCTCAGAGTGATAAACACCAAATTCATAACAGTGGCCTTTGGGTAGGGAAGGAAGAGAAGAAAAATATTAAAAGTTAAGATTTAATAAGCCTGACTGGTGGGTTCAAGAGTGTTCAGAATATTATTTCCTATACTTGTTTGTATGTTTGATATATTTTTTTAATAGAAAAAAGTGTAAAAAAATGAATGAAACCTGGAATCTCACTAACACTAAGGTTCTGTCTTTGTTAATAGTTTCTATTCGTCCAGGCAGTACAGTTTAGGGTTCATAAAGGTTATTCCATTCTCATGCCTATGATGTTTTAACCACTAGCAGAACAAAGGGCCTCCTTGTTTATCTGCAGCTGGTCATCGCTGTTCAGTTGTGTCAACCTGGCTCAAAACAGCTTTTCCCTGTCAGAGAATTTAGGTGCCCACAGACCCTAAGCTCTAACCTACCATCACCTTCTGAAAGCTCTACCGCCCAGGCTCATGGGAACGATTAAGACGGAGCATCTCAGAGGGTCACTGGAAAAACAACTATTGCAAAAACAGGAGGAGGGGCAATTAATATTTCTTGTAGTTACTCCATTTCTTAAAAGCACAAAGAAGAACAAAAAAATAAATGAGGCATCTTTTAAAGAGGAATGTATGTGAGGGATTTATCAACAGAAGCGTAACCAGATAATTTCTACAAAATATAACAAGAGCTAAGGAAGAGAGATGCAGGAGGTGGTACATGAAAAAGAGTTCTTAGCCCAACCTGAGGGTGGGGTGGGGTGTGGAATTCTAGAAGGATTTCTGGTTTAGAGGATAACTGAGCTGCATTTAGGAGGATTTAAATCACAGTTAAAAAATAAAGTAACTTGACATATTAGGATAATTTTCTAAGCTGTTTTGTGTGCGCGCAGTTATATTCTCACTCTTGTAAGAGAAGTGTGTATCCCTGTCACAGATCAACTGTGTGATCTCAGGAGAGCCACGTGGTCTTTCTGGAACCCCTTCTTTCCTCATTTGTAGATCAAGACAGGCCTCAGCCTCCCCCTAGGGTCTGTGTGGGCCATGGGTCTATGACTCCGCGATTCCTGACACGGGATCGCATGACTCGCTGCTCTGATGCTACGTGGCTGCCCCATGGGTAGTTAGAGGGTGAGACCCTCACGATGCTCGCTGCACAGAGCAGGGCAAAATAAAACCTTCTTTTCCATGGCTATCAAACTGACCCTTTTAATAACAAATCTCATCTACCAATACAAAACAATTTCTACTTTTCTTTCCAGCTATTTTATTCTAGTGTTATTCTAATTATTGCAAAGGCATAAAAGTAAAAATGTACAATACTGGACATTACTGTTTAATTCTAGTGTTCTTCTAACTATTGCAAAGGAATAAGAGTAAAAATGTACAGTGGGCATTACTGTGTTTGAAACCATTTGTTGGTGCATCATCAGGCGCTCAGAAGCCCAAATCCCTACAAACGCCTTCTGCTGGTTGTTAGAGCTTTCCTTCTTTGGGCAGAGAGAAACAAGTGCCATGACTATCCTCTCTCTGGCTCACTTGTAGCCCACTTCACACAGTCACAGCACAAAAACAGTACTTCTTTCTTTTTCTGGCATCGAGTTTTACAATAAACCCCAACTGAGTGAGCAAAACAACTTCTCATTTTGAGTCTTTTAAATAAACAAGCCCACTTAAAAGAAAAGTAGCGCTGACCACATGCACACACCATGATTTAAGTGTACATAATTCCACACTAAAAAACAATTTACCCAGCCAGATAAAAGTTTGGGAAACGTGAGCTTTTTTATTTTTAAGTTGTCGGTTTAAATCCAACTACGATTAGCAGTTACCGAAGATTATTTCCAGTCATTTGGCCTCCTTGGAAGATTCAATTGGTGATTCTAATCTTGAAGAAAATAATTTTTTTTTCTTTTTTAGAGACAGGGTCTCACTCTGTCACCCAGGTTGGAGTGCAGTGGCATGATCATAGCTTGAACTCCTGGGCTCAAGTGATCCTTCTGCCTCAGCCTCCCGAGTCAGTGGGGTTATATGAGCCACTATGCCTGGTGAAAATAAATTTAAAAAAAATACTGTTTAATACGGAATATGCCGAAACACTGGGCACATGGAACCTTTGAGCAATCCTTCCCAGGCACTGCTTTGAGGTTAATGTGGCCAAGAAAAGTCTCTATCACCTACTGGTCTGCACAATGTAGTCAGCCCGGTGGTTAGAGAGCACTTGTCTGTTGTGCAAGGGCCCAATTCAGAAACAATCACTGCAATAGAACATCATGGTTTCCTTATTTGTTTGTGTTTTTTTAATTTTTCAACCTTATCAATTTTGACTTTCTAATCCATGACCAGCATTAAGTATACCTTGGTATCCCCTATGTAAAATAGTTTACTAACCAAATTTAGACTCTGAACACATTTGCTGAAGGAACATTATAACCCTCTTCAAGGAACAGACTCTTTTTTCTTGACTGTTTTTACAGCACTTTTTATATACCAGTAATTAATACCGCAATAATAATAAGTGTTTTTAAAGTAAAAACAGGTCCGAAACAACATCTGTCTAGAAAACAGTTGGCTGTTACCATCACCATTAGCATATATATATATATATCATGTCTCATTACTGTACACACTTGGGAAGAAACTGGGCTTAAGACACGCACACACACACACGTATATTTGATCCCCACTTAAACTAGCCTGGCATCCCAACGTTCCAAATGAGTAGCAATCATAAACTGGTATTGTAAGATATAAATAACCACTTCATGCCTGTACCAGTTTAGAGTCATGCAGTTGGATAAACATGGAAATGTCACCAAGATTTCACATTCTGGGAAAGAGGCTTTTCTAGCTGCATTTCAAGGTTTCCTTCAAATCTGTGAGGGGACAGGCCTAGTTCTCCAGTGTCCTAATGAGCATCTTATGGCAAGCTGCAATGCCTTCTGCCCACAGCACCAAAGAAGACCACAGAGATGCAGCTGTTTATAATACGAGCTCTATTCCAGGAGGCCATGGAGGGGTTTCGGGGCATCTGTGCACTTCTGAATTGTCTACTCATTTTGGATGATTGTGAAAATATAGATTTTTCTAGGGCAACAGTCCATTTTTCTTCAAATTCTCAAAAGAGCCTGTGATCCCCAAAAGGTTAAAAAAACAACAACATTGAATTAGAAGAAAGAGGAAAAGGGGAAAGTAAGAGCAAGAAGGGGAAAAAGCTAAAGGGACTGGCGTGAACAGCTGCCTGTTCTAACCGATGAAGCCTAGAAAAGACTCAAGTGAATGGAAACAATGAAAAGGCAGAGGTGAGGGCCATGGCTAACACGTCCTGAGTATGTCATGGTAAGTGCTTTACGTGCATTTGCTCACAAAATCACTGCCACAGCTGTGTGTGGTCACCCCGCTTTATATGTGGGGAAACTGAGGCACACAGAGATTAAGTAGCTTGCCCAAGGTCACTCAACTAATAAGTGGGAGCTCCAGGATTCAGACTCTGGAAGTCTGGCTCCAGACCCTCCCCGTAGCCACTGCACCATAATCCCGCTCACAAAGGAAACGGAAGGAAAGCAGGCATGGGCGCGTCCCCCGACAAGCCTAGACGGAGAGCAAATGACCCCTGCACCCAAGGCTGGACCTGACCTGTGCTGCAAGGGAAGAGGATGGGGGAAGGAGTCTGGATGGCAGGAAGGTGGGAGAGAAGCCCTCCAAGGTCTCCTCAATCCCCAGAATGTTGTAGTTCTAAAGGGCACGGAGCACAACACAGGTATTGGCTGCATGTCCCAAAGGAAAGGACAGATCAGAGCCGAGCCATGTCCATCAGTCACCACTGGCTCATTCACATGCACCACTGTGCCTACTGTGAATGCCACCATGTGCCAGCCCTGCCCAGTGGGAGTTGCCTTTATGGAGCTTAGAAACTTGTCTGGATAGGAAACAAGTAAATATGAACAAGCCATGAAATTCTGTGCAGGAAACGAGCATGACAGAGGGGCAGGGACCTGCCTGGACCTACTGGTGCGGATTCACTGAGGACAGAACCATGAGACCAAGAAGCCCAGACAAAAAAAGCTAAGAAGGGGCCCCGGGGTGGGGAGAATCTGGTGCGTCTGGGTACCTGAAGGAAAGCCTCTGGCCAAGGAAGAGTGGGCAAGGGAGGGTGTGGCTGGAGGTGAGCAAAGGGAAGGCTTTGAATGGGCTTCAAAAGTAAAAAACAGTTAAATGATCGGACTCGCATTGTTAAACGATCACACTAGCTGCTCACGTGGAGAATGGATGAGATGAGACAGCAAGTAGAAGCCAGTGCAGAGGGAGAGGTGAGAGACCCGGTGGGCCCAGCAGGGCGGCAGCTGTTGGGGAGGTGGGCTCGGTGTGGTGCACCTTGTTTTGTTTTAAAATGGGGCTTCTAGAGAGCATCTTAGATTTTAAGAGGAAATAATCAGTAAAAAGGAGAGATTCAAGTTGCAAAAGATGGAGACAGGAAGTAGGACAACAGAGGGGAGAGGAGAGAACAAGAGCAGACAGGGGCAGGCCTGTCCCTCTGGTTGCAGGAAGGGGAGGATGCTCCCGTGCACCCTCTGAGGTGGCATTGAAGTTAGTGGGTTTGGGGGAGAGCAGGGCTGAGAGTTTTGAGGAGCAAGGAAAAGCTGGGAAGTAGGGAACTGTGGGGAAGCAGGAGTGTGTAGAAAACAAAAGGCAAACTCCAACAGGGGCCAGGCAGCCAGCAGGGCCCATAACAAAGCCAGCACCAGGGAGCTTCAGAAAAGGTAGCTCTGCTCTCAGAATCAAGGAGCACTGCCATTTTAGGTTGCTCAGTCTGAAACCAGAGTTGGTACTGCTGGGCTCTTTTTCTCTTTTATGATATAGGAGGTGACCAGAGCTGGATGAAGAAGCAGAATGGGCCTGTAATCCTAGCACTCTGGGAGGCCGAGGCAGGAGGATCACTTGAGCTCAGGAGTTACAGACCAGCCTGAGCAAGAGTGAGACCCCATTTCTACTAAAACTAAAAGAATTAGCCAGGCATAGAGGCGTGCATCTGTAGTCCCAGCTTCTAGGGAGGCTGAGGCAGGAGGATCACTTGAGCCCAGGAGTTTGAGTTTGCAGTGAGCTAGGCTAATGCCACGGCACTCTACCTGGGGTGACAGAGTGAGAATCTGTCTCAAAGAAAAAAAAGCAGAATGGCTGGGCAGGTACATGGGCACTTACCTATAAGAGTTGCAAAAATATTACTGCAATCAACTCTCAAATTATAAATTGGTCAAATTCCTACTAAAGCAGACAGTGCCCTTGAGTGGGAAAAAAAATAACACTCCTAAATACTTTTTGTGATGAGCATGCCACTCAGCACTTAGAAGTGAGAAAGCCAGAAGAAATTCTGAAATGGTAACACAGTGTATTCATGCACTTTACAGAAAGAAGTGATTAACTCTATTGTCTTTTGAACCCTTTCAGTATCATAGCTTAGAGCTGTTAGGAACTGGGCTGCACAGCAGGAGGTGAGCAGCGGCTGGTGATCAAGCAAAGCTTCATTTGTATTTACAGCCCTGGCACCGCCTGAGCTCTGCCTCTGGTCAGATCAGCTGCAGCATTAGATTCTCATAGGAGCAGGAACCCTGCTGTAAACTGTACGCAAGGGATCTAGGTTGCTCCCTTCTTATGAGAATCTAATGCCTGACGTTATGAGGTGGAGCAGAGGCAGTGATACTAGCGCTGGGGAACAGCAGCAAATACAGATTATCATTAGCACAGAGGTTTGACTGGACAATAAATGTAATGCGCTTGAATCATCCTGAAACCATCTCCGCCCCTCCCCGCCCCAGGGTTCGTGGAAAAATTGTCTTCCATGAAACTGGTTCCTGGTGCCAAAAAGGTTGGGGACCCCTGGCTTAGTGGAAGGGGTTGGAGATAAATACTTTCACATCCTTGGAAGGATGCATATGAAACTGACCACATTAGTTGCCTTTGGAAAGGGAATGATGGCGAAGGGTGGAATACATTTCACTTTGCCATTTGTATCAACTGAAAAATGCCTCCTGAGTCACAAAAATCACAATAGAAAACTGAGAAGAGGAGAGGACTGCAGAAAAGTGGGAAACAGTTTGCCTACTCTTTTCTCCAAGCAGTGATTCTGCTTCAGAAGAAAAATCATAATTGAATTTCTTCTTGAATAAACTTTTTATTAACAAAAGATTGATTTCCCCCCACCCTTCCTCAACACCTTTTTAAGTAGTATCATATGATTTATCTCTCTGGGGTGCCCACATATCCTGGTCCATCTCTTGCTAAAACTACAGGAGGACTAGATTTCCTGTATCCATGCAGAAAGGAGTGTCCTGTTTATTCTAAAATGTGTCTCCATGTTTCTTTCACATACAGATGAGTCTTGCATTTCCAGGTAGACAGTAGCTAGTGACTATCTTAAGAACGGGGACAACCCATTCACCAGGAGTTCTTATCCTGAAACTTTAATTAAATAGCCAGAACTCAGCGAAGAAACAAGATAACAGAATCAAAATGGTCCTTTAACCCAAATAGGGTTACAATAGAGTACCTTGTGTTACTTAGAGAACATTCTTAATATAGACCTCATCCTAACATGCTGTTTTATTTGTATTACAGTGCTTTTATGGAAATTTCATGTATACACAAATTTATATCATCACATTACTGACAATGCAATTCTTCCTTTCTTTCCTCGTATATTTGTAACTCTTAATGTGTTTATAAAACATCCCACATTCTCAAGGAGAATAAGAATCAAAGCCAACTATTTCAGCATGAGTGATTTATCAATTACAAATTGAAGATCCTTAGATACCTATTTTTACTGATTCTTTTATAAACTGGTGAATAACCGTTGGCCTTAAAATTAAAAAATCAAACTTTTTGTACCTTAGCAACTGCAAAAAGAATAAACTAGATCTTATGCAACACAAGGTGTCCCCACTCCAGCAATTCTGACCCATGAAAATCTGGGTTTACCACAAATATAAACTTAGGAAAGATTATTTGTCTTACAAAATGAGTCATAATACATGTAAAAGTATGATTCAATTTACAAAAATCTGATTCACATACAGCTTTTTCAGGAATAAATATCTTTTCATTCAATAAATATTTACCAAGCTCTTGCTGTGCTGCAGTTCTCAGAGTTAACTGCTAAACTTTACAAATTTTACTTCTAAAGATGTATATATAATTCTTTGGTTTAAAACAATTGAGACCATTTAGTAGAATTAAGAGATCTCATTTACATATCTATTTCCAAAATATAATTCTAACTTAAAAAATGTATTGTGTCCATCTTATCATCTTAATGTTTTTCTTGGGCGCTGAAGAATACCAGTGTTAGCAAACTGCAGAACAAATCAAATTAGTTTTGGGGACACTTTATCTTATAAACTCTTTGCCCATCAAAACACCAAACATCCTTAAAACTTTAAGAATTTTACAACTGGTCCAGTTTTTGTTGTAAACAATTCAGTATTATTTTACTGCTGTAGTCAATGAACCACTTTTTAAAAATGTTCCCAGCATGTCCTTCAGAAAACAGATAAGCTGTATTATTCCAAATGTCAGATGGTATCTGTGTAAAATAGCTTAGCTCAAATTTGAAAAGGGGGTATTTATTTAAAAAACAAAAAACAGGTGTTTAAAATTGGTTTTATAGGTAACTGGGCATACTCGACTTTCTTCTTATTGTTGTAAAGCCACCTTGAGACAGTTTGGATCCCAATTTTTAACCACGATGAGTGTTTAGGAACAAGAGAAATAAGCTTCCCTTCAACACACACACACACACACACACACACACACACACACACTTTGGTCCTCTGAGAAATACAAATCTTGAGAAGAATGAATGGCCATTTTGCCTGGCACTATCAAAAACATTTTACTATCTTTGCTTGTGCTTAGGAATAGAAGTTATTTCTAAAAACCCCTTTAAAATCTCTTCTGGGAAGCCATCCTGAAGTACTTCTCAACACTCTCATTCTGTGATTCAGCCAGCAAGTATTTATTGAGGCTCTACCCGGTGTTGGGTGCTGTGCCACGAGCAACAGTTTCCCAGACTCGAACTCGTCATTACATAAGGAATAAAAAGAGTTCTACATCAGGACACAATGCCATACCCTCCTTCAAATATTTAGAGTCTTAAAAATGTAATGAAAGATATTGGGGGGGGTGCTATTTCTGGCCTTACTAAATGGTTTCCTGGGGGAGGAAATGATATGTTGCTTGGTTTTATTTTGGTTTTATTTTTATTTATTTATTTTTTAATTTTTTCACGGACACTTCTAATACTATGTTTTTATTTTAAACATAGGTGGCAACAGAATGCTTTTGTTGTAGAAGCAATGTAATTTCTTCATTTTACCAGGCCTGGTCTGTAACTGGCACTCGAAGGACAGCTTCCCTGGTTCCCTAGGACAGACCTGGATGGATTCCAGGGCATAAGCTGAGCTGCTCCAACTTGCCACATTTTCTCTAGGTGGAACTCTCTGAAAACTCTCTGGTGTGGTTGAAGGGACCACACCAATTAGAGTGCTAATGTCCTGCCTTGCACATTCATCTACTCTTTTTCCATTTGGCGTCTGTTAATTGCTATATTCCCACCGCACAAACAAGCGCTTCTTTAGACCCATGGTTTGGATTCTTACTGTTGGGAAAGAATTCCAGAAATTAAAAACAAAACAAAATAAAAAACTGAATGTGTACTGGAGTAAGATTGAGCTCATCCATTGTAATGAGCTCTGTACCTTCTCAAGCCAGAAAGACACACAGAAAATGACAGAGGGTGAGACCATGCTGGAAATGTTTCTGTCAACAATGCACGATGATGGTATTGTTGAAGTATATGTAAAATGGCATGACTGGGTGACCAGGCTTGATGTACCAACGGACTCAAGAGATTAAACTGGAGCCATGCAAGTCAGACAGTCGTAAGGAACGTGCCTTACAAAGTCATGGTTGATCACCCATTAACCAGGAGGATAGCCATGAATAATAAAGTTGTTCATCCTACAGAGCAGAAATCCTTCCTATGTAGATTGAGTCACTGAGTCTAGATGGACAAGTAGATTTCTATGTGCTAAAGGAGTCACGAAACACAGCAAGAGCCAAGAAGCATACAGGAGCACTATGCTAGCCAGTATCAAGAAAATATCCGAAAGACATTCTCAACGTTAAAAATGATGAGAAATTCCACAAACTAAGTTCTTCCCATGAAGCCTTAGATTAAAAAAAGGCCACATTTTGACACAATCAACCAAAACTTTCCATCAAACAGCCTGCCTGTATAAATTTAACCAATCCTTTGAGCTTTAAAATTGACATCACCAACTGTCCATAAAAATTCCAGTCTTTTGAGAATGAAATGTGTCAGACTATATCAGGAACAACAGAGCTGTTTTCTTAGTAGGTTTAAGTTTTACTTAGTAGATAATTTCTCAGTGATGCTTAACTTTAAAATAATCCGGCATGAAGCCATATCTGAGGTAGATGAATAGTTGTACCCTTGAGCAGCAAAGCAAAGAGAATAATAAACAAGAAGTACTTTTAAGCAGAGAAAAGGTGAAGGCATTCCTACACAAGATCGCAAACAGAATACAGGACAACTCAGTGTTCTCCAGTCTTTGAGAAATGCTGGCACTTTATAGGGCTAGAAATTTTTAGTTGTAAAATTAGAACATAATTAGAAATCATTAATATGTCCTCAAATGGTTTACTAAATTAATAGACTGGCTGTTGAAAACCTAAATTTTGCCCCAAATGGCAAGTATTGATAAAAATGTGATTAATAAGAATTTGTAGGAATAATTGGATTGAACGCTTTGGAAATGATTTGCCATCATCTTGTAAAGTTAAATTTGCATAGCATGAGAATTAGCAATTCCACGACCTAGTATATAACCTAGACTAGTTTTCAAACCTCAGGTAGAAATGATTAATGAAATCAACTTATTGGGTCTCAACCTGCATTTTAAAAAAATAGATTGGAATTTATTGGTCATTGTTCATAGTGGGGAAAAATATATTTCTTAAAGATTTTTAAGACATAGAGGTATTCATGTATATGATCTATTGGGTTATAGCTTCAAAATGTTTTGAAAGGCACTTCCCTAAAGAAACTATTTCACATACTATAATATTCATAGTAGCATTACTCAAAATAGCAAGCATCTGGAAATAACCCAAACATCTATCCACTAAAGGATGAATAAATGATGAAATAATCTTACAATGGAATATTATATAGTAATAAAAATATATTAACTATATCCACAAACAAGGGTTAATCTTAGAAATATAATGTTAAGTGGAAAAAAAGTGGAGCCTAGAAGACTAGAGTATGAAATAATTTTAATAAAGTTTAAAATCAAACAAAAACTAAATATCATGGAGACAGAGATGTTGATTAAATTATATTTTAAAAATCAAAGTAATAAAACACAAAATCCAAGATATTAATACTTCTGGGCAGGAGGCAAAGGAATAGCACAACAGGAAGATGTGGCATTAGTAATGTTGCATTTTGTATTATTATATTATATGTGGTATTATTATAACGTTCCACCATAATTTTTAGAAATGATCCACACAGTCTTTTGAACGTATTAAATGTATTAAATATTACATAATATTTTAATTAATTTAAAACAAACTCTTAGAGGACATGTATAACATGGTCCCTATTGTTTTTTTATTTGACACATAATAATTGTATATATTTATGGGATACATACAATACATACAATGTACAGTGATCAGATCAGGGTAATTAGCAATATTTGTCAGCAGACAGAAGTTTGACAACCCAAGTCCAATCAAAGATTAAGAAAAGATAAGAATCCTAATCTATAATTAGAATAGCTTTAGAACAGTGAATAAGAAGGTTAAGAACAAGTATTTATTGAGCATCCACTATCTACAAGTTATAAAGTCACAAAAAAACTAACACTTGGAACACTTAGTGAGCAGCCTCAGAGTTAAGTTCTTTGCTGTGGACTGTAATCCCTTGGCACCGTGTCTTCATCCGTGCCTTTCTGCTTCCTGACCTCTGCATCTCCCCTCTTCAAAGTCCAGTCACCTACACAGAGTTCTTCTGGGCCCTGCCTGAAGCTTTGCACGTCTCACATGTCACTTAGCCCATGTGGCCTTGTGCTGATTGGGGGATCCAGTGGGGAACCCACCTCCCCTGAGGCTGTGGCTCCCTTAGCCCCCAAGTGAAGTCTCACAGAGAGTCCTGAGCCAACCCACCAGAAAGTTGGCAGTGGACAAAGCCCTTGTTGATACATCTCACCATCCCAAGAACACTACTTGGCTGTGATTTATGATAGATTCTTTTATGTCACATTCTCTCTCTTCCATGGCAAGGATGGTCTCAGTTTTCCTGAATGGTCTGGTAGTGGGGGCTCCAAACTGCCTCCTACCTACCACTCACTTCTACCTCCCGCAGTCAGCTCCTGCCAGCACTTGTCAGCTTCAGGTCAGGTCACCCAGCCAGACCCCTCCACCACTCCATCAACCCTAAATCCTCCAGTCTACATCTTCCTCAATGTTCCCAGGGCATCCCTCTTCTAAGGAGTCCCAACTTTCTACAACCACATGTACCAATGAACCTCACTATAAACAATACTGTGATCTAAACCCTTACTAAAACGGGAGCTCCCACACATCTCCATATCCACCAAAGAGTCTGACACAGATTTCTCAACCTCAGCAACTCCTGACATCTGGAGCTGGATCCCCCTGTGAGCAGACTGTCCCGTGCATCCCAGGATGTTTAGCAGCATCCCTGGCCTCTATCCACTAGGTGCCAGTAGCACGCACCGCCACCAAATTGTGACAACCAAAAATGTCTCCACAAATTGTCAAATGTCTCCTGTCGCCCTCTGTTGAGAACCGCTGGTTTAACACAAATCATGATGCTGCTTGGTAATCACAAGATGTTTTAGATGTGGACAACTGTTAAATAAAAATGAAGTAGAATTCCAGAGAAAGACGTGTTCATTGTGGATTTAAATATTCGGAGAGCAGTTGGTCTGGCAATGCCTGCACGATGGATTAAGTTTTGAATCACAGGCACAGTAAATTCAGTGCCTTTTTTTTTTTTTTT
>VBSM01003176.1:70919152-70938075 GCA_008086735.1 Cheirogaleus medius | reverse complement strand
CGGCCTCCCAGAGTGCTAGGATTACAGGCGTGAGCCACCTCGCCCGGCCGGAAACTATAGTTTGGATGAGATTGTATAGTATGTAAAAAGCAGAAGCAGCACATTTAATAATTTAATATTTTAATATTATTAAAGTGGTCTTCTAATTGGTTTCCCTGCTTCGCATTTGCTCTTCTCTGCCTATTTAAGAATAGGCAGACATGTTCACCCTATTAAAGCATAAGTCGGGTCATGATCCTTCTCTGCTCAAAACCCTTCAATGGTGTGATTCACTCTAAGCCACAGCCAGAATCCTGTCAACGGCCTGCAAGGTCCTACACCACTGTTTCTCAACCCTGGTGGCACACTGGAACGATCCTATTTGGGCATATACCGGTTATCCACCTGACTTCTTTTCCTTCTACTCTCCCCCTTGTTCTCTCTATTCCCATTACAAATGCCTCCTTACTTTCCCTCAAACATGCCAGGCATGCAGCTGCTTCACAGTGTTTACTGTTTCTCCACTGCTCTTGCTATTAGTGTACACATGGCTGCTGCCCTCATCCCCTTCAGAACTTTACTCAAATATCTCAGTGAAGCCTTCCCTAACCATCTTATTTTAAATTGCAAACCCCCACCACCCCTACCTTACCATCACTTTCCTGACTTGTTTTTCCCAGATGACTTATCACTAATACACTATGTATTTTACTTACTTTTAAAAATTTATGAAAGTGAAATTCCCATAACATAAAAATACCCATTTTAAAGTGAACAATTCAGTGGAATTTAGTACATTCACAATGTTGTGCAACAATCACCTTTATTTAGTTCTAAAACATTTCCAGAACTCCAAAATAAAATGCCATACCCATTCAGCAGTTTTTTCCCTATTCCTCCCTTCCCACCAACCCTTGGTAACCATGAATATGCATTCTGTCTCAGTGGGTTTACCTGTTCTAGATATTTCATATAAATGAAATCATACAGTATGTGACTTTTGTATCTGACTTCTTTCACTTAGCATAATGTTTTCAAGTTTCATACACATTGTATCATGCATCAGCATTTCTTTTTAAGGCTAATATACATACATACACACAAAGACACACACATATAAATTTGTTCATCCATTCAACTACTGACAGACATTTGGATTGGTTCCACCTTCAGGCTATTGTGAATAATGCTGCTATGAACATTTGTGTACAGGTTTATGTTTGCGTAGCTGTTTTCAGTTCTGTGGGGCATATACCTAGGTGCTGGGTCATAGGGTAATTCTGTTTAACTTTTTGAGAAACTGCTAATCTATTTTTCAGCAGCTGAACCATTTTTACATTCCCATCAAAAATGTATGAGGGTTCCAATTTCTCCACATCGTCACGAACACTTGTTATTTTCCACTGTTTCCAGGTTATATTATTATAGTCATGCTAGTTGGTGTTAAGTGGTATCTCATTGTGGTTTTGATTTGCATTTCCCTAATGACCAGTAATTTTGAACATTTTTCCATGTGTTTTTTGGCCAATTGTATATCTTCTTTGGAGACATTTTTATTCAAATCTTTTGCTCATTTTAAAATTGAGTTGTTTGTATTTTAGTTGTTGCACTGTGAGAAAGAGTTCCTTAAATATTATGCATATATAGGTCATGAGATACATGATTTATAAATATTTTCTCCCTTTCTGTATATTGTCTTTTTATTTTCATAATAATGTCCTCCGATGCACCAAAGTTTTAAATTTTGATGATGTTCTATTTATTTCTTCTTTTGTTATTAATGCTTTTGGTGTCATATCTAAGGATTCACTGCCAAATCCAAGGTCATGAAGAGTTATCCCTATATTTTCTTATAAAAGTTTTATGCTTTTAGCTCTTCTATTTAGGTCATTATTTTCCATTAATTTTTATGTACAGTATGAGGTTGTGATCCAATTTCATTCTTTTGCATGTGGCTGTCTAATTGTCCCAATATCATATGTTGAAGAGACTATTGTCTCCCCACTGAATGTTCTTGAAAGCCTTGTCAAAAATCAATTGGCCATAAATGTTTGGGTTTATTTCTGGACTTTAAATTCTATTCCATTGATCTCTGTCTATCCATGTGCCAGCACCACACTATTTTGATTATTGTAGATTTGTAGTAAGTTTTAAAATTAGGAAGTATGAGTCTTCCAACTTTGTTCTTCTTTTTCAGGACTGTGTAATATTTTACTTTTTTATATTGTTTATTGCCCATCATTTCCTATTACAACCTAGGTTCAGTTAGGATGTGGATTCTTGTCCATGTTGTTTACCACTGTGCCCTGGTATCACAATAGGGCCTCACACATATTAGGTGTTTAATATTTGTTGAATGAATGAGTGGGCTCCTGAGAAGATAATGTCACCCACAGCAGAGATAAGGGTGAGGATGGGAGCATAAAAGGCATGAAAGAGAATAACAAGGTTGAGCAATTTCTGTCTAAGAAGAGTTCAGAGGGCAGGAAGGGGGTTGGTCTAGTTCTTGGGCTCTAGCGCCAAGGGACCCTTTCTAACCTCTGCTGCCAGCAGAAGTGAGCAGTAGCAGCTCTTCTCGTGTGCAACTCAGTCTGTAGTATTCCAAATGTCCTAAAACTAAAAACCACTTAGTGACTATCACATTAAACATTTTATTTTATATTTATTTATTTACTTATTTTTGAGGCAAAATCTCACTCTGTCACCCCAGGTAGAGCGCAGTGGCATCATCATAGCACACTGCAACCTCCAACTCCTGGGCTCAAGCGATCCTCTTGCCTCAGCCTCCCAAGTAGCTGGGACTACAGGCACGTGCCACCACGCCTGGCTAAGTTTTCTATTTTTTGTAGAGATGAGGTCTCGCTCTTGCTCAGGCTGGTCTCAAACTCCTGACCTCAAGTGATCCTTTCCCTCAACCCCCCCACCTCCAAGAGTACTAGGATTACATGCATGAGCCACCACGCCCAGCCAAACATTTTATTTTTTAAAAAACCAAAACATCAGATAAGATGAAAGAGAATGAATAGCAATGAATTGTTTCCTCTGAACTGAGAAACTAGCTTTTGCATCTTATCTCAAGACTCCCCATAGCTTTTAGTGTGCATAAATAATTCTTCTTGATAAGTTAATAGAATTTTATAATCATATCAGAAAACATACTCAATAATGCAAAAGTCCCACACTGACCTTTTCAAAAAATTCTGAACAAAATCTTAAATAAACACATTTATCACTTTTAGTCAAATTAAATAACCGGGCAGTGACATCAGCGAGTCTGAACACTATTGTTGCTAATGGGACAGAAGCCAGCGCAGAAAAAGCAGAACTACAGGGCACATATGATGCAGTTTATGAAATTCATCAGCAATTTTCTTTGATGCATGCTACTTTTTTTTTCAACATAAAATATTTAAAATATAAATAATTATGGAAGCATGAAGAGCTCCACTACTGTTGTTATATATTATGTAAACCGCCACTGAGTAATTGTATTTGCCTTACATGACAGCAAATAAAAACTGCTGCTATGAGATCGAACAATATATCGCCACTCCGCAAATTAAGCCATGTGGTCCCATCTGTTTCTAGGTTCCATTACAGCAGCAGTCCCCAGCCTTTTTAGCACCAGGGACCAGTTTCATAGAAGACAATTTTTCCACGGGGTTCACGAGGTAGGGGAGTGGGTAGGCGGAGCTCTGTGGCCCGGTTCCTAACAGGCTACGGGCCGGTATCGTGGTTGGGGACCACAGCATTACGGTACACCTACTGCTGGCTAATAAAGAAATTGTTAAGCAGACAATGCAAATGTGCCTCGTACTTACTTAACGTTTTCAAAATCAACAAGGTGTTGTCAATATAATTTGGCAGGGGGTCTGATTTATGGTGGGAGTTAGATATGCATTTTCATGATCCTCCTGCACTGGTAATGATTTAAAACAATATGTGAGGTATATAAACTGTCACCGAAATTGCACAGCTCTGGGATTTGCTGGGTGCTAATCAGCTCTGCTCAAGCCTCAGGGAAAATGTATAATTGCTCTATGCAATCATTTCACCTTTAATTATGGTCCTGGCCTTTTATTCCCTGGACAGAGGTCGCAGCCTAGAGAGAGCTTTGCCTCGAGCTTGGTCTTCAATTTAGGGACTACAAGACCATGGGCAATTTATTGCCTCATCTGCAAAACCAACTCAAAGGGGGAACACTGCTATTCATCCTTCAAACCCAGCTCAAATATCACAGGCCTCTGTGACTTCCCCAGATGGAGTTATCTTCTCAGTCAGTATCTCGCACACATTTCTATTTTCACTTTGGATTGTATTTTTCCATATGTCTCTGTATTGAACAACAAAGCCTTTAAGGACAGTGACTGTCTTATTCATCTCTATGGCTCCAACCCCTCACAAAATATAAGCATTCAATAAATACTTATTATTATGTATGTGAAATGACTATGGCATCTGGTGGTGCCCAAGATACAAAAGATGATTAATAAATATTAATTACTAGCAATTTCTCACCTTTCCTTTACTTAAGATTTAACTTGTTCTCATCCTTTTATCACCATCCTTCTGTGAGAACTCATCTCAAGCTCTTAACACACTTGGCCACAGAGGGAAGAAAGGGGTGCTTTTCCCCCCAGGGGACACCTGGCAATGTCTAGAGATATTTTCAGTTGTTACCACTGCGGGAGAGCGGTGCCACTGGCATCTAGTGGGTAGAGGCCAGCGACGCTGCTAACCATCTACAGGGCAAAGGACAGCCCCCTCAATGAGAATTAGCTGACCCCAAATGCCAACAGAGGAGAGGCTGAGAACCCCTGATCTAGACTTTCATTTCTTGAAATCGACTCCTGCTTGTTCCACTCTGTTCCTATTCTTTCTCCGTTCTGAAAATCTTTATCATCCTTAGCCGGTACAAAAGGTCTTACACTTCTTTTGAATAGCTTCATTTTTTAGTTAGAATTACTGCCAAATTTTTGGTAACACCAATCAGTATACCCATGTGCCAAAAGCAGAACTGGAATCAAGTTTTTAAAATTCTTATTTCTAATATACCTGCTTTACAACTCTTTTAACCAAATGAAAGTTTTAAATGAGAAGAACACCAAGAGAAAAAAAACAAAGACTGGGGAATGGCAGCTAATTTTTCTTCAGTGATCAAATTTCTACAGTTATAAAGGCCAAATGGCCTTTCAAATTTCATTTGAAGAACAAATGCTGTGTCATTGAATGTTATATCATACACTGAACTGTTATCTCTTACGCTGTTAGCTTTAAATCTAACAATGATTTATTTAAAATTATGTGACCAAAGATTGGTGGGTATTAGAAATAGGAAATTTTGTAAATGATTCTTTTTATTTACATGACCATAGTTACTAATTCCACAGAATCAATTATCTTAAATGTAAAAAGACATACACATATAAATAGGTGGGAAAAGATGTAAAGTTTCTTCAGAAACGTCCCATTAAAAACAACATTCTGTGCAAACACATTTGATAACGAATTCATATCCATAATATACAAAGAACTCCTATAACTCAACAACAACAAAAACACCACAAAACAACCCCATTTCAAAAGTGGGCAAAGCACTTGAATAGACATTTCTCCAAAGAATATATGCAAATGGCGAATAAGCACATGAAAAGATAATCAACAGCATTAGTCACTAGGAAAATGCAAATCAAAACCTCAAGGTACCACTTAATACCCATGAAGATGGCTATTATCAACAAAACTGAAAAGAGAAAATGTTGGCAACAATGTGGAAAAATGAGAACCTTTGTACACTGTTGATGAGAATGTAAAATGGTTTAGGCGCAGTGGAAAACAGTTTGGTAGTTTCTCAAAAAATTAGTTATAGAATTTTTGTATGACCCAGCAATTGCACTCCTAGGTATACAACCCAAACAAGTGAAAATGGGTATTCAAACAATATTCACAGCAGAATTATTCACAACAGCCAAAAGGTGGAAACAATCTAACTATCCATCAACAAATGAATGGGTGAACAAATTGTGGTATACACATACAATGGAGTATTATTCAGCCATAAAAAGGGATGAAATTTTGACACATGCTACAGCGTGGATGAACCTTGAAAACATTCTGCTGAATGAAATAAGCCAGTCACAAAAGGACAAATAATGCATGATTCCACTTATATGAAACATCTAGAATAGGGAAATCCATAGAGACAAGTAAGTAGAATGGCTACCAGGAGCTGAAGGGAGGGGGAATAGGGAATATGCTTAATGGGCAGAGAGCTTCAGTTTTGGAAGATGGAAAAGTTCTGGGAAAAGATGGTGGTGGTGGCTGTACAACAACATGAATCTACTTAATGCCACTGAACTGTACGCTTAAAAATGTTTAAAGTGGTAAATTTTATGCATATTTTACCACAATAAAGAAAACATTCTATTCCAAATATTACAACAATTTGTTTCACCCCTATCTACCTACCCTCAAGGGATTTTATAAATGGAGTCTCCCTTTGCCAGAATTAGATGTACTTTAATAAACTCTAGTATTCAGATGGAAAATAATGTGCCACTTGTGCATGGAAGCTTTGAAAGAAATCAGAATCCCTCATACCGTAAAATGCTGGGAAATCTTCACCCTTTCCCAGGCCCAAGTACACAGGTTAATCTCCTTTCAACAGCCCACTCTCTGCACGACTGCCACAGTTTCGTGAGACCCCTGGCATTCTGACTGCCTTTCAGAGCCTTTCTTCCATTTAATGCCGATTCATGTAAATATATCAATTTTCTCTGGTGGTGGTGGTTTGGAGGGAGGGGAGAAGTACTGTTTTAAAATAACATTTGCTTCTACACTAAAAAATAGGGGAAAATGTGGAACAATCTCTAGAGAGATCATTTTTTAAAATGAGATCTATTTTCTAAAGTCTCATAACCAAAAGCAATTTGATATGCTATTAATAGCTTTATTTTCTTAGAACCAGCTATTCTTATAATGCAAACTATAAAATTTCTTCAGTCAAAACAAATTCAACAGACATTCCTAGATTCAACAACTGTAAGCATTCTGAAAGACGGCAGAAATATAATTTATTTTCATGACCTAACACATCTGATATTTAAAGTTGTGCTTAAACTTATTAATGCCCCAGAATCTCCATGACTTCAAATCAATTTGGAAAGTCCACATAATTTGAAACTCATCCTTTCATAAAATTGATGTTACGATCCCTTCTGTAACAGGAATATAACAGAATCTACTGCATGTAAATATGATTGGTTTAGGCAAATTTACCTTATTATACACACCTAAGTGCAAGAATATTTCAAGTTCATTTAAAAACATATTTTTTTATCATCACTCCTGGATTGAGGTTACACTGTGATCCAGAGGAAGTATCATAATTGATCATTTGCATCTCATCCGATAAAAGCCCGTAAAATAAATTAGAAGAAAAAAAAGAAGTGAACATAAATAAATAAATAAATAAATACATTGATTTATTTCATGAGGGGGAGAAGAAAGCATGCACACAATCTCACTTTAAAAATCAGAAACCCTTCAACAATACCTTGATTTCACTGAATTTCACACAAAACCAACAGCCCTGATGAAAAGTGATATATTCCTTTGTGCTCAGGATATGAAATACTAAGGTAACCTGGTGTCATCAGAATTTATACTTAATAAGCAACTTGGGAAGTCTTTGTTTGTTTTTGCTTTTGTTTTGAGCTAGAGTCTTGCTCTGTCACCCAGGATGGAGTGCAGTGGCATCATCATCATAGCTCACTGCAACCTCTTTGAACTCCTGGGCTTAATTAAGTGATCCTCTCGTCTCAGCCTCCCGAGTAGCTGGGACTACAGAGGTGCGCCATCATGCTCAGCTAATTTTTAAATTTTTTGTAGAGATGAGGTCTTGCTGTGTTGCCTAGGCTGGCCTGGAATTCCTGGCCTCAAGCGATCCTCCTACCTCAGCCTCCCAAAGTGCTGCGATCACATGTGTGAGCCACCGTGCCCATTGGAAGTCTTGATCTATGTTCACTTACATCCTGAGATACAGTTTTCTTGGCCACTTATATAGTTTTATTTTTCAGCTAGAATGTTACTGTTGATTAGACATCATTTCTTAAGTTTCAGTGGAAATTTAAAATTATTTTTAAAATTAAAGAGACTCGACAGTTATTATTGTTGCTCATTACCACTCCTTTTGGAGACAGAATTATTATTCCATTGCCTGTTTGCTATTTTATTCCTGCCAATATGCAGTGAAAGGAAAGTAGGACAGGCATCAAAGCAGCAAAGAGGGAATCTAAAGGGCATGCCTTATAGTTTGGGTCACTTTTAAGGCAGATTTAGAATGCTATATATTTTTTCATATAGTATTCTGAATATTTAGATCATAATCAAACATGTCAAGGGTAAGCAATTCATGACAGTGTTATAAGAGAGCGCTAGCACTACTTTATAGAGATCATGGCACAAGTTTCTAGCATTCCTACCTACATTCTTTGCAAATATATAAAACACTGTTTATAATTTATAGACATATATATATATATACATGTTTTTTGTCAGCGTATACTTGGAAACACTGTACACCACCGTACAAATGTGGTAGTTTATAATTCAAGTTTGGAACAGCCCACAGTTTAACTAGTGCTTCCGTGAGCAAGAGGCAACATGATGTAATGGGTAAAACACAGGGTTTGGCGGAAGAAGGCTTGAGTCTGCACGCTAGCTCTATCCTAACTGTCATCTTCAAGTAATTAAACACTTTGATGCTGCTTCCTCCTCTGTAAAATGGAAATGGTAATCACCACCTTTTGTAAAGAGGCGCTGAGAGGATGTGTGCAAAAGCAGCTTGAAAATGGTAAACTTAGGTAATACTATTTTTTATTATTAACAAAGAGTTATACTTCTGTTGATTCCTCTGGTATGCCTCATCGTAGGAGTAAAATGGTGCCAATTTTTTTTTTTTTAAATCTCAGAAACAGATCAGAGGTGAAGAAGAGAAAAAAAAACAGTATGTCAATTATCTCAACATATTAATATTAGCATCACATCAGGAATTAAAATTAGGACATCTTTTTCTTCCTAATCAGCATTAACTGCTACTATTTTCCCGGTAGATCTTGAGGAGAGAACTTTCCCAATCCCATTATACATGCTTTCTATATAGTTTCAGGATCAGGAGCGGCAAGAAGGCAAGAAGATAAATGGCCCCAGACAGAAATGGAGTAACAGTGGCTATCCAGCGATTTCACCCGTACAAGACAACTGAGAACGAACAACAAGCAAACAAGAGCCCTACCTGCCAAAACAGATGATACCAGGTCTGCAAGAGGAGATCACCCCGTATCTATTGCAATTGTTTCAGACTCAGTTGAAACAAGTGTGTTCATATGATTTCCAAGCTAAGTGCAACTTAGAGCCACAGACTGGGAGAGGGAAGAGACGCTCCTGGCCGGTGCAATGATAGCACAGGGAAGTCAAAGCTGACAGCGTGACTTCAAGAAAGAGGCCCCCCCCAAAAGCATCTATTATAAAAGAAACACCAGGTCTCAAAAAGTGCAAGAGTCTGATGTAACTGCAAATAGGAACTAACAGCTCTTCCTCTGAGCTCCAGACCAGCAGGGCAAACTGCGCATCGTGCAGTTCTCAAATGGTGTTCCTCAGAATTCTGGAGATGCCCAGAGCCCGTGAGACAGCCACAGAGGAGTGGTGCACAGGGGCTGGACCCTAGGAAAGGCAAAGCTGAGAGACCGCCCCTCTGCAGATGCCACTTTCAACCAGAGCAGCCTACCCCATTCAGCTTTACTTAACGAGGAAAGGGCTATGCTGGTTAACAAAACCATTTTTTTCTTTGAATTAAAATGTGATCACCATTGACTTCCATGCTCCAGGATCCTCAAATGCAATGGGTTCGAATGTAGACATGGAAAATATGCCAGGGTCGGGGAGCGGGAGGGATGCAAAGGCAGAGCACAAGGGATTTGTAGGACGGTGAAACTGCTCTGTGTGAGGCTACAGTGGTGAGTGCGTATCACTCTACATTAGCTATACAACACCGAGAGTGAGCCCCAGCGTAAACTCAGGGTGGTGGGTGATGACATGCCTGTGTGGGTTCATCGGTTGCAACACATGTGCCACTCTGGTCCGGGGTGTTGAGGAGGGAGGCTGTGCAGGTGTGGGGGCAGGGATTTTATGGGAACTCTCTGCATCTTGTGCTTAATTTCGCTGTGAGCCTAAAACTGCCCTCAAAAACAGTTTAATAATTTTTTTTAAAAAATGAAAACTTACTAGTTTTCTTAAAACAGCGTGTTTTCCCTCTGCATCCTATTTGCTGATAGCATAGCTCTCTAACCACTTGCCCATGCTGGAAACCACGGAGCCCCCCCTTGCCCTAGAACAACCTCGCAAAAATTGTCTTCCTTCCTGTTTCTCAATCCCACATTCAACAGGTCACCAAGCCCTGGTGATGGGCCCTGCACATACTCCTTGGGTAGGTCCCATCCCAGACATCCCAAAGGAATCTGCTCAGCCTCAGGCATCTGCCTCCCACTGTGCCTCTCACCAGCCCACACCCCAGAAGGCACCTCCTAAGAGGGCCCCCATGGGGTATCATTCCAAGAACTGATCCCATCACACTCCTGCGTGACACCTTGCTGTGACACTCCAACCAAATGGGACAGTCATTATTTCCGTGAGCTGAGATTACAAGTGGTACATTTGTGCTTTAAAATGTTTCCCCCCAAGTTTCTACGATAAGTCTGTATTGATATATTTTACATTTTAAAAAAATCCAGTAAATATCACGGGGGGTGAGTTGTGTGTTGATGCTTGTAACATCAGTTTCAAACAAGGCTCCTCATATAGTCTGGCCTGCCCAAACTACACTCCCAGCCTCATTGCTTCTTGCTCCCTTTGCCCATCCCTCCTCCCCCTCTGCCCAGGAGGCCTCTGTGCAGCTGTGTCCTGCTCTCCTGCAGGAAGCCAACCTCCTGGAACTCTCCCCTGGTGGCCCCAGGCTCTCCTCTGCTCCTCTGGGCTTCCGGTGCACCTAGCTTACACCTGCACTGCAGCACTTACCACACTCGACCTCTTATGTTTGTTATGTGTTTCTCCAGGGACGCTGAGCTTCTTTAAAGGCCCCAGGTCATGCCACATCACGGTCTGCACCGCCTAGTGCCAGGTCTAGCACGCAGGAGGTCATCCACGCATGCTGAATGGATGAAGGTAAAATCCATTTTTATCAATAACTTTAACCAGTGTCTTATTAATTCCTATGTTTTCAGTCTAACTTCTGACCCTAAAACCCACTGTTTTGCTAATGTGATACAATAAATTTCTCTGAAAGGCAGAATTATATTAAAGTCATGCATTTCCTACTTCCTGTGCATTTAATAATCTGTCTACTTAAGGTGATGTTATATAGAGCACAACCTGTATGTGAATACCTGCAAAGTGTTAAATGGCTATAAATAACATTCTAAGTGTTTTGTTTTTAAATGGTGTGTGGGCAATTTTAAACATCTTAGAGATGTGGGTGCTGAGGAGGCCGTGTTTCCTGGCCAAAGGCTGCCTGAAGGGCGGCATTCATAAACTGATAGAGAAGAATGACTAATGAGCTGTGTTACGGGTTGCTGTTTGGGGAAGCTCAGATTTTTAATTGCCAAACTCATCCACGATCAGTGGAGATGGGGTGTCAACTGCCTTCTCACCTCCTTAGCTAGGAGTTAATGTGGCCATTTGGAAGCATGCACACCACTCCAATTTGTCTTCACTCTCCTCCAAATACCCAAATGATTATACGATTCTCCTGTTTAAACCTTTTAATAGTTCTCTTTTGAACACAGGTTAAAACTGAATAGTTTTCCTTTGCCTACAGATCAAAATCCAAGTCCTTATTCTTCCTTCCACCTTACCCCCCAAAACCCCAACATACTTAGGGAAGAGAACTTTGGTTGAAGAAAGAAACTAAATGTATCAAATATCAACAATAAAGCAGACACTACCCTAGCCAATGAGTATTTCAAGACAAGACATGGTCCCTTCGCTCTACAATATTATGGTCTACAGGAGAAGACAGAACTCTAAACACATTATTACCAAGCAGGTGATAGGTGCACTATAATACCGGTTACTAGAAGAGTCTACTCCAAGTGGTCTGGGAGCCCCGCAGCCAGCTGAAAGGGTTGGGGGAGGTTTCCTGTAGGACAGGCCATGTAAACTCATCCTCGAACCAGTAGAGGATAACAGGGAAAAACGGGAGTGACCTGTACAAAGGCTGGCTCTTCCTCCTGACAGATGCAGTAAGTAGTGCAATTCCATGGCCTAGGGAGTATCCTCAGCATCCTTAAGTTCTCACAAGGGCTTATTGCAAGAATCTCTTCTATTCCTGTTATGCCTTCTATTTTACCTCCACTTGTACTCTCAAGCCCCAAATGGGATCATTCCCATTATCCTTGACAAGAGTAACTCAAAATTCACACACAGTCAAAATGGAAGTCTAATACAGTCATCCCTGGGTATCTGTGTGGGATTGGGACCAGGGCCCCTGAGGATACAAATCCCCCTGGATGCTCAAGTCTCTTATATAAAATGGATACAAAATGGTGCATTTGCATATAACCCACCATATCCTTCTTCTATTTTAAATCATCTCCATATTACTTATTATACCTAATACAATGTAAATGTTATATGCATTGGTTTTTTATTTGTATTATTTTTATTGGGTTTTTTTTAATATTTTCAATTCGGTTATTTCAATCTGTGGATGAAGAACTCAGTGATGCAGAAGGCCAGCTATATACAGAAGTAGACCCCAATAGGTTATAGTTTGGGGAGATAAGATATTTTGGTTTTGGGAAAACATTTTGATATTTGCTCTCCTGACTTCTTTTACTTTCTTTAACTAGGCTACAAAATCCTGGAGACCAGGATTTTATTTTTGTTTTGTTACTTCATTTTGTTGTGTGATCTCCAGGGCCTGCTTCGGGTGTAAAGTAAATAATGGTTGAATGAATAACCTATATAAGCCCCATAAATATACAAGTCCCACTTTCTAGAGTGATTGCTACATCCACAAATCCCAACCTTTTAAAATCCCAAAATATAATTGATACGATACTTTGAAAAAATGAAAATATATATTTAGAGTATCTTACAACAAATTTAGATGCAATGATAATAGAAAGCAAAGAAGGTGCCGCTCTTTTGAAATAATACCTAGGCACCAACTTGTCACTGTTTGCAAATATAGCAACATCTCATAACTGCACATAATTAGTCAATAACAGATAATTAGTCAATAAGCTGTAGGGAAGCATTTATGTCCACAAAGCTTTGTCTTTGACAAACATCTGATTGAATTCCTCTTCCTAAAAATAAAATTCTACTTTCAAGAGAAAACAAAGAATGACAAAAATGTATCAACGAGAGAAAGAAAAACACATGAGACCTAAAATCTTTTTATCTTAACACATTTTCTTATCCTCCACATTCATTACCACCATGCTTGGCTCCTAATAACCACTCATATCATTAATAACAATCCCTCATATCATTAATAACAATCCCTCATATCATTAATTACTGGTGGTCCTACTTTATGAACAAGTTGTGCTTAACCCTGTGTAGTAATGTGGACACTGGAATTCATTTTCCCATAGAAACAAAGTTATGAGTGCTGATGTGCTTCCCTGGCCAGCCCACTGAGACCCTCTTAGCTCACAATGCAGGTGCCTTCATACTGCTAACACTCGGCCAACTACATGACGTCTACCTTTGGCATCTGCCAATCTGCTTTCCCCGCCCCACACTCAGGTGCCTTGAACCTTCACGACTGCACAAATGCCCACGCTTTAAAATGACGTACTCTTCCTTCTTCTCTCTTCCTCCTCCCAGCCAAACGCCAATTCTCTCATATGTGATCCTCAGCAAAGAAAAGAGCAAGAAGAATTTATGGATTTATAATGACGTGTGAGGGGTAGGAGAAGCCAAATGTTCTACCATCAGGTGGGGAACTGATGGTATCTCTGAATCCTTTTCTGGGTTATCATTATTGTCTGAAACGTGGTACTACCCAGTCAGTTAAATTTAGATACAAGAATTCAGAAAGCAACTCCTGGCACTTCGATTGAATGCCACCATCCATCAACTTTCCTTTAAAAAGATCTGCAAATCTGCTTAAAACCTCCAATAGCCCACAAGTACTTAGGACAAAATCCTTCAAGGACTACATTGAGCATTTCACAATTACTGCGTTTTGTAAAAATAAATCAAAATACACACACACACATAGTAACCAAAGTAAATCTGTACAGTTTAACAGATTGAAAGTAAAAAACTTTAGGCTGGAAGAGGATATTCCATAAATTAAAGCAAAGCTTGAAGGCAAATGGCCCACTCTATCTCGGGATGTGCTCCCAGGGTTGCTGAATTTAAATTGTTCTTACTTCAGTGTTCACGCTTCCACTATTTTCAAACTCTAAGTTGTCACCTCAACTTAGATTTCCCCAATGTCACCAATACATCTGGGTGGCGCCAAGACCACATGTGTACTATAGAGATTCCTTTGTCCTAGGGTAGAAAATTGGGGACCGGAGTCCTGGAATGAATGGTTATCCCAGGCACTCTCTGTGTTTGTAAACTGAAGATTACTTTTTGCTACTATAGCACTAAACCTTCTTCCTGATTGAACAATATGTGTTTCCTATTTATAGTCCCTCAGAATTAAATTTGAAAAAGAAGAAAAGGAAGTGATCAGGCCTTAAATATTACATTTCCCCAAGGGGAAGTCCATATAAAAATAATCCCCACCAGTGACATCAGCCAGTAAGAATACCAAAAGAGAGAGAAAAGATTTTGATATTTTATACATTAAACAGAGGAAATGGAAATTGTCATCATAGGAAAAAAAACAAACTATGTAGGTCTCCTTTACATTTATTTTATGGGTTAAATGTTTTTAAATTAAATATGGTCTGGGGAATGAGGAGAAACCATAATCTTTTCAGTGCTTATGACTTCTGAAGTGCTACAGCCCTGTGCACACATATTTATAATCTCTTAATATTTATGCACTCAAGTTTGGAATTTAAATTTTATATCAAAGTCTCTTTGATTCTTGGAAAATTGGTTTTGAGTTGATTAGAGCTTCTCAATTAAAACTGCATGACTGAATATATTATACAGGCATCATATTTACATACAAATTCTATTTTTCACATCACTAACTCCATTAATACTGAATCATTAAACAGAACATGATGTATTTTAGGATGGGATTTAGTACTGGTATTGTTAGGTAATATAACCAGCAAGGCACAGAAGGAAGACTCAACTGTCTGACAAGGCTGATAACAAGACCCTTTATATATCCAACCTGAACAAGGCAGAAGCTCATCTCAGTAGCTGGCTGCTTTTTTTGTGTGAGCATAGTTTGAAACATATACGCTAAAAACAGTATCAATTTTTATGTGGCTATTGGTAGGGGGGTGGAACCAGCGTATCGCATTAGCAATTTTCTCTGGAATCACATTAGGGTTTCATTGTGGTAGCCATATCACATTAAAATCTGTTTTTTTACTAAATGGCTTCCATTGTGTATTTAGTGAATCTGATATGGAAAATTGCTAATGCAATAAGAGTATCATAGAACCTTTCCTGACTGTAATGCTCAGCCACGACATTCAGGAGGAGGCTCCACTGGGCTGAGGGGATTTCAGGCCTCTTAACGAGTCCTCAGCTCAAGTTCAACACTGGCTTCTTGAAAGATGGGCCTTTAAGACTTATTCTATGGGTGAAACGCTTTCATGGGTTTTATTTCAGAAGAAACCATGGGTTCATTGAAAAGATCTGTTCTTTAAATAATATTTATTGACTGAGGACCATGAAGGGGACTGCAGTCAGCATTCAGGGAATGAAAAAGAGAGATGACACAGAGTCCCTTCCTGCACGGCTCTTGTAAGGATCGTAAAGAAAAGAAAGAAATTAGTATGTGGAGTAACTTAACACAAGACAAGACGTGACAAGAGTGGAAAACACAAAGAGCCACAGGAGCTCAAAGGAGGACACCCCTGGGACCAGGGTCATCACAGAAAGTTCCGTGAAGGCAGCACCTGAGCAGGGCATACAGATGAGGAAGTCACTGATAAGTCTGAGCCAGTGTATGTGTGGAAACTACCACGCACTATTTCAATTGCAGCATAAACTATGGAAGGATTGGGAAGATAAACCCGGAGAAGTGGTTTGGGGTCAGCCTGAGGCTGATACCAAAGTAGAGGTGAGCATGAGGCAAACAAGCGAGACCATAATGTTCAGCATGGTTTTGGGGTGGGAAGCGGCAGGACACAGACCATGAGGCAAGAGCAACATCCAGTTTCCATGAATAGAGTGATGTCTAATGACTTCTAACAGATATCTCGAAATCTTAACAACTTTAGTTGCCACGAGTTTTTTAAGAGACATAATTTACAGAAGTGTTTACTTTAAAAGGTTAGTTTATCGCCAAGAGATGTTTATTTCTCGTTAGGTCCCTAACTCATGACATGGACATTCACCAGGATAACACAAAAACATCATGAAAATGCTCATACTATTGTAAGTACTTATGAATTTATTGTTAGCCTTTTTTTTTTTTGCTTTAGAATAACTTTTCAACTCACTAGCAACAGTAACCAAGGAAATATAAATCCAACAGCCTAAAATTACAACTATTTGAGGAGACTCAGGCTTTCGATGTACTGCTATATTTACTGTTTTATTCTGGACAATTCTCCATTTCTGAATCCCTCTCTAAATGTTCAAAACAATAAACAAAAAGTCTGCACTAAGCTTTGTTAAAGCTTTAAAATGTAGTGTAGTATGTTTTGCAAATTAAAAAAAATCCCACTTGTCATAATCTTTACCTTCCATTAAATCAGAGTACATTCTATAGATAAGTCTTATTTCCAACATATTAAGGCAAAACAGTTTCAAATGCTGTTTTATTTATTACAAAGGGAATGTCAGATATAAACTAGTTACTTTAATGCTATAGTGACCACTAACTAAACATCATCCATCCCTTCAATTTGGCAAAGCATACTGCACTCTCATTAATCAGAATTAAACTATTTGCAAAAATGAAATTGAATATTTTCATTTTTATGAGATAATTTCTTAACAGATTTTTTTCTCTTCCAACTGACCACATGATTAGAAAAGATAAACAAACTTACCAGTTGTTTATTACTTATACATATCCTTAGTAATGTTTGATTAAAAAAACAAAACTCTCTCGTCCCATGTCTTGGCCAATCAGAGATGCAGTAATTGACATCTATGAATATTTTCTGATTTCTCATTAACTAGGAATATATAAGCAAAAACAACATTTTTAATGAAGAGAAATCAAACAGTTCATCTAACTTTAAAAGACTGAAAACAAAGATGTGGTAATTGTAAAGTACTGAGAGGGTTAAGCTAAAATCTGTTTACATCTTTGATTTTTAGTAAACACTGTACTGATAGAAACGAGTTTGCTCAGATCAAGAATATGTTGGCATTCTCTTAAGCTCGCCTGAAACCACAGAACTCAAGCATAAAACAACTCTGACAAAGACAGGCAGTCAAGCATAAAAATGGGAGTTGGTTGTATCAGAATACATTAAGAAGCTGAAGGCTGTCTGGTAAAGACATTTGTTTTGCCATCAATGAAGGTGATTATTACCACTAAAAGTTATTTTTCTTATATGTCATTTGACATTTGTCATCTTATGTTTAAAATGCTCCTTATTTATAAACTGTCACATCATTTTCTTCTTTGCAGCGTCCTTCTTGGATAACCACAAACTTGAAAGCGGTCCAAAATTGTGATCGTGGTTTCCTACAAGCATATGGAAACTCATTTATTGAAATCCTTGTCTATTTGGAGTTGAGAATGTTTGGGTTTTAGTGTTACTGCCTTCTTAAATATAGATCACTATTTTTAAAATGTAAACATCCAATGGCATTCCCTCACACTGACAGGAATCCTAAGGCAAGAGACATGCCCGTAGTATTCACATTTCACTCACCCAGACGGATGCTACAAATGCTCCCCTAAGCTACTGTATAGAAGAAAGCATTACTATGACTTTACAGTTAGCCTCCATTATTCTTGCTCACCTACATTTCCAAAAGATCATCTGAGAAATCTGACAAGCCACTGAAATGGTACTTGTGACTCGGACCCATTAAAAAGCAATCCACAGTGTCCTGGAGGTGTGTATCTATCTGACTGTGAATTACTGGGTGAAGAATTTACACACAATTTTATTCCCAAACTGGATTTGTATCATTTGCAAGTTATTTCTCAGGAGTACCAATTCCAGCCCAGAAATAAGTCAACGGAGTATTTCCAAACTATCATTTCAAATTTCCACGGTCAAGGGTGGGAGGGAAGGAATGGTAACGGGAAGACTTGTCAGCAATTAGCCATCCATAAAAATGTTTCCCCCGCGCTCCTCCTTACGATCACAAAGCTGGCGTCAGTGAGTCTCCTGTATCTGTCCCCACCTCGCCCCCCTCCCCTCCGCGGCGAGCTGGCACCGAACGGCAGGCGAAGGAAAAGACAAACATCCCGGCTCCGAACGCTGTCCAAGCGCTCGCGCAGACACTTGAACGACATTCCTAACTTTTTGTTTCTTCACTTCGCGTGCCTCAAAGGTAAGCAAAGTAAAAACCTATGACATGGAAGGCCAGCGAGGCCACTCTGCCCTGGCGACTTTCAAAATCGCCCCCTAAGAGTCGCAATCACTACCCACCCCCCAGCCCGATGTGTCTACTGTCCCCGTCCACTCAACTCCGAGGCTGGGTCTCCACGGCGCCGGACCCGGGCGCTCGGCCCCCAGCGCGCATCCCTGCCCACGCCCCGCGCCACAGCCCCGGCCGGGCCGCCACCCCGCCGCGGCACACGCATCCGCTGAGAGGTC
>VBSM01003176.1:70869478-70909400 GCA_008086735.1 Cheirogaleus medius | reverse complement strand
TTTTTTTTTTTTGAGACAGAGTCTCACTCTGTTGCCTGGACTAGAGTGCAGTGACATCATCATAGCTCATTGCAACCTCAAACTACTGGGCTCGAGCAATCCTCCTACCTCAGCCTCTCCAGTAGCTGGGACTACTGGTGGAAACCACCATGCCTGGCTAATTTTTCTATTTTTAGTATAGACAGGGTTTTGTTCTTACTTAGGCTGGTGTCAAACTCCTGGCCCCAAGCAGTCCTCCTGTGTTGGCCTCTCAGAGTGCTAGGATTACAGGTGTGAGCCACTGAGCCTGGCCATTTTAATTCTCTTTTTAATAAAGAACTTCCAAATAACATGAACTCAAGAGGGAAGGGTTGTCAGAAGGTATAAAAGTACAGTATACAAAAGATTAGGAAGGAGATAAATAAGACTGTGTAAGGAAATGGACACCTTTGTGACTGACCCTATAGTGTTGCTTTTAACATATAATTTCCTAGAGTTTCATAGGTTGAAATATGGGTTTCTTTGACATGGATGAATTTGTATATATTTAAACTTATATTTTTAAATCTCTGAAAACGGTTATGTGATTTTGGTTTATATTTAAGTTCATGAGGATTATGCAGGCACTTTACAGTAAGAATAATTGCTCTGTCTTCTGTCTAAATGTTGTATTTCTCAGAATCATAATAATTAAGCCAAATAAACAAAATTGCTAAAGCAAAAGAAAATCTGACTTTTGTTACAAACACCTTTAAAAAAACCCATTTTGTCCAAAAGAGGCATATAAATTTTTACTTACAGCAGTTAATTCTTTATAATTATCGAAAGGTAGGCAATGACAATAGGTTTATTCTAGCTTTATTTAATGTGACACTGATGCATAAAGAATACAATCAAAGACTGCAAACAACCTAATTCATTTTCCGAGTTTGCTCAAGCCTCCAGGCACCAGTCAAATATCGAAGTCGTATAAAAAGTAGGTCCTTGCCCATTTGTAGCCAGCTCCAAAATGGAACTAATTTAGAACCTGTGATTTAAAAATAATTATTTTATTATTTAACAAAATAAAAGATGATCGCATAGAGGTAGAAAGTGGAATGATGGATACCAGAAGCCGGGAAAGGTATGTGTTGGTGGGTGGGGTGGTCGGGGGGAAGATGAAGAGAGGTTGGTTAGTGGGTACATACAGTTAGACAGAAGTTATAAGTTCCAATGTTCAATAGCAGAGTAGCAGGACTACAGTTAGCAACAACATGTTGTCTATTTCAAAGTAGCCAGGAGAGGACTTGAAATGTTCCCAACACAGAAATGATACGTGTTCAAGGTTATGGATACACCAAATGCCCTGACTTGATCATTATACCTTCTATGCATGTAACAAATACTCACATGTACTCCACAAGTATGTAATATATTATGTATCAATAAAAAATTTCATTGCCATTTTAATTATACTCTATCCACAAAGAAGACCTTTTCCACTGCTCTAAATTTAGGTAAATTTCAGCTTTCTTCTGAAAATATTACCACCAAAGCATTTTGTAGACATCAGCCTTATTCTGTATAATTAATCAGGGGATAATTTTTTTATTACTTTTTTAACCACTCACATTTGATAAAGCACATGCTTTTTTTTCCCTTTTTTTTTAATTTCAGGGGACATTATTTTCTTTATTCCACAAATGAAGAAACTGAGATACCTACAATTCATATTATAACACTACTGTCTCTGTAACAGCAATGAGCAAATGACATAAACATGAAACTGTGACATAAACATGAAACTGATTTTTGCTTTTCCCCATTTCATCATCCTATAGAGTCTATGTTGGGCATAGATCAACACAGACAGATCAACACAGGTGATCATGACACCTCTGAGCAATCCTTTTAACTGCTTCCCGATCCTCTCTGATTCTAGGCTGCTACTGTAGAGAACAGTTAAGTTTCTGTAAACTCAGTTTGATTCAGCAAGACACCAAGAGGTTTGAATTCATTCTAGATTATATAGTTTATATAATCTCAAGACTGGTTCTAAATATTTCTCTGTCCCTAAATATCTGAGGTTATGGAGTAATAAAGGCTTACTGCAATAATGACTCTCAAAGAGAGGGTTGTGCTAACCTGGGGAGAGGTGGACTTTGAAAAAGTCTCTAGTTGGTTATGTTAACTACACCTACACCGTGAATTAATTTAGGTTCATTCTAAGGTAAACAAACTAGAATATATTCTAAAACTAGAATATATTTTAAATTCTATACAACCAAAGCTGCCCAAGTTTTTCCAAACAGGAATTATTAAAGTTTATATGATAGATTTCAAATTATTATAGTTTAGAGATCTTTGCATTTTTTGGCTATATGTACAGATACAGGTAACAGTTTCGAAAAATGGCTCCAAATTGACTGTGAACATTTGGAAGAAAAACAACTGTTATTTCTTATTTAGCTTTGCATAGTGGTTTGTAGGTACTCAGTATCTACTTAGTGATCAAGAAGTATGAGAGAGTGATGCAAACAATAAAGTTTGTCTCAAAAGACTATCAACCTTGCTTCTAACCTCAGATCACCATGACCTTGTCTATTGCAGGAGGTTTTACTGAAGTTCCTTGGGGCCTTCTGAAGGCCCCAAGAAGACAGAAACAACATAGAAGGCAGCAAGCCCAATGGAGGGGCTTAGTAGGCATACTCTCCATGGAACGGGCTCTTTGAGTCAAGACAGCGGAGAAGGCCTTGATGAAAGGAGTGGGAGAACACTAAAGCCAGCTGACTTTAGTGGACAACTGAAGTGTCTGATGTCTCCCCTTTTGTCTGACTAAAAATCAGCAGAAAAATAAAACATACGCACCTTCAATTTCAGTCCAGTTGACAGCAATCTCTGCTATTGGAATTTTAAAGAACTGTGCTATATAGAGCAGTTCTACATCAAATGCCCTGAAATAGAAAATACATTGATACTTATTTTTAAAAAGACAAATAGAGCATAATTAGATCTCTACTTTGGCATGTTTTAAAGAAGCTTACACAGCAGATGTAAAGCCTGTACTGTAAAACTGAAGATCAGATTCACAGAGGTCAAATAATTAAAAGCTCAGTGGTTCAGAAGGTCCAAGGCAAATAAGGTAATTTAGTATGTCACTGTATAACATTGAAATGAGAAATATTATATCTCTACCACAACTCAGAAACTCTCAGAGGTAAAAATGGCTTCATGGGCTCCAAGAGAAAATTTAATCCTGGAAACTTTCAAGATTGAAGTTTTCCATCCCAGCCTTAACTAGCTCAAGGTATAGAACTGACAGCATTTCAGCTGATTGTGTGAGCTGATGAAAAAAAACTCTGAGAAGTTCTAGGAGAGAATGTTCTCAATCACTTTAGATATCCTTGGTTATTTTCTTCTACCACCAAAAGATCAAGGTTTCCTTTCTAATACAGTGTCCCTAAGGGCTTGTCTTCCCCTTTTCCCTTCCCTGTGCTGTCCTGGAAAACACAGTATTGGCAACTATTGAAAGTGAAAAGGTACTTTAGACCAGTCTGAAATGCTCTTTGGGTATAACCAAACACACACAGGAATTAGATATATCGCTTGTTTCTTGTCCTAACACACACTGCTAAAACCATTTCTAGTCTAAATCCTCAGTTCCTCCTTCCTTCTACTCACGAAAGAGTCTTTCCTAAAGCTCCTCTGCAGTAAGCCCCTTGTTTGGGTCAAACCTGTTTTCTCTAAAGGCTTTGAATCCTGACTCAGAAGTTTTTCTGGATTCTGCTTACAAAACTTCTCTGAACCAGTTACTGCTTTCACTGGCATTAGGTTCAGGAAGAAAAGCATCACTACCTATTAAATCTTCTTCATGCTCCTTTAACTGTTTAAATCCTGCGCTGTTTTGCTTTCATCCTTGAGTCATGAAGCCCCCACTTTCTAGGCTGCACGAAGCACAGTTCGAACTTCCAGGGCTAGGTTGTAAAACATTAATTACTAAGAGCACAGACAAGAAAATGTCTAAAACTCACTTATGTTTAATCTCAGACAACTTGAATTTGGGAGGTTTTTTTTTTTTTTTTTTACCAAAGTACTATCACCATCCATTATGTAACTAGTTTAAATTTCAAGTATTTGGATAATTCAATATGAAAACTATTTCTAAAACAACGCTTTTTCTTATCCTAATAAAATATTTAGAGTTAAGATGATAAAAAAACATCTACAAAAGTGGGTTCTTTTGTGTTTTTAAAAGAACTACATAAAACTTCTGTTTACTTCTGTTATCTAGACTTGTGATACTCGGGAAAGGAGGAGATAATTTTAATATTAAGCCTGGTGCTTACCCTTAACTCTCTTTCTTTTAACACAAAAACAAAATATTAGCTAGTGGGCTGAGTTAGTTCTAATGATACTCAATAACTTGAACAAGATTATTAAATAGTTTTCTAAGGATATCAGTACATAGCTAGTGACTTACCAAAAACAAAAAACCAAAATAATAATGAATGAAGAGGAGTGGGTTAATTAAGCAATTATTAACTGAAATCACTTTATATTTGGGAAAAAAACCTCTAGATCAAAAGGGTTTTTTAAAATTATATTTCTCCTCTTAAACATTTCAAAGGACATGAAGATATTTATTACAAAAAAAACAAAAATTGCAGCTCTTATCACCATACTGTAAGTAAGTGCCCAATCTGTTACCCAAGGAAACATTTTAAGTAAAATGCCAAGTACTTTTGGACAGAGGCTTATGCTATTAGAGGGAAAAAGTATAAGAACTAGTCTCCAGCTAAGACGTCTTCACTTGTTTTTGCAAATGTGGGTTGGGCAGGACCACCATGTTTTCTTTTCTGACTCAGTTCCTGGTTCAGGAGTTATCTTGCTAACAGATTTATTCCTAAAGAACAAAAAGTATGTTGAGACTCTATTAACACAGCAGATAGACATGGACCCCACTGCTCCCTCCTGAAATCCTACTAAAATTAAAGCAATGATAATGGAATAAACAGACAGGAACAGAGAGGGGAAGAAGAGTTGATAGTAAAAAGAAAATTGGACATTGTAAAGTAGCTGGACATACACTAACTAGGGAAGGTGAACAACAGGAGTGGGAGAAGGGTGCCACAGAGCCCCCTAGCGGCTCAGGAATCAGAGGCCTCGAATAGAGTCTGCAGGTGGGGACACAGGTGGGGCTGCAAACAGGAGGACTCACTGAATATCTGTATCAGATTTTCCTCCTCCTAGTGCCTTCCCCCTTTCAGTTCTCTGAATGCTGACAGCCAGGCTCATGGATCCTAGGCAGGAGACTGAAGGATCTCACTTTAGTGAAAACGACCAGCCCAAAAGAAAGTGGTAGTTGCGACTTTTTCTCACACGGCTCATTAGCTTAACCTATAATGAAATCTTCTAGTCAATCAGTGGCTCTGCCCATCCACACAGTGTCTGATGAGTGTTTTAGTGCCATACTAAAGACATGTGAGGAAAGAAGGTGGTGATAAAAGAGAACATGCAAAATATTGGAAGCAAGAGAATCAAAGTAGGGAATGAGTTTTAAATGAGACGGAGACAGTGGAAGATACTATGTCAGGAAACAAGAATAGATTTTTAAAACATTATTACTAAAAAACAAGAGTTCTAGGAAATTATAATTTTGATAGCAGAAATAAAAATTCAAAAGGAGGGCTGGATAATAAAAATTGAGAAAATCTTAAAAGAACAAACACAGAAAAGAAAAGATAAAATTATAGGACCAGTAGGGAGGTTCCACATCTGTTTGTAGGAGAGAACAGACAAAATGGGGAGAGGTGATTGTCAAAGAAATGATTAAAGACTTGGGAAGTTTTCTGCTATTATTTACAGGTGGGGACAGGAAGACTCATTGAATATCTGTATATGATTTTCCCTCTGTTCTGGTGTTCCATACCACTGTAGGATGACTATAGTTAATAATAATGCATTATATATTATAGTTTCATATAGCTAGGAGGAGGATATTGAATATTCCCAACACGAAGAAATGATAATTGTTGAGATGATGGATATGCTATGACTCTGATATGATCACTACAATTACATGTATTGAAACATCACTACGTACCCCATAAATATGTTCAATTATTATTTGTCAATTAAAATAAATAAATAAAAAATTGATTAAAGACTATTTCTCAGAACTAAAGGACATGACTCTTCAATAAATGGTGTTGGGAAAACTGAATATCCACACACGGAAGACTGAAACTGTACTCTTATCTCACACCATGTACAAAAACTAACTCAAAATGAATTAAAGACTTAAACATAAGACCTGACACTGTATAGCTACTAGAAGAAAACAGAGGGGGAAAACTATATGACATTGGTCTGGGCCCCAGGGGACCCCAAAAGCATAGGAAACAAAAGCAAAAACAGACAAATGGGATTAAATCAAACTAAAAAGCTTCTGCACAACAAAGGAAACAATTAATGAAGTAAAGAGACAACCTATGGATTGGGAGAAAATATTTGCAAGCCATACTTCTGATAAGGGGCTAATATCCAAAACATATAAGGAGCTCAAACAACTCTACAGAAAGAAAATAAATAATCCCATTAAAAAATGGGCAAGGGACCCAAACAGACATTTTTCAAAAGATGACATACAAATGGCCAATAGATATATGAAAAATGTTCAACACCACTAATCATTAGGGAAATGCAAATTAAAATCACAATGAGATACCACCTCACACCTGTCAGAACGGTAACTACCAAAAAGACAAAAGATAAGTGTTGGCAAGGATGTGCAGCAAATGGAACCCTTGTACACTGTTGGTGGGAATGTAATTAGTATAGCTATTATGGAAAACTATATGGATGGTCCTCAAAAAACTGAACAGAATTACCATATGATCCAGTAATCTCACTTCTGGGTATTTACTCAAAAGATTTGAAATCAGTATGTTGAAAAAGTATCTACACTCCCATATTCACTGCAGCACTATTCTCAACAGCCAAGTTATGGAATCAACCTAAGTGTCCCTCAACAGATGCATAAAGAAAATGTGGTAGAGAGACCATTCGGCCTTAAAAAGAACGAAAATCTGTCATTTGCGCAACAACACATATGGAAGTGGAGAATATTATGCTAAGTGAAACAGGCCAGACCCAGAGAAACAAGTACCACATAATCTCACTTATATGTGGAATCTAAAACAATTGAACTCATACAAGCAGAGAGTAGAATGGTGGTTACCAGAGGCTATTGAGAGGGCATGGGGGAGATGAGAAGATGATGGTCAAAGGGTACAAAACCTCCAGTAAAACAGAAGAAGTTTTATTTTTTTTTTTTTTTTGAGATCTAGTATACAATATGGTAAATATGGTTAATGTGTATTTTACATTTCAAAATTGCTAACAGTAAATTTCAAATGTTCTCATCACAGAAAATAAGTATTTGAGGTGATCATTATGTTAATTAGCTTGATTTAATTATTCTACATTATATTCATAAATCATAACATCACTTTGTACTCCATAAATATGTGTAGCTACAATTTGTCAATTTACTAGAAAAATTTAAAAAAGTTGTATCACATATGCTTCAAATGTTTATTAAGTGAATTAGTGAATTTTGTAAAAAAAAGTTAAAGAGCAGGAGTTTTCAGATTTAAGGGCCTACTGAGTACTCAACAAAATGCATGAAAAAGAACTACATTAAGGCCCAGGATCATGATCTTTCAAAACATAGTGGAGAAAAAGCTTCCAAAGGGGGTGGAAACAACATGCAAAAAATCAAGATCCAGATTCTCTACAGAATTGGACTCTTCCCCAGAAACACTGCGTGCCAAAGACAATAGAGGAATGTTTTCAGAATCCTGAGGAAAAATGGTTTCCAACTTATAATTCTTTCTCCACCTAACTATTAAAACAAGTGTGAAGGTAGAATAAAGATTTGTTTTTCACATGTTAAGGACTCAAAAGTTTCTTTCTCATATTTTTAGGAAGTTATCCGAGAATGTGCTTTACTAAAATAGGGGTGTAAACCAGGAAAAGGAGATCCAGGACGATGCTGTGTAGCAGGCCGGAGACAAAACAGAGATAGGAGCAGAAAGAAGTTCCCAAGAAAAGAGATGAAACTGATGCAAAATCTGTGTTTGAACACAGTGAGAGAGAACTGTACTCTTTTTTTTTTTTTTTTTTTTTGAGACAGAGTCTCACTCTGTTGCTCGGGCTAGAGTGAGTGCCGTGGCGTCAGCCTAGCTCACTGCAACCTCAAACTCCTGGGCTTGAGCAATCCTCCTGCCTCAGCCTCCCGAGTAGCTGGGACTACAGGCATGCGCCACCATGCCTGGCTCATTTTTTCTATATATTTTTAGTTGGCCAATTAATTGCTTTCTATTTATAGTAGAGACGGGTTTTCGAACTCCTGAGCTCCAGCGATCCGCCCACCTCGGCCTCCCAGAGAGCTAGGATTACAGGCGTGAGCCACCGCGCCCGGCCGAGAACTGTACTCTTGACAGAGTTTGAACACAAGTAAGTGACAGATCCATAGTATAGTAATGCAAACAAAAACTCCAGACTATTATCTTTAGGAAAACAAAAAGCAGTACAAGAAAGGTAATGTAATCACACTGCACTTAAGTGTGAATTATCTTTATATAGCTATAACAATCAATACCGACCCTAACCAAAAGTTATTTTAAAACCATACTTGGAGTTTAAGTGTGGAGGGTGTACAGGATTTTAAGAGAACTAAATGCTTATCCATGGATTTCCTAGTTTGGAAAGTAATATACTAAAACTGAAAACTTAAGAAATAGCTATACAGACCCATTATTTTGACTATAAAAGGAAATACCACAAAGAAATAGCAAAGAAAAGTTGAAAGTGGCTACAGCTAGGGGGCAGCAACTGGGGATAGGGGGCTACTGTTCTTTTGCTGTAAGCCTATAGAACTATCTAACTGTACATTATAATCATGTGTAACACTGATTAGAAATAAAAAGTATTCATTGGAAGAAAGTACATTTCAAAGACTATTTTAACATCTATAAATGGAAAGAATTTAGGTGAGGTACGCTTTGAGGATGAAGATATATACACATTGGCTCCCTGAATCCATAGGTTCAATATCCGCAAATTCAACCAAACTTGAAAATATTAAAAAATAAACAAAATAGTATAAATAAAACATAGTATAACAACTATTTATACAGCATTTACTTCGTGTTAGGTATTATAAGTAATCTAGAGATTATTTAAAATATATGGGAGGATGTGCATAGGTTATATGCAAAGACTATGCTATTTTATTATACATAAGGAATTTGAGTATCTGCGCAGATTCTGGTATCTGCAGGTGGTATCTGGTATCTCCTGGAATCAATACCCTGTGAATACTGAGGAACAATCGGGTATATATCTGAATTTGAAGACCATATTTATGTTACTTAAAAATTTTAAATTTTTAAAATATTTAAATATACATATTGAACATACCCATACACAACTCTGTAGCTCTGAATCCAAAGAGATATCAATAGTCTGAACTTGAGGTATATTCCTTGATAGATTTCTAATACCTAGAAACTTGATTTGGATTTCTTAAAAGTTATGAGAAAAATTTCAATGAATCCTTAAAAAAAACAGCCAAAAGTGACTTTATATAGAAATAAGAAGTAGATGTGCAACTTGATTTCTATAATTTATGTTGTATAAGAAAAAATACATTGTTTTTTAGTTTTTCTTGATTTAAAGTGCAGGAACAGAGATGTTTAAATAAAAACTATTGATGAAGTATTACTGTAGTGATGAGTATGCTGCTAAGCAAATTGATACGTGCATATTTGGTGATTCTCCTTTACAGGCACCATATAAACATAACTGGACCCTAAATAAAAATGTAAGAGGTTAAAATTTCAAATTAGGTCAATATTATGTCAATCAGGTCCAAAACAAATAATTAAAAACTCCTGCACATAAAATTTAAAAAAGAAAAAAAAATCCAATAATGTTCTTTAACTTAACATAACCCCACAAAAACTGTGCTAATATAGTAGCCACTAGGCACATATGGTTACTGAATGAACACTTGAAATGTGGCTAGTCTGAATTGAGATGTGTTGTAAGTTTGAGGACACAGTGCAAACAAAACAATGTAAAATATCTCAATGTTTTTTCATACTGATTGCATTCTGATATGACCATCTCTTGAATATACTGTGTTAAAGGATATTATTAAAATAAATTTCATCTGCATCTTTTTACTTTTTTAATGCGGCTAATGGAAAATTTGCAATTACATATATACCTTGCATCTGTCTTACATTATATTTCTATTGAACAATGCTGCCCTAGAATAGCCCTAACAGAGAAACTTCATGATTTTTAGGTCATCAATCCTAAGCTTTTATATTTCAAGAAACTAAAAAGGCCCTCAACAATGAATAATAGTGTTCTCCATTTCTGAATCCTTCTTTTCAAATTACAAATAACCTAGTTCTTTGATCCTAGTTCTGGACCTAATAGCCGACTGAAAAATATTTAATGCAGATAGAGGGCTTTACTTCTAAAGTTGCTCCTTAAATTAGATTTTGGAGTCCATTAGCTGTCAGTTTATATTAATCTTAAACATAATAAAAGCATGTATCTGAATCTGAAGGCCAAATTTACACTACCTAAAAGTTTTTAATCTAGAAAAAAAGATTAAAAAACACTCCAATGATAACTTTAATTCTGAAAGTATAATTTCTTTAAAGTAATTTTTTGGGGTTATGTGACATATATTTCTAGGGAGATAACAGATCTTTGCAATAAAAAAAAAGTGGCAGAGACTTCAAAAATGGTCATATACTGGAATAATTACGCAGATACCCATCATGAACAGGATTCACACGAACCCATGACTAACACTAAGTATTAGTTCTTTTCACAGCATTAACTGGGTACCTGCTATGTGCCAGGTACTCCATTAGATAGTGGATATACTAGTAAGCAAAATCAAATGGGACTCTTGCTCTCATGGAGCTTATGCTTTAACAGAGAAAAATATTAAATAATTACACAAATAAGAAAAACTACAGACATGATGGGTGCTATGAATAAAGCGCATGGTACTACAAAAGCATATAATTAGGGGCATGTGAGCGAGTTTGGAGAGTGAGGGCAAGCTGCTCTAAGGAGGATCTGAGAGGGAGAAGTTGACAAGGGGGCAGGGGGTTAGAGAAGGGAAAAGTCCATACATGGAGACATGGGTGGGGCCAGACTATGCAGCATGTTTAAATCCTTCACTGGAAGCCACTGAAGGATTGATTCTAAGCAGAAGAGGTGCACATGATAGATCACTTCTAAGTTTTGAAAAGACCCCCGTGGGCTGCAGCATGGTAGTCTGGGGAAGGATGGTATTCTGGATGGTGGGTCGGGGGGGATGGAGAGAAACAGAGAAACATAAAAGTTTAAATCTATAGGCCTTGGTCATGGACTGGATATATACAGGGCAGGTGGGGAATGTCAGGGCTGACACCAGGTTTCTATTTAAATAGCTTCTGTATGACAGTGCTTCTGTATGACAGTGAAATATTCCCAGTATATTCCAAGAGAGCTCAGAAGTATCGAATGCTGCTAATGGGTTAAGTATGACAAGTATTTAACATGACCACTGGCTTCAAGGACATGGTGGTAACTAGATATTTAGATTGAAGGAATGGGAGAACACTCATATTAAAGTGGGGTGAAGAGAAAGAGGTAAGCAAGAAAATGAAGCTAGTCTATACAGATTACTCTTACTCTTTCAAGAAAAGGTTGGTGAGAGAGACAGGGCTAGAGCTGGAAGAGTATGGGTCCCCATTCTCAGTGGAGAATACACAAGACAGAAAATAAATGAATAGGATTAGGTTTTGAGAAGGTGGTAGGGGATGTAGAGGTCAAAAGACTGGTCTTAGGAGAAAAGATTTTATCTCCTATAAAAGGAAGGAAAGAAATGGGTATCCTATTCTGCTTTGGTATTTCCGAGCTTTTTCTTTTTTCTTCAAAGGAAAAAAGAAGCCTAAGGAAACAATTTTTCAGGCCTCTCAATTTATACTGCCTGTAATAAAGGTGAATACATAACTTTTTACCATATGTTGGATTTGCGTATTTTCAAAATAAGATCCAATCTGGGAAAAGTATAAAGGCACAGATTAAGTTTATATACGTAGGTGTCAATGTTGTTTAAATCTGCATGTTCATTATGAGAATACAAGGCTGCTTCTCATTACCTGGATAACTGTTGGGTAATAAGACAGACCAGACACATTCCAGTTAGAAACCTACCATCGTTCAATGTGCAGAGATGAAAACGTCCGTGAAGCTGCTTCTCGAGTTAATAATTTGAACCCACACTGTGTGTCCCTGATTCCTTTGACACAAAGGAACCACACCAGAAAGTGGAACCCATACATGAGAAGAGTACGGAAGTAAGAACGCTGAAAACAAAGACAAAATACAAATGACTTTTCCATTTATTTGTAAAGAAGACATTGAAAACACCTGGCTGTAGATAACTGCATTTTAATATTTAATTGACTAGATAGATCTTACATATGAACACCATTGTTCCAAGAACATCACCAACAAAGTATATTAAAGAAACAGTGAGCATATCTACTGCTTAGAGCAGAGCAGAAGCATTGAAGACGCAGTTACTCATTTCCTGGAGGCTGAGTCAGACAAGAAAAATCAAAGGACCTGGGAGAGGCCAGAGCTTTAGCCAACCAGGAGAGATAGATTTGGGGTTGCTATGAATAAGAATATCTCATTTACCTACATATTTTATGCCTCTTTGCCCCACATATATTTCAGTTTCAAAAAAGGTCAGTTTCCAGAACATATTAGCAAAACAAAACACTAAGCTTTGAACCTGAAGTTCAATACCTAGCTAATGAGAATATTGACGAAAACACACAGCAGAGTATCACAAAGGTTACAGACTAGAAAGGAGTTTGAAACAGAAACCCAGTTTCTCTGATTAGGTGTAGCAGATATCTCATTAAATATATTTCAGAGACTGAGTTCTTTAATACTTTAGATATTAAACTTAAGTACTTTTTAATCCCATCTGAGGATTCACTATTGTTATTAGTGATTAATTTTATTAGTAGTAGTAACAGAAAATAACAGTCCATTATGCATTAAACATTGTAAACTTTAAAACATAAGATGATTATCACTGTATTCAAGACTTTCATATTTAAGATTTAATAAAAGATAGGATCTCTTAAAATGTTCTAAAGTTAGGGTAGTAGACCCATGGAATGGTGCCTTACATATAAGTACATAAGCAACCTATTGAGAGTCTATGTAGAACATTTAATGTCTCATACTATAAAATAAAGGTCTCTTCCTCCTTTTTGCTTTTCATTTTTAAAACTATAATCTTCAGCATCATTCTTCATTCACATGGCTTTTTCTACCATCATGAAACAGAACCCCAACTTAACAAAGTGATAACTTGACAAAGTTATCTCCTTGACATAGGAGAAAAAGCAGACTTGTACTTGAATCCTGGCTCCATTACTGATTAGCAGGGTGACCTTGATCAAGTCACTTCAACCCTCTAAATCCCACTTTCCTCATCTAATGCCTACCTCACAAAGTTACTGTTAGGATTAAATGAGATTATATTAAAGCCTATAGCCAAGTGTTTGGCACAGAAGGTAACTGGAACTCAATAATGTCTTTCTTTTATAAAGGAAGAAAGCTTGAAAGCTTACTTTACTCTCTTGACCACAATTTTACTTGTGTATTAAATAGGGCAGGAAGGAAAGGAAGAATAAAATACTTATCTATGAGGCAAGTAAAACAAACTTTTAAAAATGATCTAGCACTTCTCATTTATCACCTAGAGTCATTAGTTATGTTTTGATGTAAATATGTCTTACCTCTCTAAGTAGGTAGGGCAGAAACCTCATCTTAAAATACTTTGGGAATCTCACAACAGCTTGCTCAGTGCCTTCCACATAAAATACATCCAATAAATACTGGTTGACTGATTAAACCTCCAAAAGAGCATTTATTCTTAAGAAAGGAACAAATAGAAATCGAAAGATAGAAAAATAAAAATTAAAGGTAGAGAAACAATACCTATAAACTACTCTCCTTGAATGATTTTTTTTTAAAGTCAGGGTCTCAATCTGTTGCCCAGGCTGGAGTGCAGTTGCATCATCATAGCTCACTGCAACCTCCAACTCCAGGGCGTAATCGATCCTCCTGCCTCTGCCTCCTGAGTAGCTGGGACTACAGGTGTGTGTCACCACCACACTTGGCTAATTTTTAAATTTTTTTGTAGAGACAGGGCCTTGCTATGTTGCACAGGCTGGTCTCGAACTCCTGGCCTCAAGTGATCCTCCTGCCTTGGCCTCCCGAAGTGCTAGGATTATAGGTGTGAGCCACCATGCCTGGCCCCTTGAATGATTTTTAATGTGATTTGTGTGAGTTTATTCATTAGCCAATAAAAATATTTATAACGGCTTTTGCTTGGATGTTAATAGAAGATGTTTTGTTTTAGGATAATGGCTATTTTTGGAAAAGCAGAAATATGTGGAGTTTACATGAAGATCTTAACTTATATAATTTCTAACATATTTAAAAGCATAACAAGGTAAGCCACAAATAACAGGATATTGTTTTAATTTTATAAAAATATTTAGGGAAGATATATTCTGAACACTATGCAATAAGCTACTGAAGGTGCCATTTGCTATCTTGATTAATTCTTTTATAATTTTCTCATTGTTCACAGACTGGTCACCATGCAAGGAGCTTATATTATCTATAGCACATGTAGGGAAATGGAAGACCATGCTGCAGTTTCCTGGACCTGTGGCAGATGCATGTCTTATCTCTTGGAGACCTTCTATGAGACAGGTATAGTTCTATGAAAATAATCTGGATTTGTACAACAATCCTACTGAGCAGCAGTTATATATAACATCTGCAGTGGACAACTGCTGATCTCTAGTCAGTGGATCAGGTTATCCTTTCTTTCTATGGAATGGCAGCCAATTCTCTGGGGACAAAAGGCACTAAATCAAACACTATGTTTTAGAGATGGAAGAATGGATGAATGAAGACAAAATATAAATACATAGTTTTTGGGATAGATCCCTTGATGTGTGGCTAAGAGCAGTATTAGGTAGAAGATTCAGACCACAGCACAGTCTCATTTTAAGCACTCCTGTATTTCTAGGAAAAATGTATAGAGTTTTCAACCAACACAAGTTCTACATGAAAAGAATTTATACCACTAAAAACAAAAACAAAACATATGGCTACTTTCTACTGCCACCAACAACAAACACAGGTGCCAACTATCTCTGCCTAGATTACTTCAACAGTTCTGTAATTCATCTCTTGCTTCCTGTTTCTCCATTCTTTCTTTCTTCCTTCACCAAGCAGATCATCTTTATTCCTCCCATTAATATATTTTTTTTTAAAAAGGAAAAAATTTACTCACAAAACTATTAAATTAGTATTGGTCTATTTTCATTAATTGTTTTTGTTTGCAAAAACAAATTTTTATTTGTGTTTTCTACACAGATAATTACACCATACTTGCAATATCAGTTTTTTTCACACTACCTAATATTTTAGGTATTAGTCCACGTTATTATATAGTCTCCATTATCATCAGCTCTATTGGCTGCATATTTCATCCAGAGGATATAGCTATGTTTCTTATTGTTGGAAAGTATTTTAGAGTTTCTAATATTTTATAATTACAAATAATGTGCTGAACATCTTGGAAACATATTTTTTTCCTTTTCATATCCTCTGTGCATCAGTAAACTATCAGTTGGACTAGCTAATTTCTAGTTCTCTTCGCATTTTAAATCCCCAGGAATGTGATACTCTCTATGGTTAATAGAATAACCTTTTTCAAACATCAATGAGAGTCCATAGCGTATACAAAATACTGGACTAGATGCTGAGGATATTAAAATAATTTATTTTTATGAAAAGGAGAATTTAGGCTTCTACGCTTGAACTTAATCTTTAAGAGGTTTTGTGACTCTGTTATCAGTATATGTTGAAAAAAATTAGAATTTCTTCATATCTTATTTCAGAATCATTTTGGGGAAGGATCAACCTTTTATTCCACTGGTTCTCAAAGGCTGGTGTCCATAAGGGTAACCTGGGAAATTGTTAGAAGTGTAGATTCTGGGTCCTACCCATGGACTCTTCTAGAGTCTTGATTCAGTGTGTCTAGAATTGGTCTAGAAATATGCATTCAAAAACAAAAACCCTCTCCAGATAATTTTGATCATGCATTGAAAACTACTGCTTTATTCTTCCTTCTGTCTGACCACTTTAGTAGATGAGCTATTGAGAATATAATGGACAATTACTGGACTTGATATATTATACCTACATTTTAAGGTGAAAAAATGATTAAAACAAAAACAAATTACATAGAATAAGTCCTTAATATTTTTCCTCCAAAAGTTATTAACTCCAGTTTTTCGAGCATATTCTACAAAATGAAGAATTTAACATCTTCAGTGATTTTTTTTTAATGCCCTAAATGGACAGTTACAAGCTTATCAGATTTTAAGGCATAGTGCTTTTCTAAGAGAAAGAAAGTTAAAACAAACTTAAACTTTGAAAACTTAAAATACAGCACTTAAATTTACCAGTATGGGAAAAAAAAAGGCAAGTTGACTGGTTAAAAAATGCATCATCTAGAAATTTGCCTTATATTATAACTGAATGGGGACTCTGTGTCCTAAATATATATTAAAAAGAACTGCTTGCATCCTAAAGCAAAGAGAAGTCCACATCCTCCTTGTATGTAATCTTTAAAAAAAAAAAAAAAAAAATCAATTCTGAAATGTGCCAATCCTTTATAAACTTTTCAAAATTAAAAAAGTCATTTCTTTCCTTTTGGAAGGAAACTCATTTTTAAGAGATAAAATATAAAAGCCTACTTCTCATTAAATGTATATATAAAAAAGGAAATACAAGCTGCTGCCCCAGGCCAGTTAACAAAGTCTCACCTGAGCAATTGATTCTTTTTCCAAATGAGCTCGAGATCCACACGCAATAGCCATTTGATCCTGAGGAAAAAAGCAATGAAATAGTTTTTTAGCATTTAAATACCATTAATAAAAATATTTATTTCCAATGTGAATGTCTCATTTTTAGAAATTTACTTTTAAAAATTAACACTGAAAATCTTTTAAAGGTTTATTTTGGAGTTCAGAATACGTACAGCTTGAGGAACCTAATCATACTTACGAAGAGGACACTGAATTTTGCCTGAATAGAGCTACATAAAAAGGGCATGTGGGCCAGGTGTGGTGGCTCACGCCTGTAATCCTAGCACTCTGGGAGGCCGAGGCGGGCGGATCGCTCAAGGTCAGGAGTTCAAAACCAGCCTGAGCAAGGGTGAGACCCCGTCTCTACTAAAAATAGAAAGAAATTAATTGGCCAACTAAAAATATATAGAAAAAATTAGCCGGGCATGGTGGCACATGCGTGTAGTCCCAGCTACTCGGGAGGCTGAGGCAGAAGGATTGCTTAAGCCCAGGAGTTTGAGGCTGCTGTGAGCTAGGCTGATGCCACGGCACTCACTCTAGCCTGGGCAACAGAGTGAGACTCTGTCTCAAAAAAAAAAAAAGGCATGTGTTACTTTAAAATTCATATTTTTAAATGATGTTTTTCTGAATAAAAATACTACATCAATATTATTTGAGAGAAAAAATTAGTGGTATTAGAAAGAAAAGGGTTATCTACAGATGGTATGATTTATATACCTTGAAAATCCAAGAACAGCAATTAAAAAACTACTACAAAGAATTTTAAAAGATTAGTGGGCATAAAATGAATATATGTATAAGTACGGTAGCCTTCACATGTACAGACAATAATCAGAAGATACAACAGAAGAAAAGACAGTATTTATAAGATCAATATAAAATAAAAATTGAGAAACAAATTTTACAGGCAAAGTGGCAAGATCTAAAGAAAGTATGAAATGCTAATAAAGAAAACAAAAGAATAGAATACACAGATCATACCATGATCATGGATAAGAGGATGTGATAACACCATTAAAAAGTCAATGTTCCCTAAATTAATCTATGAATTTAAGGTCATACTAATAAAAATAGCAAATGATTTGTTACTGAACTAGACAAGCTAATTTTAGAGTTACTATTAAAAAATAAAAAACAAAAACAAAACAAGAATCAGGAAAATTCTAAAATAAGGAGGGGCTAGTGCCCCCAAATTTAAAAATATATTATAAAGCTATAATAATTAAAACTAAGGTACTGGGATGTGAATAGACAAATCCATGGATGATAATGGAAAGGCCAGAAACACATATTAAAAAGCCATATGAGTACTTAGAATATGATAAAGGTGACATTTTAAATCAGTGGGAAAAAGATAAACTGATAATGGTGTGGGACATCTTGGTAGCAACTTGGAAACAAAATTAAGTTGGACCTGAGCCTCTTAATGGAATACTAGGATACAGTCCAGATACAGCTGTTTTAAGTGTAAAATATCAGAAATCATTTTGTAAATTATCTCAAGGAAGGCAGAAGGCACAAGCACACAAAACCCAGAAGAAATGATATGGCAATTTGACAATAAGATTTTGAAAAACTGTGTGACAAAACAACACAAATCTACAATATTCAAAGTTAAAAGATAAACTGGAAGAAAATACTGGCAATTTATATTACAGACAAAAAGTTAATTTCCAAAGTGCATAAAGTGCTTCTATGAATTGGTAAGAAAAAATACCCAACAATCCAATTAGATAAAAGGCAAAGGCTACAGAGTCCACAAAGAGGAACTGAAAATAGCTCTTTAACTGAAAATATCCTCAGTCACATTTATACCAAAAGCAACGCAAATAAAACCTATCAGTTTTTATGCTACCATGCCTGCCACTCTCATCCACAGCAATTTGATAACAGTTATCAAAATTACAAATATACATATAACTTAACCCAGGATTCCAATAATTCTTCCTATAAATACATTTGCATATGTGTAAAATGACTTTCATATAGGTTAACCATTTCAATATTGTTGGAAGCAGCAAACCTGCATATCCACCCAAAGAGACTGGCTGTGAAGGTGTGAAAGAATGAGGAAGTACTTTTATGTATAAACATGGTTCAATCTCCAATATATGTTGTTAAGTGGAAACACGGGAACAGCATATGGTGCCACGATTTGCAATTTTAAAAAGGATACATACACAGTACACAGCTTCCTCATAAAAGAAATGGATAGCATTACATCTGGGGGTAACTGAGAAATGAAAGATGGAGGTAGTTACGCTATCTTCTTACATAATAACATTTGAATTTTGAACTATTCACAAAAGTAAAGTGTTCATTATAAGAAACTGGCAAGGATATAAATTTACATATCTGATAAAACTTTAAAGAGAAAAGTTATTATCTCACTACCTAAAAGCAGCCACTGTGTTGTAACATTTTGTTTATTTCCATGTGCTCTTTTTTTCCTCTGCATGAAAAAAAACATAGCTGAAATTTATTCATGTATATTATGTTCCTTTCCACCTAAAAATTTCTCATGTTCAAGTTCATTGCTTTTGAACTTTTTATTAGGAGTATCTTCAAATATACACAAAAGTGGGGAGAATAGGAAAATGAAGCCCCATGTACCTAACACTTGGCTTCATTAATTATCAACACATGGCCAAATCTTACTCTGTGTAAAGTCCCTCAGGACCATCCCACCCAACCTGGGATTATTTTGAAACTAATGCTAGACATCATATGTTACACACTGATATATATTTCAATCATAATATCACTATTATATATAAAACATTAACAATAATTCCTTAATTATCATCAGATATACAGTTTTCAAATGCCCAATTATCTCATAAAAGTTTTCAGTTTGTTTCAGTCAAGAACCAAATAAAACCCATACAAATGGGCTTTTATTTCTTCTGTCCATGGGTTCCCCCTACCTCTTTTAAATTATTTTCTAGTAATTTATTTCTTGAGGAAACTCTTTTGTCCTACAGTTTCCCAGGGTTTGGATTTTGTTGATTGCACCCCCATGGTGACTTTCAACATATTCTTCTGTCCCCTGTACTCCTTGTAAACTGGCAGTTAGATTTAGAGGCTTACTAAGATTCAGGTTTGATTATTTTTCAAGAACTAGTCATTAGTAGTATTGCATGGTAGTTTTTCTTTTTTGTGTATCAACTGTAAGGGCAATACAATATTTCACTGTATAGATTTATCAAACTTTGACCATCTACCTATTCACTGACCATTTCTAATTTCATGTTATTAAAAACAGGTGCCTGAAAGAACACTTTTGAATATAAAATTATCTGTATTTCAGATTTCTTTCTTTGGAGACAGCCATAGAATAGAATATTAAGTTAAAAGTCTGAATTTCTAAAATGCATATGGGCCAAACTACTCTTTAAAAGGCTCTTTACATTCCCACTAACTGGATGTGATATTGACTATTTCATCAAATCCTTGTCAGTTCTAATTATTCTAATTTTAAATTTGCTAATTTAATAAGGCAAAGATTTAACCACATGTGATTTAATTTGCCTTTTTACTTAAAAGCACTTACTATTTGCACTATTCTAGGCACCAGAGATGCAGTGAAAAGGCCCCTCTTCTAGCAAAGCTTACCTTCCAATGGGACAGACAACACTGATTAATTTACACAATACTTACCTAAATTCTTATCACAGGGATACACATTTCCACATGAAATCAATTTCTATCCAAGAGGCCCATATTTCTTTAAGAACCAAAATTTTGAATCTTTTCAACTATAAATCATTCTAAAATCTTATATACTTTCCTGACATTTAAAAGAACATTTTCTCTTGACAATCATGGGGATATTAAATTTCTGAAAATTTCTGTGGTTAGCACAAATTATGGTTGTTAAGGTCAAGGTTTTAATCTTCTAAAACAGGGGTGAGTAAACTACGGCCTGTAGGGTCAAATTCAGCCTGTTTTTGAATGGCTTCCGAGCTAAGAAAAGGTTTTTATACTTGTAAAGGTTGTTTAAAAATAAGAGGAAGAGAACACCACTTCAAAGACCGTATGTGATTCACAAAGCCTAAAATATTTATTCTCTGGCCCTTTACGGAAAAAGTTTGCTATTCTCTGTTCCAGGAGATACCCACTTCTGAACTAGGTTTGTTGGCATTAAATCCCTGCTCTGATAGGCAGCTCTAGTGCTGAGCCACCTTCTCCAATGATTTGGGAAACACAGTTTGAGATGTGCTGAGACAGACTCTCCTGAAAGTTTTCTGTACACTCTACCTCTTTTTACATTTTCAAGACTGCTCTTATAATTTTGCATTCTTCCTTGCTTGATTTCACAAAGACCTCAGCAAAATGCTTATGGAATTGCCTGGTCACTAAAACAAATGATTTTGGAAGTTAAGGGTTCTCTTTTGGAAGCCTGGTCTTCTAACCACATATTGAGACGGTGAAAAAAAATATATTAGCCTGTTAGACTTGCCCACATGGTCCACAAAAAAAAGGGAGAAGCACTTAATTATCATGTTCTTTTAAGGAACAACCAAAATATGCATATACATGTGAAAAGTAGGTATACCAAAACTGCTACTGGCCAAGGATTATACTGAAGGCAAAGAACACTGAAGGTCATTGGTAAGCAATCACTCCAGACTGAGTTGTGTGTGTGGTTAATATCTGCTTCCTACAGTTTTAATGTAATTTTACTTCATAACTCTTTCATATCCATTACTTCTAGAAATCTGTGGGCTTAAAAACCTAAAAACTAAACTTGTTAGAAGTATGTCTAAATGAGAATTTAAGATTTAAGTCATGGCCTGAAGAATTACTCTATGATCATGAAATAGAGACTTTTTGTCATATATTTTGCCTGTTCAGGGATTTTTGATACCATTTCGAAAAGGTAAAGTATATTTTTATTAAAGGAGGTAGAATAACCACTGGTTAGGAAATTGAAAATCTGGGAGGAAAGCTGTGCACACTAAACAAAAAAAGATGTGGGAAAAGAAAATAAAAATTAAATGTTTAGAACTAAGATGTAAATGCCCTATTTGTGTGTTTCATACAAAGCTCTACTTAAATTATGTACATATAGTTTGAAAACTTAAAAGGACAATAATCTTCAGGAAAGAAATTGTAGGCAACTTTTCTAAAATGACCTTATAAGAATCATCAAACCAGAACACATGACCTGGTTACTCTAAGAGTAAGAAAGATAAGAAGTCATAGTAAATTTCTTTTTGTTGTAATTAAACAACAACAACAAAAAATCAGCTGAAAAGAAAAAAAAAATTAGAAACCACTGAAAAATTTACTAAATTACTTAAATGGTCAAAACAACATTGTAGAAGGCATTTAAATTAACTACTGCCATCTAGTGAGTCAGTCCTGTAATTACAGGACTTGACCACTTTGAAACCCATGTTCCTGTTTCATTATTTCAGAACTACTCCACTCACTATTTTTATTAGGGCTTAGGGAAGTATATGCAAGGCATACTTATCAAATTGATGGCTTAAGTAAATTGAGAAAGGAACAGCTATTGCATTAAAGATAGAATAAGAACCTTTACAGACTGAAATCTAACAAGTTGAAGTTTAATAGAGATAAACGACCACACTTCCATTCCTGAACAAAATAATGCAAAAGAACACAGGAAAAAAGAAGTACCAGTATAGGGATGGGGGAACAAGGCCCCAAAGCAACATATATGAGAAAGAGTTGGCAGTACCCATATGAGATAACAATGTAATGTGGTAACCAAATCCACATACACCGAAGCATCTTCAATGGAAAATATAAGAAATAGAAACACACTATGTTTAAACACTGATAGAACGGCTGACAGCCTAAAATAGAGAAGACACCTGGAAAACAGCTTTGACTCTCGGAAGGGCTGTCACACAGAAGTGGAGTAGACTGTTTGGTGTAGCTACAAAAGATAGAATCAATTGAAGGGGATGATTAAAAGGAGACAGATTTGCATTTAACGTAAAGAGGAACTTTATAACTGAGTTGAGACAGAATGAGCTGCTTGGGCACCACTAGAGTTATACAAGCAGAGGTTGAAAGATCACTTGGTATTAATAGTTATCTGGTCTGCTGCTTGTTTGTGTACATAAAGGATGTACTGTTTATGTCTACTTTTGTGCTACAACCGAAGAGCTGAGTAGCTGCCACAGAGACTATCTGGCTTTAAAGCTGAAAATATTTACTATAAAGCCCTTTACAGAAAAAGTTAGCCAACACCTGAATTACAGAATTAAGATTTCTTCTCATTTCGCTATGCATGTTAGCTTCAAGTTTTCTGAGCAATCTCAGAAAACTGACAGTTCATAAGCTTTATCAGAATCAGAATCATCCTAACTTAAAAACCTTTTTCACTGGGTTTATTCAAAAACTATGGATAATGGAACTTCAACTACTATCATTTATCTGCCTTCTTTCTACCACCTCTAAACATATGATACATATTGATAAAACTTAATAAACTGAGTTCAAATTAATTCAACTGAGTTGTGATATTCTTTTAAATAATTAGGCATACCTTAAGATGCTGTAAAACCAAGGTTGTGAATTAACTGTTTAATCATAATCATATGCTTTAATTCTTTAAAACTCTTAATACTTACAGTAACAATGCAGTAAACTGGATTATGATAAGGAAAAAAGATAGCATCAGAACTTTCCTTTTCAGAATAGTATAAAAGAACTGGATTCACAAGAAGAAAGTTCAGGTTTTTTTTTTTTTCTTCCTGTTATTGTTTGGTTCACTCCTTAACTTTGGCTAAATCATTTAATTTTTCTTTGCCCTATGGTAGAATGACATAGAGTTAACTGCTAAAAATCTGACACCTTCTGCCCTCCCTCTCACTCATGGCTCTCCAAGCCAGAAAAATAATGCAGGAGAAACATTTAGCAAGTCTCTGTGGGTGCTCTGGGGAGAAGCAGGAGATCAAACTGAGTAACATAACCAACTGGATTTTCCTTTTAGTCTATCATGATTTACTAAAAGGTGGGAAAAGAAATACCTTTTTAGTAAGAGTGAACTGTAACATATCCAATAATAAATTTGTATCATATGGTATAAGGCAGAACTGTCCAAGAGAACTTTCTGTGATGATGGAGATGCTATCCAATAAGGTAGCTGCTAGCCCCAAGTGTTTGAAATGTGGCCCATGAGCTTGAGAAAATAAATTTTTATTTAAATTTAAATTTAAGTAACCACATGTGGCTAATGGCCACTGTTTTGAACAGCACAGGTGTAAGGGATATTTTTATAGCTAATTCTTTTAAGCATTATATTAATTCATTTCATATCTTAAAAATAGTATCTGTTAGCAATAAAGGGGAGTGGGGGTGAGTGATGGTGTGGAGAGAAGCAAAACTTCACAAACAGTAAAATTAAATAAGTAAATACTTCCAGGAAGTAAGATATATACTTTGTTTTTGTGCAATTATTAAAATTTGGGGGTTTGTATATATGTTTACTTTTATCTATTATTTAGTTTTTGCTATAATAAATAGAGATTTTAATAAATATATAAATAACAATCAGTTCTAAACTAGGTCTATTTTATTCATAGATAGTTCTATTTATTGATCTTATTTTGGCTCTCAATCTGTTTCCTTAAGTTCTGTAATTTCTCTTTTAACATCATTCTCGTCTTGTCATCTCACCTTTGAACACCTGTGTTGTTGAATTCTCATTTTCTTTTTTTTTAACAGTAAGTTATAAATGTTTTTCTTTTTATTTATTTATTTTTATTTATTCCAGCATATTGTGGAGGTACAAATGTTAAGGTTACGTATATTGCCCTTGCCCTCCCTCCTCCCTCAAGTCAGAGCTTCAAGCGTGTCTATCCCCCAGTTGGTGCGCATCACACTCATTATGTATGTATATACCCATCCCCTCCCCACCACCTGCCCGACACCCAATAGATGTTATTCCTATATGTCCACTTAGGTGTTGATCAGTTAATACCAATTTGCTGGTGAGTACATGTGGTAATTCTCATTTTCATTAAGTATTATTTCTTTAGCCAAAATGCTCACATGTAATTTTGTCCTTTTCCTTGGATTACATTGTCTTTCAGGTGGGGTTTATCTTTCTTTTGTATGAAACTTTCTTTAATTCTTTTCTTGTAGTAATGTGTTGGTGTAGCTGCCATTTATTCTTGATTTTGTCATGACTAACATGGGCGGCTCTCCAACAGAACAGGTGAATTCTCCTTGACATACTTCTACCTTTTCCCCCTCTAGAGTTTCAAGGCCTGAGTATTATACCTGGCATGGGAGTTGAAGGAGGAAGGACCCTCCCTTGGAGCTCTATGTGGCTTTGGTTATTTGGGTTTCCCTTGCTTTCGTGAGATTTTGTCAAGTGCTCCATACAAGGGCATATTCCACTGAGTAATGGATTTAATCACATGGGTCTGCGCCTCCAATTTAGCTTTAAGTCCTAAAAGCAGCAAGCCCTAGCAAGTTTTCTTGCTTCTGTGAAATCCTGACACACAATGTGATGGTAGGTAGGTGTATTGTTTCATCTTGTCCAAGGGTGCTATTTCATTCTGTTTGATTCTTTCCAGACTGGGGGGTATTTGGTAAAAAGCTCAGAATTTGGTAAATTCACCTTCTTTCTCTAAATGGCTTTTGAAAGGTGGGAGAATGACACTAGGATTTTCTTTCTTTCCTCGACCTCTACTTTTTGAAGTGACAGTATGAAGTTTTACATAATCTTTTGAGTGGTTGCTGCCTGTGATTTTTATTGTTGTTGTTTCATCAAAAAAGGCAGTCTGTGATCCATTTTCACTTCACATCTTTACCTGGAAGTCTCTTTTTAAATAAAAGCTGGGCTATGCTTTTAAATAAAAGCCTTAAGTGAATATGCATAATAAATATTAAAACTTTGGTAGAAGCAATTAGAAATCAAGACAGAAAAATGGCTACAATATTAAATAAGTAATTATCAAGTCAATCTCATAAAATCAGTCAATGTTTGTAACAAAATGATCAGCTCTTCTTTAGGACTAAAATATTTATACAAGAATTGTACACTAAAAACCCCCAATTTTTAAACTTAAAGGTAAACTCCCTTTTAATTTTACTTTAGACCCCTGTATTCTTGATTGAATGTCATTTAAACTATATTCTTATACTCACAGGCCAGGGCTGTAGATCATTTAGTCCCTTTTCTAATTTCTCAACATCTGGAAACTTTGTGGCTCCATCAGCATCTGCCATTAGGATCTTTTTTCCTCGAGAACTGAAAACACCCTGTATTTAGAAATTCCAAGTAAAGGAAAATTGCTTAAAATTAAGATTAAATTCAATGACATTTCAGTTTGTTCTGTTTTACTTAAAATACCTAACAGTGAAATATTAGGTATGAGATGGCAGAAGGAGGCCAAAGTTCACTGAAAATAAATTACCATAAATTGATAACATTCCCCCTAAATCTATTTATTGCCTCTCTTTATTATTTTAAAAACGTTGTGAGGTCATACTACTAATACCTTGAAAAATATCAACATAATAAAATAGGTTTGGACAAACTAAAGATATTCTACACTGCTAAGAATAAAAAGTAAAATACTTAAAATACATGTATTTTATATGTGTCATAATGCTTAAAAGGGATCCAGGGCTGTTTAGAAGCACATATAAAGAACATGTTTATGAACAGGTTGAACAATCTAACATATAGACTTGCTGTGAAATACATAAGATAATAGATGTTTAGTATTCTTTATTACAGGATCTAAAGTATGTGTGGCCTTCACATCACTGCCAAACTCCTTGAAAAAGTACTTGACCATAGCGGCTGGCTCCCATCCATGTTTCCTCAATCATCCTTTATGCTCTCTATTTCTCATGTGCCTCATTTCCTCAAGGAACTTCCTAGTTCTTTTTCCCCATGACTTCCTCCTTGCCAGGGTACTGGCTTTCGACTATCACCTGACATACGTGGATGGCTCACTCACACCCTCTTGCTCTTCTGAATACCCTTACTTGTAACCTCAACTGTAATATGGCTCAAACTCAACATATTGCCTCTCACACCTGCTTCCCCTCCAGTGTGTCATTCTTTCTATTAATGGCATCCTCATCATTCTCCCCCTTACCCAAGGCCACTGGTACTCATTCTTCTCCCTGATCACCAGATCTGATTCTACCTCTTTTAATAGCAACCACATTTGTCCCCACCTTCTCTTCTCTTGTGTCATTATCTTAATCCAAATGTATATTTATTACATCTTGCCCTACAATGCCACACTCACTGCTGGCCGATTAATTTTTAAGTGTCATTTAGGCAATGGTAAAAAGTTTAAAAGCCCCTAGTCTATAGCTCATGATCTGAACTCACCCACCCCTCCAGCCTTATTGCTACAGCCCAGCCACATGAAGCATGAGCAGGTCCTTTACTGTGGCTTGTTCTTTTACATCTCTGTGCCTTTGGTCATGTTCCTCCTCTGCTAAGCTCCCTGTCTCCCACAACTTTTTTGTGTGGATAAGTCCTAACCCTCCCTGAAGACTCCACTCAAAATTTACCTCCCCTGGGAAGTCTTTTCTTCTTCTCCCAGATGAAGGGTGGTGCCAACATCTTGCATATATTTCTATTGTATAATAGCATTTACAACACTATATGGCAATGGTCTGTTTCTCTACTAAGCTGTGATATCCTCAAAGATAGAACTGGTGTCTTTCATCTCAGTTATCTCTAATAAAGTGCAATATTGGGTGAATAAACAGATAGATTTAAAGCCCATTTAAATTGATGATATTGCATTAATTCTACCTTCTCTCTCTTTCACATATCCTATGACCCAGTTGGAGTGAATCACTGTTTCTAGTACATATCCCAAGAGTTCCTACTTCTGTTTCTTCTGGCTTTGCTGAATGGCATGCCCTTTTCTCAAATCTTTCTTTATAGAGTTATCAGAGGGGTTAAGAGCATGGATTTCAGAGTTAAATTAACCTAAGCCAAATCTTGACTCTACCTCAGCATCTATCTGACTTTGGATAAGTTACTTTACCTATCTATGCCTTACTTTCCTCATCTACACATATAATCAAAATAACAGCACCAAGCTCATGTGACACTGTGAGGAGGATTACATGTCATAATTACGTTGAAGTGGTTAATTTACTCTCCAGTTCAAAATAAATGATCAGTACACAGAAGCTGGTGTTCACCATCATTGGAACCTTGGCTTCAATGACATCTCTTTTGTGAAATCTGTTATTTCCCTCATATGGCTGAGACTGTTAGTTACCTACCCAAGACCTATTCTTTCCTTCTTCCTTCCTGATTTGGTTGGGAATAAAAATGTTAAAAAAATAATTCTCAGCCTTCCTTGGAAGTAGGGGTGGCCCTGTGACACTATTCTGGCCTATAAGATATAAGTAAAAGTTATCAAGTGGAGCTTCTAGGAAAGTTCCTTAAAAAGAGTTAATCCAGCTGGCATGCATTGTTTAAACTCAGCCCTTCTCCTCCCTGTTTGGAATGTGGATGCAATAGTTAGTGCTCCAGGAGTCACCTTGTGTCCATGAGGAAGGAAGAAGGAGTCAAAGGGTAGAAGCCTAGGTTTCTGATAACACTGTGGAATTGCTGAACAAGTCCTGGACTGCCTACCTCTACACTTCTTTTTATGGGTGAAAAATAAGTAAATCAACCTTTAAGTAATTTAAGGAACTGTTATACGAGTTTTCTTTTACGTATCTTGATTTCTGAACTTTCTTTCAGTGTATCTTGATTCCTGATACACCTCAGCTGAAAGTAATGTCTTCTTTCTTAGCACTCCATCTGTATGTCTCCCATAAGTACAATCACCTTCTTTTTTACTTATGCAAAGGCTTAGACTACACATCTCATCATGGCAGAACCAAGTCAGATTCATCTTAGTTCATACTATCAAGCATAACACAGTGCCTTCATATGGGTAAAACACAAAAGCATTTTGTAAATTGCAAAAAACAAATAATACAAATCACATAATCTTATTATCTGGTAATTATATTAAAGATACATATAGGTACATAACATTTTAAACTTTGATTAAGATAAAATGTATTTTTATTAATCACCCAGTATTTTATAGTTATGATGTGGTATTTTTAGATTTGATTAAAAACACATGAAGTTATTTATTAAGAATATATTGTCACTAACTTGAATTGCTGGTCTTCAACCAGCCAGCTGTAGAACATACATATATAAGTCTTCAAAAGAGGTTATTCAAAATACCTCTTTTAGATAAAGATGTTGAAAATACGTATTACCATCCTAACAGCTCCGCCTTTCCCACGATTCTTCACCAGCGTTATCACCCGTATTTTGTCACTTCCATATCTCTGGCAATATTTAAAAGCTACCTGTCAAATTATATAAAAGTCAGAATAAGATTAAGTTGGACTCTTAGAGAGTTATATAAACTGGGTTTCTCATTTTGGCTCAAACATTGCTATTGCAGTTCGCCCCTTTTTGTGACAAGATTATACCCACTATACATTTTGGTGGCCCAGAAGAGTTGTAGAATCCCTGGTGCCAGGATATGACACTGACCTGCTAGGCTGAAGTCAATTTCCTACAGGGAATCACCAGAATAGGCAGTGATCTTCTCTTCTCTGGATTCCTCTACCTAAGCCACTGAGCTGCTAGAAAAAACAAAAGTTGTGTGCTAACTGACTGGTACGAACTTGTGATGGGCCCTCAATACTGGTTAGCAACATGTTTACTTGTTCAGGTCAGCAGTTATTCCCTAGAGAGGTTGTTTGTATCCTGGACCATTTCCCCTCAATTTTTTTTCACTCAAGGTCCTCTCTCTCAGCAGATATCTATACTGTGTCTTGTCCTTCTCTTCTGAATCTTCAATCTCTTCCTCTCTCCACTGGGTCCACAGTCTTAAACCTGCTAAAACCACAAGCATCCTATAATCTTCCCTTTGACTTCACAATTATCTTTCCGGACTGCTGCCACTCTCTGATTTATAATCAAAGTCATGAAACAGTGATATGCATTTACAATCTACATTTCTCCATCACTCATTTATTATTTCTTTTTTTATACGTTTAAATTTTTAAATTTTTTTAGGTCTTTTTCTCTTAATTTCAAAATATTAAGAGGGTATTTTTGTTACATGGATATATCCATTGTAGCATGGTTCACACCCTTTGCTTTTTTTCCACATGTCCTTTCTATTTAACTTTACTCCATCAAAGTCACCCTCCCTTTTAACAATCATTTCCATATAGCTGTAAAGTCATCTTTATCTGGTGTTCGCCCTCCTCCTCCAACTGTTCCTCTTCAGTTTTCACCCAAACTCCTTTTGCTCAGCTTGCTCCTTAAATGCTGATAATCCCTACAAGGACCAGCCCCACCCTGTATAATCACACAGCTTATGGGCAAACCTTGGCCGATCTTCTCTTCTCGACACATAAGCTCAGTGGGAGCCACTGCATAGGTTTAATTACCACTTATATCATGAATCTCAAATGTCTGTCTATAGTCCAGGCTTCTCTCCTGTGTCACCTACAAAAACCACAGAATTTCATTCATCTCCTCTTCCTATTCCTGCTCAGTCCATATTCCTCACTGCAGCAAATGGCATCACCACCTCCCAAGTTGCTCAAGCTAAAAGCCTGAGAATCACTTTCCATTTCTATCACCTGTCACAATTCCCTGTCTACTACAACTCATCAAATTGATTTCTAAAATGCCTGTCAGCCTCATGCCATCCCCGCATCTTACTGACTTCATTCAGGGCCTTATCCCCTGAAGTCTCCATGTCTCTAGCCTGACTCCCCAATTCATTCCTCAAAGTTTACGAGTAACCTTTCCAATATGGAAATTGGTTCATGTTTGCCCTGTTCCAACATCCTCAATGATGACCTATTGCTTAGTATGAGTTCCTTATCATGGCATGCATGGGAGACGCTTTGTGATGTGGCCCTCATCTAACCTTTTTAGCCAGTTTCTGAGGCTGCCCCATTAGTACCTTATACATCAACAGTATTAAGATTTCCAGAACATACCATGCTCTCACACTTCTATGCCTTTTCTTGGAACATTGCCTTATAGCTTCTTCACCTATCGGGCCAGCTTAAGACAGCTGAAACACCATTTCTTTTTCCTAGCTTCCATGCCCATCCTCACCTTCGCCCAGGAAAAAGGAAAGTATAAATCTAATAATAATATATACTCCTAAAGCATTTTCTCATTCAACTGTTACTTTACTCATCACATAATGCAACTGTAGACTTTGCCAACTAGGGTGTTAGCTACTTAAGGGCAAAGATTAATACTTCTAGTGCCTGACACAGTCTAGAATTGATCAGTCTGAATGAGCAAGCAAGGCATGGTCCTTTGCACACACTCCTACTGTAGCATTGTGGCAGCTGATGTTAGCTAGCTGCCTATCCAACAATGCCTCCTTCTTCCTTGCTGTTATGGACCTGACCCTGCACAGTGACCTGTGCTGCCCTAGGCGATGAAGCAGGACTGCTCTAAGTCCTCTTTGCCAAGTACTTCTGCAGCCTCCCTGGCATGCTGGATGGTCATGTGACCAAGTTCTGGCTCATGAACTCTGGGTATGGTAGTCAGCATCGACTGGAGGAAAGGAGAGAGGAGTAGGGCCTTCAGGAAAAGCTTTTTATTCCTAGTTAAAAAGGAGAGAGGCACACAGATTCTTAAAGGCCTGGCTGTTTCTTTTTGCTTCAGGACACGTAATATTCAGAGCTGTGGCCATTTTGTGATGAGGGAGTGCATGAAAACCAAGAAGATATGGACCCAGCAACTTCACAGTTTAAATGCTAAGCCAACACTAGAATCTACTATGTCCAGACTTCCTGGTGTATAAGACAATTAACACATTAACTGCCATGTGAGTTGTATTTAACTCATGCCAGTTTTGAGCCCGGGTCCTCATGAAGCAAAACCTGAGCAAAATCCTCCTGTTGGTTCATGAAAATCTCACTTTTTGACGTTCTTATTGTTATAATTAATGTTGACAATTCTAAAAATGTGGATTAAATAAACAGAAGTCAATAACAAATTTTTAATTTAATTAGAAAGGATTGTTTTGTTTTTGAAATTTTTATTCTGTTTTCATAATAAAACACCGTGGCCCCAAGGAAAACATTTTTTTTCCCAGTGTGGCAGTCAATGTGTTAAATGCCTTTATTATCTAAGCTACTTTTCCAACTGATAAAAATACCAAACACATGGTTCTCTAATTACTTGGATCATGTCTCTGCTATGAGATGCAAACTCCTTCAAGGCAGAGAGTGGTCTTGCATCTTTGTATTCCAGTACCAGTCAGAACTCTTGACTCCTGCTCAACAGCTCAAGAAATGTCTATTCAAAGAACAATTTATTTGTGCTATTAATATTTACCCTGAAAGGCACAAAGCTTGATAGTCATCATAAGATCTAAAACCAGGAAGACAAAGTCATTGTGCAAGCTGAGTGAACCCAAAAGAGCTTTACTAGGTCAGGGATGAGAGGCTCCCCCTAAAGAGCATGGTATCTTGGGAGGCTGAGGCAGGAGGACTGCCTGAGCCCAGTAGTTAGTTCAAGACTACAATGAGCTATGATCGCACCACTGCACTCCAACCTGGGCAATAGAGTGAGACCGTGTCTCTAAAAAAGAAAAGGAAAATTATGGTATCTAGATTTGAAGAAAGCAAACATTGTTGAAGCCACACTGTTTGGAATAGATGCATGTTGAAACTTTACAGCACGCCATCTGGAACGCTCCAGCAGCTGTCACTGGCCCACCGTTTGTGAATTGAGTTCATACTGAGTGCTTATTCATCTTTCTGATATATTATTTAAGGACGTAATAAATGTCACTGTACAACTACAATATTCTCTTGTACTGTACTCCTTAGCCTGAAACCCCTCAAGAACAAGGACTATATCTACAATTTTCCTAATACCACTCAGACTGTAAGACATTTAACAGGCAATCAATAAATATTCAACTTAGGGGAAACTGGTTTCTTTTTTTAAAAAAATAAAAACTTCTACTAAATATCACTTCACACTTCCAGTTTCTTCCAACCTTGGGAGCAGTAGGGCCAACTGCTAACCTCTTCCGCACCTGTCCTACTGAGGAGAGGGCATCTCTGATCTTTCCAGGAGAGCAGCCTGCCACTCACAGGCCAAGGGCCGCCACAAAAGTGCTCCTCAGGAGAAGTTACTTTTCCTTAGCTGGGTTGAGGCTGCTTCTGTAATCTCAGCTGCAAGCGCCTCATCTTTATTTTTGATGTTATTCTCTTCATGTATTAATAAACTGCTGAGACAGTTTGTGTTTGTAACTTTCATGTCACACTCACTATTCAAAGTGCAGCAATTATTCTTCCTCCACCAGAGCCCACCAGTGTTTTCTGGCCTCTATGCCTTTGTCTACACAATTTTTCAATGTAAGTATACCATACTCCATGCTCCTAGTTATAATCAACCTTGAAGGTTTAGTTCAAAGGTCACTTCCTTTTTCTCAAATTCTTTATAGCATTCTACCTTTGGCCCCACTTTTTACCTGCAGGACATAATTTGTGGGCTTGTCACACAACTGCCCTGAGAGTCCTTCCACAAAGGGGCGGGCTCCTGTGTTTGTATGGCCCACCCAGTGTCTGGCACGTCATGCACAGCTAGTATTTAACAAAAATCACTAATTGATGAATAATCAAGTGAACAGATTATTTCTCTGTACATTTACTTTAAGGTTTACTATGGTGTTATTTAACAAGACTATTAAGAGTATCATAAATTAAAGCTTTTATTATAGAAACACAAATGTCAAAAAAGAAAATGTGAGGCATTCTTAATAACAAAAACATTTAGATGTTTGGAGAGTAACTTATGAGGGACACTGGTGAGATTTGATAAATGTACTACTACAGAGATGAGTGCAGCTGCGCTAGGCAGAAACAGGTCTAGGAATGTAGGAATGAAAAGGGATAACGCCTTGAGACACTGGCACCTCCTGGAGTAAACCTAGACAGGATATGCCAAAGGACACACCTGATTCCCAGTGGCAGATATGAAGGCAGCTTCTTATATGTATGACTGCTTTAAAAATTGTCATGCAAGGTGGTGCATAAGGAAAGGAACTATGCTTAGGAAAATGGAAGCATAAATTGGTAGGCAAAGAGGATTCCCTAGAGGCCAGGGAAAAATGTTGTTGGGTATGTTCCCTCCCTGGATGGTGATCTTCAAAGCTTCCCTGGTCTTATGGAGCAGAGGAACAGCTGGTATATTCTGCATCTTTCCATAAATGAAATCTCTTGTTTTTTCTACTGCCCACACTATAACAGTGGAGAATATTAGGCACAGTTTTAGGGTCCTCTGGTGAATGGAGATGAGATTTCACATGTGCTAAATTATTCTATATTTTCTATCTACTGGCAATTCTAAAAGCAAGTGCATTTACCTTTGAAGTCTGGTCTTTACTGCCATCATCAACTACTATCACCTCGTAAGTGAACGTAGGATCTCGTTTCTGCAAGAAGCAAAAATAAGATAACAACACAATTTGGCATAACTGCCATCAAGAATCTAATAAAACTGTATGTAATTTAAAAAACAATTTAGTGTTGATATGTATAAAATTTGAATATAAATATTACTGCACAAACCACATAAAATAAAAAGGCTACGAACAAAAAAAGGAAAGATAGTGGGTAGGAGCAAGGGTGAATACTGACTAGATCTCTCTGCTGCTCTTCCCCCATCCACCCTGCACCACGTCAGTAGAAGAAGCCGGGTACTTGTGGTGCCACTGCACATCTGTGAGAGGCTACAAGCGTACAAGGAAAAAGTGCATGAGGTTTGAAGTCAGAGAGACTTCCAACTCAGCTGCAGCACTTCTTAGCCTGATGACCTTGGGCACCTTAACTTTTTTGGCCTGTTTTCTTATTTAAAAAAAGAACAGAACAACCTGGTCCATGTGGCTGGTGGAAGATTACTTGTAATTGAAGAAGCAGCCTCACACATAATAAAGGCTCAGTTCCCTTCCTCTTTTCTATAAATTTAATTTTTGGAGTAATATGGCCCCTACTCTTTCAATGAATCTTCCATCTTCCCTTTATATAAAAAACCTAAAAGCAAAGTACATCAAAAGAAATTTTTTTTTAAAAAAGAACCAGCTATAAAAACTCACTTAATTTTTAACCTCTCCAAGGAGATTCCAATGGCAGCTGATGTTATAAAAGAGGGTTGTATATTACTTTTCTTCTCTTTACATACAGAAAAGAAGAGGAGAATATGTGAGGGGTGAATCTTAAGAACAATAAAGAAATACAAAAAGTAATTTCAACTTAAGTCTTTAAAAAAAATATAGCTTTCTTAGTCACAAAACTAAAAACAGCATTGTGCCATTATATTAATATAAAGTCTGCTGATATACACTGTCACTCAATTTTAAATATATCATCAGGAAAGAGAGGATAAAAAGTAGGTAGGAGGGAAAAGAAACAGAAATGTCAGCCTTCTGGTTTGTCCTGGGGTCACCCAGCTGCCCCAGCAGCAGTGTGCTATGTGCTGGGCTTGCCTGCTAGCAACGAGCCGAGCAGTGGGCGGCCCAGCCATCGGTGCGGTTCCAGTACTGCCTCTCACAGTGCATCTAGCTTGGGGTCCACAAGTTGGTGACCTGATCTAGTTTTAATTAGAGCATCATTTTAAAAGAAAAAAACATGATACCTGTCTCTTCTCTAGATAGCCCAGAGCTTCATCCATCATCACAGGCACTTAAAGAAAAAAAATACATTAAGAATCGCTTTTGAAAATTATTTTCCAAGCCCAGTACACTCAGTTTAAATGTGGAAAAAGTCCTGATAATCTAATAAGCCCCTCTGGGACTTTCCCCTATGACCGTTCCCATTTGGAATGTCTTGTCTTCTGCTCACATTTTGCTCATCACTTCTCTGGAACACTTCGGGCCCACTGCTTCAGGATGCTGTCCTGTCCATGGCAGCGAGTATTCACGTTCCCTCTTGTGAACCACGACAACTACCAACTATACACTCACCACAGCCCACGTCTATTAATGTTCTGGCAAACACAGTGAAGTCAAGTACTCTAAATTTCTTTTTCTTCTCCAATTATCCCTTACCAAAAAAATTAAATAGGGCTTACACCGTTTTTCTTCATTGTATGAAGGCACAACAACAGAAAGTTGTTTGGTAGGTGAGTCCCATATGCTGGGTAAAGTTTCCTTCTGGCCTTTGGCATTTAAGAAGAACTTCTCTTCTTCATGTTGATGAAGTGATGGCATTTTTGTAGCAGTGACAAATGCAACAATGAAAATCTAAAAGCAGGCAGACATAAAAAAAGAAATTATGTTATGCTGACTTTTTTTTATATTTGTTAGACTACATCATCTACATGATTTTTTTTTTTCGCCGAATACTCATTCTCAGTTTTTCATTCATTAAAAATGGTCTGGAGGTGACTCCAACATTAGACAGTCAGTCCCCTAATTATTCCCTTACTCATGATCTGATGACTGTCATTCTTTCCATTAGTAAGGAGCTAATGCCTTAGGGGGCTCTTAGTTTCTTCCCATCTGTCATTCCCCAGGCCTCATCCCAGATGTAATAGGAAACAGTCACTACAGGAAGTCCAGTCTACTCTTAGATGCCCCAAAACCCCAATCCCTAGCAAACATGCACTCATGCACACACACAGTGGGGTGCCACCCCTACTTGGAGCCTACATGTGACAGAGGACAAGTTCATATTGTAGTTGCAATGTATGTGGTAAGGATGGACTTCCCATCCAGGACCAGACAGATCCAGAATATGAAAGGAAGAGTCCCCTGACCCCCACAGTAGGAACCAGTGATGCTTAATGTTTTTGATACTTATCTCAAATATGAATTCTGAGAACAGTACTTTCTGGAGTAAAGTATCAAAACTTGTAGGCTCCCTTCCATATGCACTTGGGAGGTAGCTGTGGAAATAACCATTCTTTGTAACATTGTTTCTGTTGGTACATTTTCTGCTTTCAAAACAATCTCCATATTTTTAGGAATGTTACTCATTTGGAATTCGATGACTATTTATATTTAATAATATTCTACTGGGTACAAACAGAAACTAAATATGCTTCTGATTAGTATGAACATAGAAGCAGTACCCAGAGCAGTTCATGCTCTGTACCCTGGTGTTCAGATTGTGATTTCTAAATTCAATTTCTCACTAAAAGCAACCGGTGTTCTAAGAGGATGATTGAATCAGATCTGGGGCAGGAAATGTAAAATGGTAGAATAGCATGTCATACCAGAAAGTGAAAACACTATTAATGAATATAAGGGCTGTGTCAAAAGGTCAAAGTAGTCAACTTGAAGGGACTCCCACTGGTCTATGATGGGAGGATTTGAGCAGCAAAAAGGATAATTATTGTGATGGATCAAAACACATGAAAGATATTTTAAATCATGAATTGATAATGATACAAAAAATAAAAATTGGTCACCTTTGTAAGATGCCAGGGAATCATCTCATTATTTTAAAAACTTGCCTTTTATCTTTCATGTCATCTATAAGTAGTATTTCAGGGTGACTGAATAGCTGAAGGCAAGATTCTTTTCATTATAAAACTCTAGTTAATAAATGAAGAAAGGATGATACAATTAGAATATTCTACTTTGCAATCACAGTGAAATAAAGCATCTAGGTAATGATCCTCAAGGACTGCTAAAACCATTAGGCTGATGACAAACTTTGTAACAGGTAGGTCTGGTTGCCAACATCTGAACCCACTGATCCATCTTAACACCAGAGACAACCAGCCATTACAGGCCTCCTATTGTGACACATGAGCAAGTAGTAAGCATCACTCACACATTTTTCTTGATGAAAAAAAACTCAAACATGCACTTGATCAAGTCTCTAGATCTTGACTGGACCAAACTGAGACATATATATTAATACATAGGCCAGGCTCATGCCTGTAATCCCAGCACTCTGGGAGGATTGCTTGAGGCCAGGAGATCAAGACCAGCCTGGGCAACACAGCCAGATGCGTCTGCACAAAAAAATACAAAAATTAGCTGGGCATAGTGGTCCTATGTACTTGGGAGGCTGAGAAAGGACTGCTTGGGCCCAGGAGTTCAAGGCTGCGGTGAGCTATGATCACCCCACTGCAATCCAGCCTGGGCAACAGAGCAAGACCCTGTCTCTAAAAAATAATAGTAATAAAAAAATATATAAATACATACTGAGACTATATGAGATAATTGAGAGAATGCAAACTGAAGGGGCACTTGAAATCACAGAATAGTTAACTTTCAAAACCATCTGTAATCACCTTATTGTGGTATTTTTTTTATCTGTTAGAAATAAATGCTGAGGATTTACAGGTAAAATGTTGTGTCTTGGATTTGTTTTAAAATAATTCGAAAGGAGGTGAGGTGGGAAGAAACGTAGGAATGAAGAGTGGATACATAGAGAAAACAAGATGAGGTTTTTGTTTGTTTTTTAAATGATTTCTTGTTCTGGCATTAAAAAAACCCTAAGTTTCACTAGCTGTGTGACATTTGAGTATATGAGCTTATTTCTTCAACCTGTTTCCTCACCATAAAATGAAGCTAATATTTGTGTCACAGTATTGTTTTAAAGATCAAATTAGATAATCCCCACTAAACTGAGTACAACACCCAACGTATAGTTAAGTACCATACTAAATAAATGGTTGCTCTTATTATTACTTCAAGCTGGTGGGATTACATACTGTCAGAACAGTATCATAATATACACACTTAAATCTGTGCAACAAATTCAATGCAAGGCAGCTTCAATCTAGGATTGTGTCAAACTCTGCCCCACTGAAAACCTGGGTTTGCTCAGAAACCTGAAATCTCCACATACCATTAAGTGACAGAGAGGACCCCTCCTTCATCCAGACACATATCAATAAAGCAGTTAGGATGCATTGCATTTTCTCTATCTAAACTGCTCCTAAACTGTAAATTTACACACCCTCTGAGAAGATGGCATAGTGCCACCGTCCCCTACCCCCAGGCTGTGGACCAGTACACTCCTGTGGCTTGTTAGGCACCCGGCTGCACAGCAGGAGGTGAGCCCAGGCAAATTGAGCGAAGCCTCATCTGTACTTACAGCAGTTCCCTATCAGTCCCATTACCGCCTGATCTCTGCCTCCTGTCACATCGGTGGTGGCATTAGATTCTGCGTTATGTTGAGTTGTATAATTATTTCATTATATATCACAATGTAATAATAACAGAAATCAAGTGCACAGTAAATGTAATGTACTTGAATCATACCAAAACCATCCCATTCCTCCCCCACTCCAATCCATAGAAAAACTGTCTTCCATGAAACTGGTCCCTGGTGCCAAAAAGGTTGGGGACCGCTGGCACAGCAGCTTTCCTGGTAGTGCTGTCTCAGCAGCTAATCTGAACGCCAAGGAACCTGAAATCTCATTCACTTACTAACTAGCTGGCAGGATCATTCCAAATTATGTTGGACAGAGTTCACTTGGCAAATTTTCTATCACTTATGGTTCAGCAAGTGGCAAGTCTTCACTGATGTGTTTCTGTTTCCAGAGCAATGGCAAGGAAAACTGAGTTTGCATCCTATCGTCCTGCCTGCCTCGTTTAGAGGCAGTCTATTTAAGGGTGTTTAACTGTAGGACACAACGACCCCCAGACATATGGTAACCTGACGAGGCCTGGGGCCTGTCTCTCTCGCTCACCCTGCGACTCGATTTACCTCAATCTGTGACAATGCTCCACCACCACTTCCTATGATATCTGCTTAACCACGCCAGGGAAAGGGAGAGTCTAGAGAGCACACCCCTTCTGGGGGCTCAAGCCCTCGGCCGGTGGCGCCAGAACTGCAGGGGATGCGGGCCCAGGGGAAGCATGGGAGAGGTCAAGGCTGACGGGGCGGGCGGGCAGGGG
>VBSM01003176.1:70840869-70861419 GCA_008086735.1 Cheirogaleus medius | reverse complement strand
CTCCCAGAGTGCTAGGATTACAGGCGTGAGCCACCGCGCCCGGCCTTTTTTGTTTCATAATTTAACATGATGTTGATGTTTTACAAAGATAACTGATTAAAGTACTGGCACAATTTTTCAGGTGGAAGTGGACTGACTGGAGCTAAACTTCAGGACTGTATGAGTCGAGCAGTTACAAGACACAAAGAAGTAAAAAAACTGATGGATGAAGTAATTAAGAGTATGAAACCCAAATAAATAACCATCACGTTTTCAAAACAGATTTGTAAAAATTGTATTTGTTGCACTGTGCACAAACCTTTTATACTAAATAAATATCAAACTACATTCTTCTGAAGGATGTTTCTAGTATTTCTTAGGTCACTTATATATATATTTAGGTACCATGAAACCATTTTTAAAAAGCAATGACTTAGGCAAATCAACCCTAGTTTGTTAAACCATTTCCCTGTTTTTATTTAAAAATCATAGGGTTGTGCTTCTGTATAAAGTTTGTACATCTAGCAATGTAAAATACTGACACATTAAAAAACAAAAATGAAGTAAAAACTCAATCTTTTTGATTCAATGCTCTTGTGTTTTAAAAAAAATAATGCAAGACTCAGAATTTTGGAGTGGTTGGCGTGCCTCTCTTCATTTTACTTTTTGACTGGCTGCCTGTATGCCGATGACGATGTAGTTGAGCTGTTTGTGCTGCTGCTGCTGCCATAGCCATTTGATGCTGCAAGAATCGCAACTGCTGCAAAAGGGAAGGAAAAAAACATCAAGTTATGTTAAATGCAGGTAGGTGTGGAAAGGTGCTTTTCCTGAGAGTGACGAAAACAACAAAACTGAAAGGGAGAAAGCACCAAGATAACAAAAAGGGACTATACCACATTGAGACAATGCACAGTCAAACAGCACCAGTGGCACAGAAGCCTGCTGAGGGCTTTAAAGATGATTCTTAGCAAACTTCAAGATTATGTCTGTTACTTTGCCCTGCCAGTCTATACTGCAGTAACTCAGCAACTTCAGTTACCATTTTGTTGTATAATGATAGTTTATAGCAATATAAAACCAACCTGAATATCAAGATAGTCAACTATGTTATGCTGACTTTCCTTCCTAAAATAATGGTATAACATTTTTCTAAATAAACAGGTATGACAGTTACTAATAGGAACACTTTTCTGCAGTACAATATTAGATAACAATTGGCACTTATAACTGTCTATTTCAAAATATACTGCAAGCTAGAAAAGTATGTTAATTAATGTGCCACCAGCACTTCATGAAAGATTTTAAATTAGGAAAAGAGTATGGCTTAAATATATAAAATATATTCAGTGCTCCAAGTTGACTGGCTAAAATGTCAGACTGTTAAATAAAATTTGCTAAATTATTTACCAATTACTGTATAGTCTTAAAAGACAGTAATATAAAACTAAAGCAAGGTATTCTGAGGTACTTTTGGAGCTGAGTATCTTTAAAAATGTAATCAGAGTGAAGTTGCTGGATTACTTGTATCTGTTGCTGCTGCTGTTGAAAGGCAGAGGAGAGCTGGAATCTCTGCTGAGGAAGGCTTTGCTCAGGTCTGTTCTCGGCAGAGCCAAGCTGAGACAACACTACAGAGAGGAGAAGGGGAAAGCAGGCCAGTCAAAAAGTTTGAAGGCTACCAGGGTTAGAAAAGGACAACACAGAAAATGAAATAATAGAAAAGTTAGCAGTATGATTAATCTTAAGTATCAAATCATAGACATTTCAGAATAAATTTAGTATAGTCTCCTGTTAGTTGATGGAACTTTCTGGACAAGGAAAGGGAAGGGAGTGCAGGTGTGCCAAAGCACTGTATCCCTTCCTATCTTCTCTTGCATTTCAATGATATTGACACTGGTGCTATTTTGTTTAGAAGACTTTCTTTTAAACATAAAATAAGAGTACATTATTAAATTATAACCAACAAAGTAGGAAAAAGGGGGATGGGAAATCCAAGCTATCATAACGAGAAAACTGGTAGACAATTGTTTTAAACAAAGATGTTCCAATGAATATCAGACTACGCTATTAACAAGAAATGTGGTGAACTGAAACTGCATTATTATTTTTAGAGCTGAGTAGGAGGATAGTAATCAATTCAACACTCATTTTACAGATAAACACATTTAAAGCCTACATGGTTTAAGTGACACTGACTCAAAGTAATCAGTGGCAAATCTGTTCCTAACATTCTCATCATTTTTCAGCCTAAAGTTTTTTCCACTAACACTACAGGTATTTTAGGAAATTGGTAACTTGTGTGGTAAAGGTATATAATTATAAATTTACATTTGGAAATTCACAGCTCTAAATTATTACTTTTTGTAAGAATTACTTATTTCCAAAATAAAGACCTTGATTATTCTGTTCTAAAGGACTCCTAAATTCAGACACTGGAAGTTGTATAGGAATTCTAAAGCCATTATTGTAAGCCTGCAGTGATGATAATGTCAAAATATTGGAACACAATCACTCATTCAATCTTCAAACTCTATCATAGTTTTCTTATACATATGTCTTACTGGTTTTAACTATGAAGTTAGAATTACTGTCTTCAATTAACAGGATAATCACCAAAGGTAACTCTGACTCACAAATCTGCTGAAAGTGGTGAATAGTAATTAGTTTAATCTCACTTTTTTTCAAATGACAAAAGTGGCTTACGGTTAAACTACCGACCATTAAGATTTGTCATTTATATAATTACAAGCTACCAGACTGAGACAAAAGATTCTGCAATCTAGAAAAATGTAGTCTCAATAGCTCAGGAAAACTGTAAAGTTATTAAGATAACTAAGACAATGACTAGCAAATATTGAAAACAGCCTTGGGTAGCTTCCTAGGAAGCTGGGTAATTATGTAAAATTTTGCCAGTAAACTTTAACATGAGGAAAAAACAAATGCTGTAAATATATGTAATCAAAGCTTTTAATTAATCATCTGTCAATGAAAAAAATCTCAAGACAGTCATCAGTTAATCAATTTAATAGTTCACACATTAAATACAACTTTACTTTTTCCTGATTACTGCTTGCAAGGGAAGGAAAAGAAAACTTTTAAGTGCTGAGATCCCAAATAGATTAGATATTTTCAGTAAATTCAGCAGATGAAGTTATGAAAATACCTACCAGCTGCTTGTGACTGCATAAAACTCCCTACTCCAGTAAGGTTAATAACAGCAGCTTGCTGAGCAGATAAGGTCTGTTCTTGACTTGTTGAACCTTGTTCAGAACCCTGAATAAAAACATAATGACTTATACAAAAAGGAAAAACAATTTTGAGTTGGTGAAAAGAAATTAGAATTTTTTTTCTGTATAAGAAAAAACAATATTAGACTAGGTCTTGTAAAAAGAATAACAAGGGAAAAACTTAAAAGGTATTTAAAATAAGCAAGAATAAATTTACTGTTTGCCATATTAATCCCTGAAGTTTTTATAAAATCTCATTAAAACAGTTTTTTAGAGCTTAAAACATCCTTTGTAACAGAAACATAGTACTGGAACTTCTAGCCAGCAAAGTAAAGGAAAGAAAAGGCATAAGAGATTGTAAAAGAAAAAAGAAAATTGTCCTTATTTGCAAATGGCACAATGGTCTCTGTAGGAAATCCTGAGCAATCTACAAAAAAGGTCCTAGAACTAGTAAGTTTTGTAGGATTGCAAAATACAGGATGAACACACAAAAATCAATACTCTATACTAGTAACAAACATGTGGAAAGAAATTAAAAATAATACCACTCACAATGGCTCAAAATAAAAATAAAAAACACACTTCAGGTATAAATCTTTTTTATTTTTTTTGAGACAGTCTCTGTTGCCCTGGCTAGAGTGCCAGGGCGTCAGCCTAGCTCACAGCAACCTCAAAGTCCTGGGCTCAAGGGATCCTTCTGTCTCAGCCTCCTGAGTACCTGGGACTACAGGCATGCGCCACCATGCCTGGCTAATTTTTTTTTTTTTTTTCTATTTTTGGTAGAGACAGGGTCAGGGTCTTGCTCTTGCTCAGGCTGGTCCCAAACTTCTGAGCTCAAACCATCTGCCTGTCTTGGCCTCCCAGAGTGCTAGGATTATAGGCGTGAGCCACCACCCCCGGCCTCAGATATAAATCTAACAAAACATATACAGGACTTGTATGCCCAAAAACTATAAAACATTGATTTTGGCTTAGAGACATACTGTTTTCATGGACCGGAAGACTCATATAATAAAGATGGCAATTCTCCCGCAAACTGATCAATAAGTTTAACTCCTTTAAAAATTCTAGCAAGGTATTTTGTAGATGATTCTAAAATTTATATGGAAAAGTAAAGGATCTAGGCTAGCTACAACAATTTTGAAAATACACTTACTACATAAACTACAGTGATCACGACATTGTTGTACTGGCTGAGGAAGGCACATAGATCATCAATGGAACAGAACAGAGAACTCAAAAACAGCCCCACACAAATAGAGCCAACTGAGTTTTGAAAGGTGCAAAAGTAATTCAATTGAGGAAGAATAACTTTTTCAACAATTGGTGTTGGAGCAATTGGATATTCATAGGCAAAAAAAACCCCAAAAAACAAAAACCAACAACAACAACAACAACAACAAAAAAACCAAACCAAACTTGGACCTGTAATTCTCTTATACAAAAATTAACTGACAATGGATCAAGATTTAAAGTAGGAAACTATAAAACTTTCAGAAGAAAACATATGAGAAAATCTTTGGGACCTAGGGCTAGGTAAAGAGTTCCTGGATGTGACACTTAAAGCACATTCCATATAGAAATAAACTATTAACTTGGACATCATTAAAATTAAAAACTTTGCTCTACAAAAAACATTCTGTGATACCACCTAAAATAATGTCTGAAATAACATTTCAGTATATAATGCAAGCCAAACATTTCAAAAGTTATATTTATCTTGAGGGGACCCCGCTGGGTATAGAAAGAAATTGCACCAAGGAGGACAGGGCTGACAGTAAGGGGACATCTTAAACTTGAAACCCAGTTTATGAAATGAACAATACAAAACAGCAGAGCACATCACCTCCATAACAGCTATCATAAAACAATCCCAAATGCAAAAAACCCCGGCTAATACAAATTTCCTCCCTAAAAACATCCTACAAACCTAAAGAAGATTGTAAGACATCACCACCAATGGAATTAACTAATCACAAACAAGCTGTAATAATGAATAAACACCTTGAATAAGAAATACAAACACTAAGAAATAAAAAGACTCATACTAAAACCAAAAGGATGGAAAAAGGTATATGAAGCTAACATTAATCAAAAGAAGCAAGAACTACTAATATTAGAGATAGATAAAAGTCATTTATTAATGATAAGTGGGTCAATTAAACAAGGACATGACAATTCTCAATGTGTGTGCACCTAAAAATACAGCCTCAAAAAATAACCTTCAGCAAAACTGATAGAACTAAAAGGACAGACAGAAACTTCCAGTTTTGGTTAAAGAATTCAACACTTCGGAACGTGTACTTCGAAACGTACAGTCAGTGTGGACTGTAGAAGACCTAAACACTGCCATTCAATAACTTGATCTAATATAAGCAATACTGAGAAGGAAATGTGTAACAATAAATGTTTATTTTAGGAAAAAACAACCTCAATCCAATAATCTAAGCTTCCACTTTACTATAATCCAAGAAAATGTTCCAGAAATCAAGAAGACCTGAATCTACACATTAAAAGGACTCACAGGAAAGACATGGAAAGATAGATTCTGACACATATCTCAGTGAAAATACTAGACTTCAAAGATAAACTTTCAGGGCCTCTAAGCAAAATGGTTAAATAAATAAACTTACAAGAGCAAGATAATTAGACTGGCATCAGATTTATCAAAAACATACAAAGCAAGTCAATACTAGGAAGCATTTTCAATAAATTTAAAGAAACCAAAAACTATAGAAGAAGACAGTGAAAAAGCTTCATGACATTGGATTTGGCAATGATCTTTAATATGATACCAAAAGCACAGGCAATGAAAGTAACAACAGATAAAATGGACTATATCAAAATTAAAAACCTCTGTGCCAAGGACACAATCAAAAGAGTGAAAAGACAACCCATGAATGAGAGAAAATATATGCAAATCATATATCTGAGATATATATATAAAGAATATATGAAGAACTATAATTCAACAATTAACAAAATAACCTGATTAAAATGGGCTACGGACCTGAATAGACTTTTCTCTAAAGAAGATATACAAATGGCCAAGAAGCATATGAAAAGATGCTCCACATCACTAATCATTAAGGAAATGCATATTATTACCTTACACCCATTAGAATGGCTGCTATAAAAAAAAAAAAAATGCCCCAAACCACCACCACCAGAAAATAAAATGCTGGCAAGGATATGGACAAATCCCTTTGTGCGCTGTTGGTGGGAATGATGTAAAATGGCATAGCTACTACGGAAAACAGTATGGTGCTGCTTAAAAAATTAAAAATAGAATTACCACGTGACTCTGTAATCCAATTTCTGGGTATATAATCAAAAGAATTGAAAACAGGGTCTCAAAGAGATAACATTATTCATAACAGCCAAAAGATGGAAGCCACGTAAGTATCCATCAATACATGAATGGATAAATAAAATATGGTATATATGAATATTACTCAGCATTAAAAAGGAATAAGATTCTGACACATGCTACAACATGGATGAACCTTGTTTTGTTTTACACTAAGCAACAAAAAGGACAAATAAGCCAGACACAAAAGGATAAAAAAAAATATGATTTCACTTACATGAGGTATCTTGAATAGTCAAACTCATAGAAACATAAAGTAGAATGGTGGTTGCCAGAAGGGGAAATGGGAAATTGTTAGGTACTGCATATAGAGTGTCAGTTTTGCAAGACGAAGAAGTTCTAGAAATCTGTTGCACAATAATGTGAATATACTTAATACTACTGAACTACACACTTAAAAACGGTTAAAATGGGCTGGGCACGATGGCTCACGCCTGTTATCTTAGCACTCTGGGAGGCTGAGGCGGGAGGATCACTCAAGGTCAGGAGTTCGAGACCAGCCTGAGCAAGAGGGAGACACTGTCTCTACTAAAAATAGAAAGAAATCAGCTGGACAACTAGAAATATATATATATATATAAAAATTAGGGTATGGTGGCACATGCCTGTAGTCCCAGCTACTCGGGAGGCTGAGGCAGTAGGATTGCTTGAGCCCGCGAGTTTGAGGTTGCTGTGAGCTAGGCTGACACCACAGCACTCTACCCCGGGCAAGAGAGCAAGACTCTGTCTCAAAAAAATAAATAAATAAAAATGGTTAAAATAATAAATTATATGTTTATGTATATTTATGCAATTAAAATTTTTTTCAATTTGAAAGAAAGCAAATCAAGGATTTTATATCAAGCCAAAAAATCCTTAATGTCTTAATAAAAAAAAAATAGTTCTGAATGTGCTTTTTTGGAACAATCTACCAAAGGATGAGCTTTATCCAACTAAGACTTGACTGGGAAAACTTGGGCAAAGGGATTAATGGTGAACATTTCATACAACTTAACTGTGAACTAGAGAAACTCTGGGGGTGGGACCCAGAAATCAGTACTTTTTAGTTTCCCAGATGCTTCCAAAGTGTAGCCACGGTTTAGAAACACTTGTAGTTCCTTCTACTTTAATTTACTGCAGCTTATTCAATTTTATTCTGTTTGGCAGTGTACAAGTATTTGTTTTTGTCTGTGTTCCCACTGCCCTATGATGTCATAACAGGGACATCTCTATTCCAATACCAACAAAATCCTATAAACAGAAAGATAATGATTGTATAGAAAATACATGGGCCATCGGGGCAGAAAGACCTGGGTTTGAATCCCTGGTTTGGCTGCTCATTGTGTGGCTATTAGCAAGACTCATTTATCTGAATCAGTTCCTACTATGCAAGATGCAGGTGACATCCTCTGTTCACTATGGCTGTTTTATTACAAATAGGCACCCAATAACTGAGAGCTACTACTGTTAACAAAGAAAAACATTACAGGAAATGTTTGTCCTAATAAATTAAACAAAAGCACCCAAAATATGCTTGGACTATACAAAAAAATGTAAATTCTATGGCAAAAGCATGTGGAAGGCTAGAAAACTCATACCTGCTCCCCAGGCTGTTGAGGACTAGAAGTTGTGGGCTGCTGAGGTTGCTGTGGTGTGAACTGAGACAGCTGCTGTTGCTGCTGCTGCAGGGTGTTAAAAATGAGTGAACCACCTGGAAGCTATTAAGAATTTCAACAAGAATTAACCAATTTTATAACCAATTAACCATTATTTTTATATAAAATATTTAAATCTCGTTATTCCACATATAGTTTTGGAGCATTTACTATGTGTCAGGTACTATTCTAGTCACTGAGGAAATAGGTAAACAAAACCCAAAACATACTGCCTGCCCTTAAAAAAATATCTATTTAGAAACAATTTTTAAGTACTATTACTTTGGGCTCCCAAATGTTAGTACTCTCAAACATAAATCTTTCTGCTTCAATAGTTTAATAGCTATCCAGATTTACATACTATTTTTTATTTCATTCTTCTAACATATCAATACAAAAGAGCATTAAATGCATTAGAGAGTAAAAACAAAAAGCTTGGGAATCAGAAATGTGTATTAAGAAAACCTATCCTCCAAAATTTGTTCTAACTTTGCTAAAAATCTAGAAATGCATGAATTTCTATATAACATAGTGAGGAATTCTGAAGCTGAAAAGAAAGTACATTAGATGTCTATATTTAGTTTGGAGACTATAATCTGTTCTGTTATTCTGAATCTAAATTGAATCAAATTAAAGAAAAAAATGTTTAAGAAGCATCCAGAAACTTCAGGTTAATAATTAAAACAATGCTTTTCAAATGAACCAGAAAATGAATAGCTTTTTCATTTTAAGTTATAGAAAGTTCAGTTATAAGTACTATGAGGCTCTTAGGAGAATGTTCAAGAAAATACCAGCTACACAGCTTAGATCTGTATAGGCATCTTTGGGTCAAAATATCTACATTCTGCACAGCTCACTGTTATGTAAATTTGGACAGAGCACAGATCAATTGTCCCTTCCTCAATCAGTGGATAGTAAATATAGAAAAATATAATAAATTCATAAGGTGACCTTGTCCTTATCCCTTATCATCAGTGCTAAGACTGATCCTTGAGAGAAATTCCAACAGTAATATACAAGAAAATAGGCTAAATAAACCAATGTGATCTGTGGTCTTGCCCATATTACAAGTATATTGTGTTCTGCAATTACAGTCTATGGATACTGACACTGTTTGCATCTTGTATAAGAAATAAGTTTTAAGTGTTAGCTGTAATGAATTTCTCAATTGTTATTCCTAAATACCAGGTTGGCTGATCTATTTGTTACCAACAATACATAGTTCTATCATTTCATATCTTCCTATCTTTCATTCATGTCTATCTTTAAGTTCTCTATATAATTCCATCCATTTTCCAAACAACTACCTTAATACCTTATTCTTTCTTTAAATTAAAGGACTTAGCACATAAGCCAGAATATGGCAAATTTATGTGTTATAAAATCTCCATCTTCTACCTCTATGAATATGCTGACATTGAAAAAATATATAAGAAAGGCAAAGCCTCATTGTTAGATACATACTATAATCCAACAAGCATTTACTGAATGATTATTAGGTGCCTGCCACTATGTTAAGAAATCATCTTCTCCTCAGGAAAAGAATACATACTTATTTTTAAAATCTCCATTCAAGCACAAAATCTGCAAGTTAACAGTGTTTACATAAAATTATCTGTTGGGAGAGCAATTTTTTATAGGCATATCCACTATTATTATTGCAGGCAAGTATCCTCCTTGGAAGGTGTCAATTCTCCCCAATGGAATAGCTAGTTGATTAGGCAGGGCTGCTAGAGCCAATGAAAGTGTGGTATATAGAATGCTGATTCTTCCTCCATATCCACCTGACCATATTAAGGTAGCAACAGTAACATACCCTTAGAAGATTCTGAACATAACTCAAAATTTCAAATGCTGATATATACAGGTATACATTTTTTAGAAAAAAATCAAAGTATAGAAACTTTAATCAAAAGTAGTATTTCAGGTTTACCTGGAGTAGATTTAAGGGTCTGAGACTTGAAGTATTTTTTAAACCAAATGGAACACCTGTTAAATAAAACTCATGGTTATAAGAGAATTGAAACTTTGTTACATATGAAAATAACTTACATTTAGTATATTTATGTACATTTTATGTACTCTCTGCACAGATATGCTTATTTTCCATACTTTTAAAATATCTTAAAAATAAACCATTTTCTTCAATATTTATCAATACTGAGATTTTACTCAAAGATGTGGAGCACCAGATGTACACTGTATTCTATATCTCAGAAACTGAGACTTCTTTTTACTATTCTGACTGCTGGCTGAATAAAGAAGTAGCTAGAATTATTAGGACACCATGAATACGATAAAACTCATTTTTGTGCAAATACATTTCAGGTACTGGCATCTATTTACATTTCTCAGCACTACATAGTATACTATAATAATACCTCTAAGAAGTGGTGTGTTCTATGCTTTTTTGCTTAACTACAAATGCTAAATTCAGAATGCTAAAGAATATTGAATTTTATGTGTAAGAATCAAAACACAAAGTCAGGAAACAGTGCTCTGTTAATTTTGACATTAATCCTAAAAATCTGTGATATAACACAGAGCATATCGTAAAGTTGGGGGTGAAAAACTTTTTCAGTAAAGCCCCAGAATGTAGGCTTTGTGCGCCACATGGAGCGGGAACCTGAGGCCTTGGGGTCACATGTAGCCTTGTTGATCCTTGAGTGCAGCCTTTTGATTAAATCAAATTGTATAGAACACATCCTTTTAATGAATGGATTTGTTTTGTGAAGCTTGGATTTGGTTGAGGGGCCACACTTAGGGATGTGGAGGGGTGCATGTGGCCATGAGGCTGCAGGTTCCCCACCCCTGCGAGGTGACCCTGGTCTTAAAGTACATTTTGCTTATTAACAAAATATATATCTAGTCCTCTCTATCAGATAATTTTATTAAAAGAAAAAGATGTGAGGCAAGAAATTAAAATGTGATACTACTGAAGCCTTGTTTAAAAAAATGAAAAATATAATCAGATTGAATTATGATGAAATTGATATTCCTCTTAGGAAAAATTCTTATAAAAAATGGCTCAACTCCCTTTTAAAGTATTAATAGATGACATCTGCATGATGCTTTCTAGCTTACCAAAGGCACTTTTATACTTCATTTATTTCTCTTAAGCACCAACTGAAGATATTTTTACTCCCATTTGAGAGTAAATGAAACTGAAGTTAAGGGAGAAAAATTAAGTGACTTCTCTAAGGCCCCACAGTTTACAACTGAAGCCATGTGTAACTGGTACAAGTGGTAGAGTTATATATAAATGTAAATACCCTAAATTCAAGATCTGATTCTATTTCCAGGGCTTTTGCCAAAAGAGTACATTTAACATTTATGCTTGTTAAAATAAGAACATTAGCTAGAAAGAGGAAATCATAACATGTTAAAATGTTTCATTATATTCTTTGGGTTCTCTTTCTTGTAATTCATATTTTTTTTTTGTTTGTTTGAAGGAGGGCCTCACTGTCACCTAGGCTGAAGTGCAATGGTGAGATCACAGCTCATTGCAGCCTCGAACTCCTGGTAGCCAGGACTACAAGCGCACACCACTATGCCTGGCTAATTTTTATACTTTTATATTTTACAGAGACAGGGCCTCACTATGTTGCCTAGGCTGGTCTCAAATTCCTGGTGTCTAGTGATCCTCCCACTTCAGCCTCCCAATGTCCTGAGATTATAGGCATGAACCACTGCCCACAGCCCATAGAAAGTTTTTGATAATTTTTTTCTTATGTTTTTCCTGTTTAATTTTTCCTCAGTAGTAAGAAATTGAATTGTTCCAAGATATTACAATGTATTCTTTTAAAGAGCATCAAAAAAAGAAAAATAGCCAAGTGGTTACTATTTTATAATAATGATGCTTATCATGTCTCAGGCACAGTAAGCAAATCATCTGCATTTATTCATTAAATTCTCATAACTATGAGTTATTATCGCTATCTCCATTTTATTTACAAGAAAATGAAGCACAAAGGGAACTTTACCAAGATTACACAAATAGTGAGTTGCACAACTGGTATTCAAACTGATGCAATCTGGGTCTAGAATCTAGGCTTTTAATTGCCATGCTGTGTTGCCTCTCCTGCATGATGTAAATTTTAAAAATACATTTATTTTCCCTGGAATATGACTATACTGACAATAATAAGGCTACCAAAATTAATTTTATTACAATGTTTGGAAAGCAAAAGATAATTTGCACAGATTCACAGGCTTACCAAGTTTCTTCACAGAAGCTGACTGCTAGATGGTTTTTGATTCAAATATCAGAATTTTAAAGGCTTTTGAAATTAAATACCTGGGATATAATACTTCATGAAATAATGACATTAAATGCCATTAGTAATACCCTTAAAATAATATTTTTACTTTAGAATGTACTTTACTTTTTTAGAGGTTATTATTTCCAACATTCTGACCTGCTTGAGAAGCTGCCTGCATCGCACTGGGCAATGCATTTGGTAGCAGACCTCCTGAGGGCAGAAGTCCACTCAGGTTTATTCCTGCAGGAGTTATGGCACCAGTGTTACAGCCCAGCATGGGGTTTGAACCACTCATCAAAGCCTGGGCCCCACTGCAGGAGAATAAAACAAAGCATTAAACTTCCACTGTAAAAGGAAAAATCAGTAACACAATTCCTTGTATTAAAAGCAAACTACTGAACAAACACAATTAGTTATTTCTGCCTTAAATATCAATTTCTAAGCTCAGTTTCATTTTAATGCCAAAAAGTGACAGCAAGGTTAGCTAAAATGAAGTACTAAGTATTTATTTACCAAGGTTTAAAATGTAATTTGGGAAAGTAAAGTGTTAACCAAAGAACTAATAGATGATAACACAGGGAGTAAACAGAAAAATCCAAGCTGCCGTCAATGTGAAGTATCATCTCAGTGCACTTAATAGATGTGTTACATAAAATTACAACATACATGTCAGGCAGCTTCTGTCCATATCTAAACTATTCTCTTTCAGTTTGTGTAACATGCAATTTGTTCTTAATTTTAAATAAGAATTTATTTAGATTGGTGAGAATATCTTAAAAAAAAAAAACCAGGACATCAATGCAAACTTACCAAACAGAGCCCACTACATTGATGAAGTTAAGTCCAGTAGAGTTTGCCATGACCTGGGTGGCCGTAGTTCCTGTAGTTATAGATGTTACCATGGTGGAAAGAGGAATGGTCGTTACAGGCATTGCCTGGCTCAGAGACCTTTGCTGCTGAGCAAACTGAGTTAACAAAGTGGGCTGAGGGGTGAAGCCTGAATCTTGGGGAGTAGGGGTGGCTGAAGGGGTACTAGGAGTTGAGCTCTGAGCATCAGGAGGGTGTGGGGTCGATGAAGGGGTTGGTGTAGGAGTAGATGGCTTAGGAGTTCCAGATCCTGCTCATTGAGAAAAATAAAAATTGCTAGTTTGTTATAAATGGCCAGTCCTCTTTCAAATAAGGTTAATGGAATCTTACTTAGCACTGACAATTTGTTCCAGTTTTTTTATAAGCAGTTAACTGCAAGTGTTAATTTCTACGCATGATACATGAGTGTTGCTACACTCAATTACAATTAAGGATGCAGTATATCACCTAAAAATCCTATCAGAGATGCTATTACCGTAACAGGAAAATTATACATTTGTATTCTACCACAATACCCATTTAAAAGTTGGTTTCCTACATGCTGCCTTTAGCCTAAAAAGTTCAAAAGTAATTCAAAGTAATTTGTTATATACGATTTTACTAATTCAAGACTTCATTTAAAAATACTGCTTATTTAGTGTAACAGTCTAAGATAAACTATGAACATATTTAATAAATTACAAGTGCTTAACAATCATTATTTGGCACCTAAATATACATGTTTAATTCCTAACACATCAAAGTTTATCCTGACAAACAATTTACAAAAAACAGTAATAAAGCAAATATTTGATAGATAATACTGCATCTTTAACAGTAACTGTGTACTTCTGTTTAAATGTAGAATGTATAGAAAATCTGTTGTGAATGAAGTATGCACAGTTTATCAATTTTTTAAAAAAAATAAAAACAAAAAACAAAAACCAAAAAAGTAAAACCAAAAGCTCTTGAGGTGTTTTCTTTTTTAGCTTTCATGTCCTGCAGAAAGAAAGGAAAGAAATGTGAATGTCCAGAAGCTGTCACTCAACCCTTACTTAAAGTAACAACTGTGTGCAGTAGATTACCATAATCCATACCCACAACATAAGAAGTGTGAATAAGACTTTCAGAAAATTTATATATTTTTCTTTGTGCAAAACAAGAAGGCAGAAAAATTACACCTTTTGAGCTATCAAGATGAAGATGTTTATATCTAATGCGAAGACCACCCTATCACTGTGCAGTGTACTAAAACTTTCAGCACACATTAGTTATCTACAAAAAATCTAAAAAACTGGAATGCCTTTCCCCCACATTGGTACCTAAAATATTCAGATATTTACTAATTTGAAGAATTTCTCCCCAACTAATGCTAGCATTCTTGTATAACTCTTCTTGATGTTTTTTTAAAAAAAGTATTCAGTAGTAAAAATTACATTTTAATATCTTCAGAATAATGCTTTATGATTATCATCACATTTAGTAACTGACAACAATTTATAAAAGAGTGTAGGAGTGTTTCTGAAATACTGGTTTTCAGTTTATTGTATTACCACCTTGGAACTAGTTGGCTTCTTACATATACAAAGATAGGACCTGCAGCAGTTAACTCTTACGACATTTTTTTCATATCAGCCACATAGTTTACATAAAATGTAAAATGATCCTAGGGTACACTGGGATAAAAATATTTTGAAATCTTACTGCCACATGTAACTACCAGATTATTGTTTTAAGGAGATGTGTAGGTTGCAAGTCTCTAAGAAAGGTATACACAGAGTGCATACATAGATACAGAAAAACAAGTACAATTACAATAAAGACATAATACATACAATCAACAAGAGCTCTGCCTGAAGCTTCTTGCAACTTATACATTTTGGGTACACAGTACATTCAGATTTCACTAATTCACAGGTCGAAAAAAGCTGTCTTAAGAAACACTAATGCAAAAGCTTATGAGGACTTAAATGAAGAATTTAAATTATGACTCACTTTGTGATGAGCTGGCAGGTGACAGGGCAGCTGGAGAAAGCATGCTAACTTGATTGAGATCCACAGATGACTTCCGAGAAAGACTTGGTGGCTTGGAAGAAGGAGGAGGAGTCGGAGATTTAAGAAAGCTGCTTGCCTGTTGTGGCGTAAAATAGTTACCTAGAAGAAAAATATAAGTTATTTTCTAGGTTATTATTCAAAATTCTATGAATTGCAGAAATGAAAATAGGGGCAAAGTTTTAAAAAGAGATGACTATTGTAAAATATCTCTTACTCTAGGTTATTAAAAATCTAAGAAATGTTATACCTGAGGAACTAGTTCCTGAGCTTGAGGGAAGTTTGATGGGTGGGGGTCGATGTTTTACTCCCTTCCCCAACACTGAAGACTGAACTGACACGGTCTCAGGCTGCTAAAAGACAGTGACATTAAGCATACTTGTTAAATACCACTATAATTCCCAGATGAAAACACATAATTTATAACTGCAAAACACTCTTAGTGGTTATAGACTGAATATTACAGAAGAACATAATTTCACATGAGACCCACGAAATATATTACAGTAAATACAAAGGATGAGAAGATTTCTGAGTAATAGGGTAGGGAGAAAAAATTCGAGAAGGGCAGAGTAAGATGAATGCAAAGTTCCCACCATTCTATGCCTATCTTTTCCAGGAAAATAACAACTATTGAAGCCAGATGACTAGAACATGGGTGTTCATTATACTCTTCTACCTTAGTGGACATTAAAAAATTTCTATTACAAAAAGTTAAATAAAAAAAAGTTAAAAGTAAAAATAAACAATACCCCCACACCTCTCAAAAAATGATTCTTAACATTTCTCAGATTCCTTCAGAAACAATTAGACACAAAAAAGTAAGAGTAATAACACACTTCTGTTTCTTTCCCTGGAGAAAGTTGACTCAGACTGGCTGAGCCACTGGAGCTATGTGACATCTTGACTGGACATTTGGCTTCGTTCTGGACCAATTCCTGGTACTGATTAACTACCCTGAAATATTAAGGGAAAAAAGGTAAAGATTAGCTAACCCTGTTTTAAACACAAATTTATTATATAAGAAATAATGACTTAACGAGAAAAAATGTTCCATCAAAATTAACACAAAAATTTAAATTAGGCAATTTATCTTTATGTTTAACACACATTTTTCTAACTTTTTCAATGACAAGCTAATGTTTAAAACATTTTGCTAGATAACAGCCTGAAGATATACTTGCAACATCTTATTTCTAATACAGAAATTTCAGATTATTTAACCAATAAGCAGCCAAAGAAAATACTGCTTTTCTCTTAGATTCTGAGTAATGTATTACCTAGAAATCATCTTCCTTTGCTACAGTAGATATGTCTAAGTTTTTATATTTAAAACAAAACTGTATTTTAAGTATTATTATTTTGTTTTCTTAATTCTATGAAAAAATATCCTAGGTTATTAAGAACATAGGAAAAATGCAGTTAGTCCCCCAAATCTCTTTCTCTAAAAACAACCATTCTTAATAGTTTGGTTATCACACCCTTTCAAATATTTCCCCAGAATCAATAGGTTTTTCAAGTTGGAAAGAACCCTAAAGATTCTAATTTTACAGCTAAGGCCCATAAATATTAAATGGTGTGTTTGACCAGTTAATGGCAAAACTAAAATCAAAGTTTTTGACTTCTCATGGAGTACTCTCTATGTTATAGGGGTGAAAAATTTTTGAAATCCTTTCTGACCAAAAACAAAGATGCAAATATTTTTACCTCTCAGCATCAGTCTTTGATCCAATAATAAACCTAAAATGTTTTTTTAAAAAAAGGAGAGAAATATTAGGTAAGAGTTGTCTTAAGAAGCCCTGGAATTACTTTTGAAGTCCTCCATATTTTAGTTACAGTAATTTTATAAATTGATATAAAATCTACCAAGATATTATGTAAAAAAATTTAAAAATAGATTTAAACTTATGAAGCAATGACCAAGTTTTACGTGCATTATGAGATAAGCATGTGAATAATTTAGCAGATTTAACTTAAGGGAGATTTTGTCCAAAATTTATTTATCAGAATATAAATCTGAGCTGAAACTTACAAAGTGCTATATACCCTTACAAGTGTTAGCCCTCCAGTAAATCACTGAACTACCATGTACAAGGCCTTGGCCTTCCTCTCACTTTAATCTTTGCTTTTAGAAGTTATTATATATGTCCACATAACAGGAGCTTAGAACATATTTCAGACAAGGATGATAGTTTATCACCAATTCAAATAAAATATCTCTACCAAGTCTTTTTAAAGAGTTTGACATTTATATGATTTCCTAACAGATTAAAATAGTGAGTTTGTTTATTTTTTAATTACCAATTTGAATGATCATCTGTGGAGGAGCTGAAATATAAAATGTAAAAAAAAAAAAAACTTGGTTAATGCAGCTCAAACTTTAACTTCAGAGTTTTTAAATAAAGTATTTTATAAATAGGGAAGAATGACTGGAAGATAACAAATGCAGCATTTTTGCAGCAACTCTGATATAAAGGCAAACATTTCAATTCGCTGCATGTCAAGCAAATTAATCAGTTTGCTTTTTGGACTGATTTTGTTTTTTCATGAGAGAATCTATATTACCCTGTATTCTAGAAAAGTTAATAAATTTAAAATGACCAATGTATGGCTTTAAGTGAAAGATTTTTTAAAATATAAGCAATCAAAATACCTGATCTTTGTATACAGAAATAAAAACTGGTAATGTGCAAAAATTAGCTAAGGATTCCCTGACTGCTACTATTTCCTCTCATCGACTTTTATCTAGGTATGGGTGAGGTTTACTCTTTAAATTTGAGTTTCTACTAGAGTTTCAATTAGTATTTTGTGTAAGTAAAGGCTTTACAAACAATTTAATGTAAACCAAATTCCTGCCCTTTTCTGCTGAGCTCCTTTCTCCCCCATCTTTTCAAAACAGCATCAAATTGATTAAAAAACAAAACTAATAATAAAGCTAATAATAAAAACAAAATACTATATTCTGTACTAAATACATATAATTCATATTTTTGGAAGATCTATATATATTTCTAGAGCCAATAACTATATTACGCACCGAGTCCGTCTCCTTACACACAGTGCTGAAACACCAACGATCTCTTAACATTTATAGCAAACCTGCTTCTCATTTAAATATAACTGCCCAAATACTTCATGCTTACAAAGAGGTTAAAGTCATAAATGTCATAAATATACCAGCAAGGATATCAAAGGAATATCCTTCAAAGCCAAGAATAAAAATAATTATATCATAGGTTGTTTTTTTTAAAAAGAAATTATATTTTACATAACTCTTGGACAACATGGTATATGATTTAAGCTTAAATAGGTACACTGCCAAATCTAATTGGTATGTTTACCAAATGAATGCCCAAAGGAAAATTTTTATTCATTAATGGTTCATCAGTAGTTGCTAGATAAATTCTGGATGTCTGATTTTGTCAGTTAGAAGTATTTAACAGAACTCACTGTGATGGAGACATCTGGCTGTCACTTTCTTCATCTGCTTTACATGGCTGTATTTTACCATAGTAAAGTGGATCACCAAGTGACTGCAAGATGGTCAGCTTTGTTTTCTGATACTGACTGCCAGCTTCACATTCAAATACATAATCATCTTTTACATCCTGAAAAAGACAGAGCATCCTAAATAAATACCTTCTCAAGTAAGCATGCAATCAGCATTAGCAAAAATTAGGAATAAATGACAAACTTGTATCTGACACTACAAAGACACGGCCCTCGGGTTATAAAGATGTTTACGACTGCCTGAGAGAATAAAGCACGGGATAGTTTTTTAAAATGTATACACACTAAACATGCATCTAATAAAGCATTAACATATACTATGAAGTATAAACATATGTAACAATATTAATATCTCATTAAATACATTATTATACATATTAATATATGTATCAGAAATCCTAACAGTAAACATTTATTGAACATTGTTCTCAGCATTCTACAACTACTGCCTCGTAATCTTCACCACATTGTGATGATCTGTACTGTTATTATTTCCATATTAGAGGTGAGGGAACTGAGCAGAGAGGTTAAGTGACTTCACTGGGGTCAAACAAGGAGCCAGCAGTCCATCCCCCACCCAGCTGGTGCCCCAGACTCTTATGCTACTCCACCCCTTCATGCTCAGCAGGGCTATACAGGATTCTTTTTAACATGGTACTTTTGAAGAGTTTCAGTGGTGCTTTTTTTTGTTTGTTTTTTTAGCTAATCAAGCTTGAGAGAAATATAGAATTTCATACTGGAAATATGAATTGAAAATATTAAATAAGAGGATAAAATTTTCAAAAGCAGATCTGTTTCTATTTGTCTGCTTCTGCTATCATACATAAAAAACATCTCTCATCATTTCACTCCTAGGGTTCACCTAATTTAACATATTATGACTATTTCACCCTTTAAAACAAGTTACTATTATAATTAGGGAATCTTATACCAAACATCTCTGTTAAGAGACATCCTTAAAAGAATTTACTAATTTGAAACAGAAAACAAATCAGAACTATCAATATGCAAACCAATATGCTGTTCTGCATTAAAATTGCTCTTTAAAATAGAAACCATACCTTTATTTAAAAAAAAGGTTATTCCTTCTTATAATTCACTGAGCCCTCAGAAAATCCTTTTTAAAAATGTTCCTAAACTATGGCAATTGTACTTTATGTTTAACAATAAATTCAAATCCCAGATTAGAAACAGCACCATTAGAAACATAGGCAATGATCTTACATGAGCTGGCCAGACTGTTGGTTGTGAGTCATCAGATTTGATAGACTTTTCTACTTTAGCATATTTCTCCACCTAAACAATCAAATCAAGAGACACCAGATAAAATGGAATCAGTATGCTAACCAAAGAGAACAACATAAGTAACTCAACTATATACTTATTAGCACAAGAATTCTTGAATCAATAATATCACCAACTACTTATGCTTAAGTTTAAAACTCTTCTGATATGTTCAGTTAAAACAACTTTAAAATAGATAGCAGAGACTGGGAAGGCTGAGGAGGAGGGGGGAAGATGAAGAGAAGGTTAAATGGTACAAACAGAGTAAGATAAAAGGAATAAATTCAAGGTTTGATTGAACAGAGTAGGATGGCCATACTTTAAAAAATGTAATGCGCTTGGCCGGGCGTGGTGGCTCACGCCTGTAATCCTAGCACTCTGGGAGGCCG
>VBSM01003176.1:70828383-70840769 GCA_008086735.1 Cheirogaleus medius | reverse complement strand
ATCATCAAAAAAAAAACACCCCACATATTATTTGAAATTTAGGTTATTTGTATTTTTAGCTATAAGTAACGCTATACTAAAACCATCCTTTACAAATATATTTGTGTGTATCTATAATCATTTCCCTAAAATAAAGTCCTAAAAGTTCAAAAAATAAAACAACTTTAATAATAAACAAAACTAAATAAATAAATGTAATAAACACAGCTGGCTTTTCTGGATGGTGCCTCTTTTTTCCCCCCATAAGCTGACATCACATTTGTCTTTTAGAGCTCTTCTGTTAGGAAAATTAGAATGTCAGAGATACAGGAATCAAGATCTTTTCCTTTTGGCAAAGTTTTAAATGGAACAGAACTTGTCAAGTAACAGTGGGAACAAAACTGAAGGAGACTAGGGAAGATATAACATTAAAGTTGATAAAATTTTTTGAATGTTTTCCACTTGCTAGTCTGACTTCAGCCATATACTCCATATGTCCTAAGCATCTATATGAATTGAATGTTCTCATCTTTATTGGTAACCATGATCTTAAGAGTATTTTAGACTCATCTGGGCACCTGTAAAAAATACAGATTTTTATGTCCCACCCCCTAGAGACCATGACTAAGTAAGCAAGTCTTAAGTGAGGCTTGAAATCTATGTGTAACTGATATACCAGGTGGTTCTTTATTGAGGCAGACTGAGAAACTTGTATTAGGGCCTGGGTGGTCTGTGGACTCCACCCAGCACCAAGTAACCTGGGAGATGAGAGAACTGTAGCATCTCAGGCCTCAGACCAGACTTGCAGAATGGGAATCTACAACTGAACAAGCTCTCCAGGTGATTTGTAAGTATGTTAAAGTTTCGGAAGTACTACTTTAGATATTCAGCCTGCCCTCCAAAGCTAAATTCTACCTGCGGCCCGCCGAGGACATTTATCCGGCCCGCCGGGTGTTTTTGCCCATTTCGTTTTTTTACTTCAAAATAAGATATGTGCAGTGTGCATAGGAATTTGTTCATAGTTTTTTGTTTTTAAACTATAGTCCGGCCCTCCAACAGTCTGAGGGACAGTGAACTGGCCCCCTGTTTAATAAATTTGAGGACCCCTGATTTACACTAAACTTCTATTCTCAGGCTGTATTCCCTGAGGAGCAGCACATAAGCTACCAAAAGACCTTGAGTGATATATACAGTCTACTGATGTTTTTGGCTTTGAGCTTTGTGTAACTTTTTTTAAGTTATAGCTAGTAAGAGTACTGCATGTGCTAGCCTGGAAAAGGTACAAGAAACAATCAATCTGTGAAAATAACTAAATAATTATAAAGAGTTGCATGAATAATAAATAAAAACACAGGAGAAACAGGAAAATAAATTATACAACCTCTCATCAGAATATCCCTCCCCTGTCTTCAAACATTTATACTTCATGTATATTATGGATCAGTAAAGAATATCACCCAAGGTTCCTAATCTTGGTCACTGCTCCAGTATTATTAATCTTTGAAATTAACCAGTTTGAGGAAAGAAGCATTATTAGGAAATTATGAGGAAATATTACACAAAGAAAAAAGGAGCATTTCATACATATTATGTAATATATAATAATATACCATATTATTTTTTTGTTTACTATTCCTGCTCTAAACACAGTAAAATATTAAAGAGTTATGTTCTTACATAACTTAATGTGAAAGAAGAATATACAGCTTCCAAAAATGACCAATTGATTTTTTGAAAAAAGTCATTTTGTTTTTAAAAGACTTAAAGTTTCTTTGTTTTCTCAAGGTATAAACTACCTAATAGTAAAACTTAAGAACTTTATCTGAAAATTCATGAACTGACTCACATCCACTTCAGAAGGTATGGCCAAATTACAGGGACTCCGTTTCCACATATCTACACACTGAAAAATTAAAAACAGTATAAATACACCAAAAATTAAAAATAAGGCAAGCTTTTTGGTGTAATAATAAGCTTCATTTAAAAAATATATACTTACATTTCCTGCTTTAGAAATTTTGAGGTCATAATGCTGACCTGCTTTTCTTTCCTTCCTTTTTTGTAAGAAATCAAGTAATCTCAGCTGAGGAGGTGGTGGACAATGAGAGAGATCCTGCTGCCGATTCAGAGAGGACCTGGAATATCTCTTAAAACACCTGAAATATTAAGAAATTTGAACAAAACAAAGTTAATAAAAGACACTCATATATGTGGATTTAAACTAGTACATGCTGAATATGTAATTAAAATCACAAATGTTTATAGAACACCACATGCCAAACAATGTCCTAAACACACTGGTGAAATAAAAATGAACATGTGAAACAAAATTCCCACCACCATGGAGCTAACAGTCCAGAGGAGGAAGAAACATTCACAAGTAAACATATATGATAATTAAGATTTCAGATAGCAATAAGTGGTAAGAGAACACAGTATTTCAGTAAGGGATAGGGAGGGCAACATTAGGGAAGGGAAGAGAGGGAAGGAAAGAACTCTGATGAAATCACATGTGAACTCAGACAGGAATGATAAGAAGAAACTAGCTACGGAAAGACTGGGGTTGGGGGTTAGGGGAGACAACTTCTGGTATCCATTAAATATAGGCATGTAAGATTCTGAAATTGCCACTCCATTCTAAGAAGTAAAATGCTGAATAAAGTGAAAAATTAACAATTTTTAGATCCATCAAAGATATGGAGTCATAGGGCAAACCACTGGCCCTAAATCTGGAGAGATCACCAGGTGAATGTAGAGCATTGTGGCTTGCTGGAGCAGAAACTTGTAAGTATAAATGTCCTCAGGAACAAGTGCCAAGTAGGGGAACCTTAGGTATAACATGAATTGCTAAAGACTCAGCATGGACAAGTCTGAGAGACTAAAAACTCCTGAGGGACCCAGACACTGGGGTCCACATATTTTTGTGAGTTTTACCACCAGGAGCTTGAAGAGGTTCTCACAATGAATACTGGAGAAAAATCCCCATTGGGGGTAAGAGGGTGGCATGGGGAGAGGAACTATTTTGAAAGATCAGGGAGTGAGTATTTAAAGCAGAGAGATTTTCAAAAGGTGCTGAGGCAGGAACAACCTTGGTTTGTTTCAAAAACAGAAAAAAGGTAGGTATGACTAGAGCACCAGGGTTCAAATACTAGATGAGGTCAGAGAGCAAGGCGATGGCCTTGCAGACCAAATGCTAATGTGTTTAGATTTAATGAAAAATGCTATGCTTTTAGAGGAATTTAAACAAGGGGAGGCAGGAAGTGATTTGAAGTTTTTAAAAGATTACTCTTGTTTACTCACATAGTGAATAAGGTATTGATAGCAAGAACAGAGGAATGTGGACAGAGATAAAAGAAGACTTTATAGGACTGCGATGGATCCTAGGTGAACTCTGTCGTTATTTCTAAATGTATACCTTTTCCTGTGAATATACTATTTATATAGCACATTACGAAATTTAGAAACGGGGTAAATTTTTCAAGCCTCTTCAAATTTAAAGTAGTTCCTAAGTGGACAACCCAAATAATTATTTAAAGAATACTTAATGATGAGCCAACTAAACTGCAATCCAAACTAATAAGTATTTTTTTATTTTATTAGAGAAGAGATAGCTAAAACATTTAAAGACAAATTACCATGTTATAAAAGACATTTAGTTATAAATTGACTTCTAAAACTGATATTTTCCTAAATCCCAAAAATAAATTATTAATACAAATTGTTTCCTTAGAAGCTAATACTCACTACTAAAATTAAAAATTTTAAAAATTAAACTCATTACTGAAAATATTGAAGAAATTATTCTTTCTGTTCATATTTGATCTCAGCTTCTCTACCTTTTTGGTGAACAGACTATAAAACTTCGAGGAAGTCAGTTCTCTAAAAGACTGCATCACTTCAGTACAAAGCAGAGAACATTAAAAAATCATAATAGATAAAAAATATAATACAAGGCCATTAAAAATCCTATTTTCAAATTAAAAGAAAATCAGAGCACTCTGGAGGAAAAAAGATATCAAAAATAGCAAAATTTAGAACTACTTGTCATAGGAATGTCTTTTGGTTCACCCTTCCACAAAGGCAATTACCGTTTCATTGGACGAGTGTTCATCTTTTGCTTGTTATAGAGTAGTCTGTTTGCAGTGCAAGTTACTGCTATAGAAGGATCAAGACACAGTGGTTCAGCTGTAGCTAGGATGAGCTGGCTCTCAAGCAAAAGTTTGTCTTCCTGAAATGTGTAAGAGCATATGTCAACACAAGATTTAAGATTTTAAAATATGTAATCATACATATCACTTAATCTAGTCTCTAGAATTCTGCTAAGAACTACAGTAAAATATAATATCTCAAGTTCCAGTGTTAGCACATAAATTTCAGAAACCTGACAACATAAAGAAACTTCTAATGGAAATTCAAATCAGGCATACCTCATCTTATTACACTTCCCAGATATTTCACTTTTTTACAAATTGAAGGTTTGTGGCAACCCTGTGTTGAGCAAAGTCTACTAGAGCCATTTTTCTAACAGCATGAGCTCACTACATGTCACCATGTCACATTTTTGTAATTCTTACAGTATCTCAAACATTTTCATTATTATTTTATTTGTTACAGTGATCAGTGATCTTTAATGTTACTATTATAATTATTTTGGAGCACCATAAATTATACCAATATAAAGGAGGTGAACTTAAACAGCAAATGTGTGTGTTCTGATAGCTCCACTCACTGGCCATTCCCTTGTCTTTCTCCCTCTCCTTGGGCCTCCCTATTCTCTGAGACACAACAATATTGAAAATAGACCAATTAATAACCTTACGCCCGATGGCCTTTAAGTGTTCAAGTGAAAAAGTCACAGGTCTCTCACTTTAAAATGTTTAAGCTAAGTGAGGAAGGCATCTCAAAAGCCAAGATAGGCCGAAAGCTAGGAATCTTGGGCCAAACAGCCAGACAAGTTGTGAATGCAAAGGAAAAATTCTTGAAGGAAGTTAAAAGGACTACTCCAGTGAACAAAGGATGGTAAGAAAGTGAAACAGCCTCACTGCTGATATAGAAAGTTTTAGTGATCTGGATAAAAGATCAAACTAGCCACAACATTCCCTTAAGCCAAAGCTTAATCCAGAACAAAACTCCAGCTCTCTTCAATTCTATGAAGGCTGAGAGACATAAGAAAGCTGCAGAAGAAAAGATGGAAGCTAGAAGAGATTAGTTCATGAGGTTTAAGAAGAAAAGCTGCCTCCAAAACATAAAAGTGCAAGGTGAAGCAGCAAGTATTGATGTAGAAACTGCAACAAGTTACATGGAAGATCTAGCTAATATAACTGATGAAGATGCCTACATTAAACAACAGATTTTCAATGCAGATAAAATAGCCTTGTATTGGAAGAATATGAGACCTTCAGAGCTAGTCAATGTCTGGTTTAAAAGCTTCAAAGGAAAGCTGATTCTTGTTAGAGGCTAGTGCAGCTGGTGACTTTAAGTTGAATCCAATGTTCATTTACCATTCCAAAAATCCTAGGGCCCTTAAGAATTATGCTAAATTTACTCTGCCCGTGCTCTAGAAATGGAACAAACCCTAGAGGACAGCACATCTGTTTACAGCATAGTTTATGGAATATTTTAGGCCCACTGTTAAGAGCTACTGCTCAGAAAAAGATTCCTTTCAAAATATTGCTGCTCATTAACAATGACCTAGTCACCCAAGAAATCTGACAGAAATGTACAAAGATTAATGTTGTTTTCATGCCTGCTAATGCAACATCTGTTCTGCAGCTCATGGATCAAGGAGTAGTTTTGACTCTCAAGTCTTATTATTTAAAAAATACATTTTATATAGCTGCTATAGATAGTGGTTCTTTTGATGGATCTGGGCAAAGTAAACTAAACATCTTCTGGAAAGGATTTACCATTCTAGATGCCAGTAAGAACATTTGTGATTCATGGGAGGAGGTCAAAATAACAATATTAACAGGAGTTTGGAAGAAGCTCACTGCATCCCTCATAGATGACTTTGAGGTGTTCATCAAGACTTCAGTGGAGGAAGTCACTGCAGATGTGGTAGAAATAGCAAGAAGTTGAACTAGAATTAAAAGTAGAGCCAGGAGATGTGACTGAATTGCTACAATCTTATGATAAACTTTAACAGATGAGGAGTTACTTCTTTTGGATGAGTCAAGAAAGCAGTTTCTTGAGAGGGAATCTACACCTGGTGAAGATGCTGTGAACATTGTTGAAATGACAAAAAAGGATTTAGAATATTCTATTAACTTAGTTGATAAGGCAGCAGCAGGGCTTAACAAGATCGACTTCAATTTTGAAAGCTATTCTACTGTGGGTAAAATGCTATCAAACAGCATCATCTACAGCATCATCACATGCTACTGAGAAATCTTTCATGAAACAAAGAGTAAAAAGATGCAGCCTACTTCAGTTGTCTTATTTTAGGAAATTACCACAACCACCCCAACCTTCAGCAACCACAACCCTGATCAGTCAGCAGCCATCCACATCGACAGAAGACACTCCACCAACAAAAAGATTATGACTCACTGAAGGATGAGATGACCGTTAGTATTTTTTGGCAATAAAATATTTTTAAATTAAGCTATGTGCATCATTTTTTTAGACAATCCTATTGCACTGTTAATAGACTAGAGTGCAGTTGACTCTTGAACAACACAGTTTTGAACTGTGCAGATCCACTTACACATGAATTGTTTTCAATAAAAGTTAACGCTGAGTGCGCCTGCCACTCCTGCTTCCCCTTCCACCTTCACCTCTTGCATCTCTGCCACCCAAGACAGCAACACCAACCCTTCCTCAGCCTTCTCAACATGAACACAACAAAGACAAAGACCTTTATGATGATCCACTTAATGAATACCAAATATATTTTCTCTTCCTTATGATTTTCTTAGTAACATTTTTCTAGCTTACTTTATTATAAGAATACAGTATAGAATACATATATAAAATATGTATTAATCAATAATTTGTTATTGGTAAAGTTTCCAGTCAACAACAGGCCATTAGTAGTTAAATTTTGGGGGAGTCGTAAGTTATATGTGGATTTTCGACTTGCGTCCAGATCAGCTGCAGATAAGAGCAGAGCAATTTTAAACAAGTAATACGAAGTTACCGAAGCATTTCTTTGAAGAACTGTAACAGGTATGAACCGGCTTTACTACTATGACCCTAAAGATAGAGCACATCAAAGCAATGGTTATCAAGAGGTGGAAATGGTCCAGTCAAAGCAAAGCAGACTGGTCAAGAGTAAAGGTCATGGCAACAGTTTTGGGTGATGCTCAAGGCATTTTTCTTGTTGATATTTTGGAGGGCCAAAGAACGGTAACAATGTTTATTATGAGAGCGTTTTAGAAAGTTAGCCAAAGCTTTAGCAGAAAAACTCCTGGGAAAGCTTTACCAGAGTCTTCTCCATCATGTCAATGCTTCTGCTCATTCCTCTCATCTAACAAGGGCAATTTTGTGAGTTTCAATGGGAAATCATTAGGTATTCATTCACCTTACGGTCCTGATTTTGTTCCTTCTGATTTCTTTCTGTTTCTTAAAAATATCTGTAAAGGGCACCCATTTTTCTTTAGTTAATAATGTAAAAGAGACTTCATTGATATGGCTAAATTCCCAGGACCCTAGTTCTTTAGGAATGGACTAAATGGCTGGTATCATTGCTTACAGAAGTATCTTGAACTAGATGCAGCTTATATTGAAAAATAAAGTTTATATTTTTTATCTTTATATTTTAATTCGACTTTTCCATGAACTTTTTGAAGTCCTTCATTTGCTGTTAAGTAAGAACTAGAGGGTCAACCAGCTATTCTCAGGGGTAAGAGAGTTCCCCTAGTTCTAAGGCAATCAGTATAAATGGCAAAGATAGACATGCTAGGTCTGTTTTAGAATCTTAGATGATAGAAAATCAGTATCTATATGCGGCCATGTTAAAAGCAAAATATTTTTCTTCTGTTTGCAGGGATAAAGAACTAAGTTTCACACTGAACACACTAAGTCGGCCTGACCCTGACATGGTCCTCAGCAACTTGAGAGATTACTGAATGTAAAAAGGGATCCTTAACTTTTAAAGGTCATAAACGAATCCCAGTTTTTCACAAAAGTTGTCAAATTTTATTCAAGAATAAAAAGATGAGCAGAAAATTGCTTTTGCTTAACTTAATAAGTTTTATTTTCATCCTATATTTTGCCTGTTTGGTATAAAAAAAAACCCCCAACTAACCTGGGTCCATTTATGGTTATCACTTGTTATTGAATGTACATCACAGATTAAAGTCTAGAAGAAATAAATTAAAAACTCATTAATCTATATGCAAACATATAAAGATATTTAATAAATAAAACTTCAACTAAAATCTAAAATAATATCCAAACACCCCTTACCTGCATCGTTGGACGTAAGAGAATGTGCCTGCTTTGGTAACCAGGAGATTTCATATTACTGGACTGCCTGTAATCACGTATTTCTGCTATGACACATCCACAATGAAAAATATTCACCTGTTTTGGGTAAAAATATTTATGTAACTGTTATTTTTCAAAAGCCCAAATAAGTGAGCTTATATGAAATTTTTCACATTATTTACACTTATGTACTATTTCTGGCCACTCATACACTCTTCAATAGATTTCTCTTTATACAGTGGATTTAACACTATATAACTTTTTAAGAGGAACTATCTCACGTTCATCACTATGACCCAAGAAGCAGTTTAAAACTGTTAAAATGGTTTCTAATTATAGACTGGCTTTGGCATCTACAAAGTCAACAGATTGACATTTGGTATTTATATACTATTAATGCTACAGATCCTTGGAACTGCTGTTCTTCTGAAGCTCACTGGCTCACTGTTATACTTTGCTAACTTCGTCATTATTATAAAGTTTTTGTTGTCATAAACTGCCAATAGACTGTGCTAGAGTTTCAGCTTCTAGATGTAACTTTTATATTTGCTCTGCTAAATTTCCAGAAATAAAATCCTAGCCTATTTTAATAAGAGGAAAGCTAACTATAAAATTCAAATGAAAAATATTGTTTTCTAGTCTTTTCTACACTCAAATGTAAGACACCCCTTTTCACTGAGGTATTGCTAATTATAACTTGCCATATGGACACTCACAGTATCACATTTTTTACCTATTCAGAACTTTTAGTGGGTACTGTGACCTCCATGTTATCATTCTTAGCCTCATTCTTTTAAATAAATATTTTCTGAGCAGCTACAATGCATACTATGTGTTAGTCACTATCCAAGAAGCTTCACAGATTCAGTGGTGGAGTAACACTCAGGGTGGGAAGACAGGCAATAAACATGTAAACAAAAGAAGATAATTTAGATAGTGATGAATGCCACATAGGAAATAAATAGGGTAATTTAGAGTGTATGCTCAGATAAAAACCTCTTTGAGGGAGTGATGTTTCAGCTGAGATATGAATCACAAGAAAAGGCCAGATATCTGGGACAGATTGTTCCAGAAAGAAGGAAGAGCAGATGAAAAGGCCTTACTGTAGGAATAAGCTTGGAATGCATTAGTATGGAAAGAAGGCAGGGGTGGCTGGAGTGTAGTGAGTAGGGATACAAATTAGGAGATAAAGACAAACAGGAAAGCAAGGATTTTGTCCAGTAAGAGAACACTGGAGAACTTTAAGCAGGGATATTTGCTTTTTGTTTTCTGTTTTTATTCTGTAAACTTAATCTGGCTGTCTGTGCAAGCTGACTTCTGGGGTACTGGAATAAAAGCAGGGAGTTCAGCAAGGTAACCATGGCAGGTCATGACCACAGAGCTGACATTTGTAGATGGGCTGAATGTGGAAGGTAAAGTATGGTCATCTGTTAGACTGAAGAGAATGGTGATGGAACTGGTTTGGAGGTAAAAAAAAAAGTTCTGTTTTTATCATGTTAAATTTGAAGAGCCTATTATATATCCAAGTAAATATGTAAGTTAGGAATGTGGTAGAATGGTCATGGAGAGACATATAAGTAAAGGATTAAGTAACATTTTAAAAACTCATGAAACCGGTTGAGATCATTCAGGAAGAGAGTATTACTAAAGATGAAGACAGAACCTAAGACTGAGTCCCAAGATTCGTACATATTTATGGATGGAACAAAAATGATAGCAAAGAACACTGAAGGATTAGAGAAGGAAGAAGAAAACTTGGAATGTGATGTCTTAGAAGCCAGAAGAAGGGCATTTCAAGGGGGTAGTTATTTGCACTGAATTTTGCTAAGAGACAAATTAAAATGAGAACAGAAAAGTGACCAGTGGATTTGGTGCCATGGAGATCACTGGTAACTTTGACAAAAGCAGCCTCTGTAAAATGATGTCATAATGCCAAATGAAGTAGGTAGAGGAAAGAATGGGATGTGAATAAAAGGAGATGATAATTACAGACAACTCTGAGTAGTTTTGCTGTCAAGAGGAGTAGAATTATACAGCAGTAGCTGGAAAAGGATATGGGGTCAAGGGAGGATTTTTTTAAAAAGTTGGGAGATACAGCTTGAGTATCTCTTATCTGAAATGCTTGGAAACAAAAGTGTTTTGGATTTTGGAATATTTGCATTATATTACTTAGGTTAAGCATCCCTAATCCAAAAATCCGAAATCCAAAACATTCCCATAAGCATTTATTTAAGTGTCAGGTGGCTGCTCAAAAAGTTTTGATTTTAGAGCATGTGGGTTTCGAATTTTCAGATTTGGGATGCTCAACATGTAGTACAGTATGCTTGCATTATGTATCTACTAGCAAAGAAAAAATGAAAGACAGGGAAGTTATAGTTGCAAGTCCTTCAAAGGGAAGAGGAGGATCCAGAAAACAAATGGAGGGAATAGATACCTTTGGAACACCATACTTCATCCATTTTAACAGGAAGACAGGCAGAAAGTGTGGAAAGATGTAGGGATAATAGTTGACTGGTGTTAGGAAGAAACAGGAGTTCTCATTTGATGGCTTGTTTTTCCTCAGTGAAGTATACAGTAAGACTGGGGTTAAGCCAAGGCAGTAGGAAGGAAAGAGACCAGGGCAAGAGAGTGATTACCTAGGCTGGCTATGAAGAGATGTACAGATCTCTTCAGTTTCTGGTCCCCAAGTGAGAAACTTCACAAATATTCGAAGTAGTTTTTTTCATAATTTCTTGATTGTAACTATAGGGAGATTTCCAACTAAGCTACTTGCTACAGCAATTTTAGAAGAACTACGTCTATATGTCTCAGTATAGCCTAAAGGTTAAATATCCCACAATAAACCAATTTCCATAAAGCAATGGAATAATGTCTCATTTCATGATTCTAAACACTGTTGGAAACACTGATAAAGATTAAATATCATCTAGCACAAAACACCATATAGCCATTTATATAAGATAAATATGTACACACATATGTTATGACATATATGGATCTTATACATATAACAAATGTAAGGATATTTTAAAGAGAAAAATGTTGTACCTGAGATTTTTCTAGGAGATCAACCAAAATAGGAGGCAATTCTTCTGCATCCAAGTATTCAAGCAATTCTCCTTCTTCATAAGGCAGTCGAATGGTCTCAGAATCTTAATTTTAAAACATAAAGTTTAAAAAAAGATAAGACTAACTGAAAAGCTTAGTTGTATAATTTATGTGACTCTTCATAAAAAATACATTAAAACCAAAAGGCTCTCCTAATGTCCTTCTTTATCTAGGTCTTACAAATGAGTCACATTATATATTGCTAAATGACTTAAATGTATAAAATTGTAAATAAGAGAGTAAAAAAAGTCTAACATATTATAGAAAAACATGTGGTATAACATCACAATCCAAGTCACAGCCAGAAGCAAAATAATCAGAATATGATATAAAATTCCAGTATCAAAGTAACTGAAAGTTTATTGAAGACTGATTAATCTGGAAATCAGAGTGATAATTTAGTACCTCATCTGAAAATGAGGTACTAAATGAGGTACTTTTAGAACAAAATTCTCTTGGTGTTAACACTTTACAATTAATTATCAACAGAAGAAAAAGTTCTTAACTAGGTGAGTTCCTTGTAGAATTCATATTATACCAAATTTTTAGATGCCTCTTTAGTGAAATCTGAGTATATTTTAAGACTCTATTTTCATATTCACATTAATAGAAACACTTTCAATATACAGAAGTTACTCAAAAGGCAGTGAGTACGCTTAATTTTGAAGGTTTCAGACTCAGAGTAAATTTAAGGAAAAACATACCTTAAAACATCTTATACTATCTTAAAATATAAACAGCAATAGAATGAAAGGAAATTTTAGGCCAGGCGCGGTGTCTCACGCCTGTAATCCCAGCACTCTGGGAGGCCAAGACAGGCGGATCGCTCGAGGTCAGGAGTTCAAAACCAGCCTCAGCAAGAGCGAGAC